>JAUBOD010000038.1:5175538-5209633 GCA_032353885.1 Nothura maculosa | reverse complement strand
ATGACATAATGAATGTATTGTCTTCTCTAAGCATATGTGTCATTTCCTTTTTTATGGCACAACAGCCTGTGTAAAGCCTGGGCAGTTCTGTCAAGCAAAGTTCTAGCTGTCCTCTACTGTTTCTATTAATGGTTGGATCCTCAGATGTTTCCTACCTTATAGGTAAAAAAGCTTAGGAAAATCTGGCAGATTCCTTGATATGCAGCAGGGGTTTTTAATTCTTCATTACATTTTAAAAATCCCTGCTGGGTAATGAATTTTCTGATCATTCAAAGTCAAGCAAGTCAAGGAGTCTATTACATGAATGGCATCTTTCACTGCTTAAAAATCCAAAAGGAGCAAGGTATGACATTTAAAAAATAACAGCAGGGGGAAGGGAGGACAAGCCCAGAAGCCCAGCCAATGCACAACACAAAACCCTGCTTTGAATCCAGTTTCAGCCCTGAGCACTGTAAGTACCTATAGCTGAAACTACTGTAGCAGCTGAAAATTCAGCGTCTTAAAAGAAGACTTTTTTTATTAGAATGCAATGAGATATTTTTCCTCTTTTTTCTAGGCTAACAGTATCTACCAAATACATGATAGGACATGTTTTATTGCTACCTAATTTAATTAGTTTCCTTTTTTTGTAGAGAAGTCACACTATCATTAATTTTATTATGAAAGGGGTAGAGGTCAAGATCAAGGTCAAGGGAGCAGTATCCTCCAGACACCTCAATATTATTTGAAGGGATTCTTAAGGAAAACAAAACTGAGGGATACTCGCAGGAGATCTCTATCAAACATACACTTTCAAGAGCATTAGCAATGTAGTTCAGTAAGGTAAGACACATCTAAGCTACACTGATCAGAGAGTAAACCATAATCATAATGACTATAAGAAAGCAGTGAATAATATCTGATAGCAACTGCAATAATTTGAATTTTATCTAAACTGTGTAAATATTCAGTGGTAGTAGCCACAAAAACTCTGCCCTTAGCTCAAAATCATACACATCCCTAAATTCTCAGTGATTTCCCATTGCTCTACCGACTGTGAAGAATCTGTCTATGTAATCTTAATTAATTTTGTTTGATTTCATGAACCCTATTTATGTCTGTGACCTCTGCTTTTCTTGAAAACTTTCTTTTTTTATGGTAGAAAAAGGCAGTATCTTTGAATCTGAGACAGGGACATCAAAGACTGTCATCAAAGAGACAGGCTCTTCAGGAGGAACAAAAAGAGACGAGTTACCCGCAACATCAGAAGACTGAGCCAAGCAAGCGCAGGCCTGGAAAGACACATTGTCCCTAAGGAGGCTGCAAGACACCTCAGCCATGGTGATAGTACAAGAGGGAGGAGTTTGCTGTCAGATACTGTTGTATTTTGTTTGCATTTGCAAATCTTCTCAGCCATCTGGGAGTAAAGCTGCTGCAAGTCTCGGAAGGGCGTGAGGCACTTCCAAAAGGCTTGGGGTTACTCTGTTGTACCAGCAGCTCCAGTGGTAATATCAGGAAGCAGGGAGACTTCCAGAAAGGGGATCATGGGAAATCAATGGCTTTTTTTTTCCTTCTGATGTGTACTTCATATGTCAAAACTAGATGCAGTGTCCTTGCTTCTGATCTGATCATATAGAACTGTAGCTGTAGTTTGATAGAGCAGAATTTACCCTCTGTGCCCATAGCCCTCATTTCAGAGGGCTGCTTACTGTTGGTAGGGGAAAAAATAAAAACTTTCTCATAAAACTTTTCAGAGTCCAGCAGATGACTAAGACTTCTGATTTAACTAACAGTGTCATTTAGAAAAGGCTCCAAAACCTTGCATCCATGCCAATTCGCTCCCTCCTTTGCCGCTTCTGTATTAGCATCTGATTTTCCTAAATAGCTACAGATATCCTTCCCTCTTTCTAGATAGCTGCCCAGATACAAACGAGTCATGGCAAAATCTAAAAAACACAAAACCTAACAGAAATTGCCAGTATTGATTCTGTCATTTCCTAAAATCTGTATATATACCTTAGTTATCTTACCAAAATTCAACAGAACTTTAGTGGACATACTTAAGCACGTTTGAGCAGAATACAAAAATCATTAAAATCTAGGAGATTAATTTCTACAGAATCATATAAAAATATGCCATTTAAGATGGCTGAGGAAGCAGAGATCCCCGAGAAGGTCCACAGTTTAACTACTTATTCCTAAATGATGGAGGATTATTTAGATTCATGGTCCTGGGGTTACAGAAATGATCAGTCCCTTTATGTGCCCCTTTATACTTAAACTTCCCAGTTCTTGAATCTTGCCCCTCTCTATTCCTCTTTTGTCTCCATTCCTAAACATATCTCTTGTCCTCTGCTGCCCTTGAGCAGAAGCTCATTATTTTTCCTTACTCTCTCTCTGTTCAAGTAACTTCCCACTCTGTTGTCTATATTCCCATCCACATCTTCTGCTTCTTACTAATTGTTCCCAGTTCCAGCTCTCACCACTGTCACCGTTTCACTCCCCTGCTTTGCCTCCTCCTCTGCACATCTGCACATCTCCTCCTCCATCCCTCTCCCTTCTGTGCTTTGTTCCAATCTTTCCCTGTTGATAAGAAAAAGATATGCTTTCCAGCATAGCTAACACCTTATCAGAGGCCGGCTGATGAGATACCAGAGGGTATGTATAGGCCAGGCCATTGACAAGAAAGATTCAGTAATATGTGAGAATTTTGCCACCAGAATCAGAAGTTGCTACCAAACATAAACACATGGAGATATACCCAAATGCACTTGTTTTGTTATTGTTGTTGTTGTTAACAAAAATAGCAAAGGAGCCTATCCTTGAAACCAATATAATACTCTGTTCAGTTACAATTTTCTGCTCCAAGGTTTGGGAACAATAGAATTTGTCAGTCAAATAGCTATTAAAATTTTACTTTTATTAACACGAGAAAAGCATTTTTTGTAGTCTCTGTTCTGGAAATGTTCAAACTTTCACAAACAAAAAAGGATCCATTTGAGCAGGAAAAATATCATTCTGAACAGTTCAAGCTGTCAAGTCTTGCAGGTGGCTAATAACAGGATCTCACAGTACAGAGCGTAGGACCCTCTTAGTCATACAGATGTACATCTTATCTTGATAATGATGGTCTGGTATAGCAGGGAGTTAGATCCAGTCCTCATAAATTTAGTACAATATTTTAAACACACTTTCTGAAAGCGTAAGTCCTCAGCTGTTGCTGGCTGTACATCTCACCACCTCATGTTCTCATCATGTCAAATCCTTCAAGTTAAGTGACATTGCACTGAGTCTGCACTAAACAGTGGTGGTGATTCACTAGGCTGCAGTCTTCCTTTTAAGCCTGCACTGAGCCACTACTCTGAGAGGGGTTTATTAAAGAGCACTCTGATGATGCAGGTTTAATCCTTTGATAGGACCTACCACTGCGAAGTGACCCTTTTTTGATCATTTTGCACTCCTAGCAATTTTTTATAAAAGCCACAGTATGCCTCTTAACCTGAATGTCCTGGCCAAATCCCAGCTTGGGAATAATGTGCTGAAAACTCAAGTCCCTAGATAGTTTCAATGATAGAAATCAATTTTAAATTGTTTATTATTGATGAAGACTTTAAAAAGCGGTTGTCCTCAACACCAGAGGTGATTATATTCTGTCCTGCACTAAGTGTTCATTGTGGAGCTGTTCCCCACATTTTAGGTGTATTCTGAAAAACATTTATCTCAGCCCCTGTAAAGGTACTGCAGATTTTTATGTAAGAGATGCTATGTAAGTGTTAAGTGTTATTACATTGCTTTCAACTTAAAGCACTTTTTTGTTGATTTTTTTTTTTTTTTTTTTTTTGGATAGTACTTCCAGGTAGATCCACGTTAGCTTGAAAATACAGTTTCTGGGCACCTGGAAAGGGTTTTTTTTTCCCAGGGGCTAGGAAAACAGCATGCTAAAATATTTTCATTTGTGAACCTGGCATATAAATCCATAACAAGCTGACTAGCTAGAATGCAGCATTAAAAGAAGCTTGTTACATTTCCTATTTTGAATGCAATAAACAATAACTATATATCATATTTAGAAAATGGAGTTGTAAATTGCCTTTTTGAAAAAAAATGAAATAAAAAATAAAAAAAGAACAGAGCATGCCAGAATCTTTAACGCAGACCAGTCTTCCAGAATGAGAATGAGTCATCTATAATCACACATCACATTTTCTAAGCAGCTTTTTGTCAGGTGTATATGTTTAATTTCCTGCTGGGTTTTTAATTCTGCCAGATAACGTGGGGAGGCGAAAGTAAAGATGTTTGAGTCATGAGAGTTTTTTGTTGTTCTCCTCTCCCTCACCCCTCCCTGGAGCTGTCATTTGGACAGCTCCAATTCTGCTCTGTTGCAGTGCAAAATGGAAAAAGACAGCTAACGTTTGCAGCAATAGATTCAGGTTCCTTATGATATTTTTACTTTTCTTCCATGGGAATTTCAATAGGTTTTTAGGACAGTCGTTCTAAAAAGCAGGAGGACTGTCCTCCCGCACTGGGTCTCCGGTGTCATCCCTACAGCTATGTGGCCTCAGGCCATCTCCCACTTCCAAGCTGTGGCACAGGACACGGTGGCACGGAAGTTTGTGACCATGGAAGAGACGGATATTCATCCTCAGTTGTAGAGAGGCTGTCATGGAAGCCTCTCAGCAGCTATCCAGGAGAGGAAAAAAACAAAGGAGAGCGAGTTCCCTTCCTTATGCTGTAGGAAAACATGCTTGCTAATAAGTGCTATGCACTTCTCAGCCCTTTCGCATCTTTTACCTAATAATAACCACCTCTCCAAAGAAAGGAACTCATTTAGGTATTTGGGCAGCTAATAAATCCTCCTTTGATGTTGCAAAGAATCCTGGCATAGAATTTGCTTAACTGCCAGAAATGATTTTGTGAAATAAGAGCTGATCTCTCCAGCAGTCAGGTCTCCACCGGGAGGAGAGTTTTCCAAATTCCCAGTCAGCTTGTGGCTTCTGGGGCAGACGTGAAGAAAGGGTATGTGCCTCTCGTACATACAACCTCAACAACCTACTCAACAACTTCAATTCTGACCTGAAATAGAGGCATTTGCTAATAGCTTTCTCTTCTTTGCTCTTAATTTGAGTTTTATAGCTGCAAAAGGGAAGGTTGCAATCCTGATCACTCAATGCACAAATGTAAAATGCACAGCAGCCTGCATGTATGTAAATCACTCTTCTAAATACTCCTAAGGCACCCAGCTCCTATAAACCTGCCTGTACAGGAGCCTCTCAGAACATCAGGGTGTCTAATCCTCTCCTAAGTGCTAAGTAGGCTGCTATTTTTTTCTGAGAAGAAAGAGCTATTCTTTTCCCTCCCCCACATGCCCCAAGAAACATGGTTTTCATAAGAGCAAAATGGAGACTCTGTTTCAGGTCTCCATAAAAGCACACATGGAGAATGAAAAAAAGGAAAGAAAGGAAAAAAAAGAAAAAAAAATCGATATAAGCCCCTTTGGCAGCCAAAATTAGATGCTTCATAATGCTGTGCCAATCTCACTGAGCATCATGTACTTTACCTTCTGTGCCTTTCACTTCTTTCTGTCCCTTTACCTGCAGGAATAGAATACAGTGCTGAGTTTTGTGTTTTTTTTGTAATTGTTATTTTGTTGTTTTATTTTCTTTTATTGTTTGTGTTTGTTTGTTTGCTCATTTGATTATTTTTGTCCAGGAAAGTCAACTTTCCATATGCCTTTCATTAATAGTGAAAAAAATCTACAATCAAAATCAGTAGGGGTAGAGATTCCTTTTAGTTAATTGCTCCAGTTTTTGGTTCAATTAAGAAGTATTTGGGAAGCATAATTTGGATTGCATCCTGCTATAGTAGATCAATAATTTAAACCAAAGCTCACTGTTACGGATTATAGGCAGAAACAGTAGATGTGGTAGGATGTCCTGAGACTGGCTGAGGGAACAAGATTCTGAAACTTCCTGAAGTTACAAGCCTGCATTGATCAAAATAGTGGTGTAAATGGAGCATTTCATTTGGAGTGGCTGTGTAGAAATACTTCTGGATAGTCAACTGGAAAAAAACAACAGCAGGCACAATCTCTGAATATGCTATATAAAATATCTCATGAGGCAGTTTTGGGGAAAGGTGGCAAGAGCCTCATGCAAACTGCAACTTTTTTTCCTAATAACCAGTGAAAGACAACCCTGTTCGCCATTCCCAGGGGAGAAGCATCTTTCAGCTGTTGGCTGTTTCTGCCCTTTACTGACCTTTGCAATCCTGATTAAATCAAGAAGCCAAATGCTCGGTGCTATTCAACATGCTGCCTGGCTAAGGCAGTATAAAACAGCAGGAGAAACACCCTGAGGAGCACCCGAGGGTGCTTCTGTCAAGGAGTGGAGAATGGTGCAAGGTTTGGGGAGAAGAGAAAAGCAACCAGCTCAGCTGTGACAAAGAAGCCTCTCCAGGACAGCCCAGGATGGAGCACTTACAGCTGTTAGAGTCCACAGTGACTCAACGATTAAGACAGAGGAAAATTTGAATGGAATAAAATTTAGCTATTCGGTATATAGCACAGAAGCCCCCGATCACTGCCTTAACTTACTACCAAGGTGTTTATTGTGCTTCAGAATTACAACAACTATTGGTGGAGTTTCAGAATGGAAGGACATATTGCTTCTTGTTCCTAGGGGCTACCAAAATAAAACCTACACAGAAGTCAATTTTTGTAATTTAGTATTTTATTTTTAATATCAAAACATTCTATCATTAATAACAGCTATGTTTACAGAGAGATATTACCAACAGCAACATAAGCTAACCCAAAATCTCTGTATTTCAGCTAAATTTCTGATGGCCGTATCCTGAAAAGCGGTCAAGACAACAGGTGTAGTTTCTGCATCGCTTGTGCCCTTGCCAAGGGTTACAAAATGTTGAATTCTGCATCTGTGACCTCTATGTATTGATGAAGGTCATTTTTATGCTATGACATCTGTACAGAGCCATATGGTGAGCTGGAAATGGTGTGATACCTCTCAAAATATGTTGCAGAGATATTATTCTGGTGCCACATGCCCTCTAGTATCTTCAGGCAGAGTGTTATTTATCACATAGTAAAAACATAATCATTTTAAGAAAAAAATGACCTGGAACATCTACAAAAATAAAATAAATAAATACTTAATGATATTTATTTCCTACTAGTTCTGAAGATCATCTCATGGACATTGCTCTCTTACATGCCCTCACCTTTGGCTTGGGATACCCATTGGGCTCACTGCAATCCATCATAGGGCTAGTGGAGATAGGAACTCTCACAAGCAATGAATTAATGAGCCTAATTAGAGGGAAGAGCAGGTTATTTCTGCTCCTGTTTGCACAGCATTAGAACATAAGTACACAGCAAGGCCCAGATCCCAAAAAGACTCCCTCAGGTGAGCATTCAGAAGAGGAAGGCCCTTTTAAATGATTTAAACGGGTTGATTCCCAGTGCATGGAACATTGTATGAGCATGGAAGGAACTGACATAAGTCTTAGATTTGTCCATGTCTATGTTAGTATCTCTACATAGCAGGGACTGTTCAGCCTGGTAATGCAGTATAAGGAGTCATCCTACACAGATGGAGCTGGCAGTGAAATGAAAGGAGTGCTGGAACAGGAATTCAGCTCCCAAATAAGTAGTCCTTGTGTAAGAATGCTGTCCAAAATAACAAGGAAAGCCAGCTCGCCTGCTCTCAAAAAAAAAAAATCCCTTACTATTGTTAAGCATATTAAGAGGATTAGAATCAGGATGTGCTGAACACACGTGGAACACCTGTGATAAATGCTCCTAAAAATAACCTGCAGCACAGAGCCCTTACAGGGGCACAAATTGCTTGATAAAAGCGGGAAAAGCCAAGAATGTTTTTGTTTGTCTTTGCCAAAGCCAAGAACATTCTTTCTTCCAGGGAACAGCATTGAGTTTTAATGGAATTCTTATCATTCAGATGCAGAATGCAACATTTTAGTGAGTGTCCTGTTTTCTCTAACCATGTTATGACAGTAATAAACCTGAAATGCTTGATGAATGATTAAATAAAAGAAAATGTAATACTTTATGGAAAGGAAGAAAGCCCATTTCCAAGAAGATTCTCTGATTTCAGTGAAAGTTTCCAATTCCTACAGAAAAAGAATGGCTTTCAAAACAATCTGTTCAGGATTGTTCAAGTTTGTTCAGGATAAGAGATTGATGAGATTTTTTACAGTTACATAATCTAAACTCAGCTCTAAATGAGTCAGCAATACCACAGCACTTTTTTTGAAAGAGGTAGAGATATTGAAAAAGTTGGCCAATAAGGATGCATAGTTGTGGTGGGCAGCTCCTCATTTCCCAAAAAAATCGGCCTTTAAGATCTAATTATTAAGAGAAAATCAGTTCTGACACACAAAAATATGGTTTTCAGTACCACAATGAAAGATTATGAATTAGATTGTTTCAGAGGAATGCTTGAGAAATATGAATAATCAATTAGCAAATCTTCTAATCTATTAATGAGATTCCTAGGGAGTTCTCCAAAACTTTACCTTCTAATGAACAGAGTTTAAGTCTTCAAGCTTGCTAGTCCAAGGATAATAAATGTATTTGGAGCCTTTCTTTCTTTGGTGATATCTGCTGTTATGTTGGAGGTATGTGGAAGGTACTCTGAGCATTACTGAGAGAGTCAGTGCCAAATTCCAAAAATTGCTTTTAACAATTCTGCCTGATCCCACAAAATCAAATTCCCTGTGGCTATTTCTCAAAGGAAAAATCTATCCAGGCTTTTCTGTAGTCAGTGTGAGCCAGACAGCAGTAGAAGTGAATCAGGAGGGCTGTAATTTTTACCAGCTCCTTCCTTCTCAGAGTGCTTTTTCTTAGTAAACACTCATAATTTCCTGGTGTTGCCTGTAGTCTTTTGTACAGTAAGGACATATTGCAGGGAATTTGTACTTAGATGGCTGCACCTGTAAGGCAAGTCTTATAGCACACTGGCTTAACTACCAAATTGTATTTGCAACATCTGTGGAGTTAGTTTCTGGTGAAATTCTGCATTGAAGAGATCCAATAATTTACTTCTGCTCTTACCAGCTGATTTGTCCTGCATATTAATATTAACAATCATGTTTGTACAAATGGATCCATTAATTCAAATTTCATTTCCTTTTCAGTTGGTAATATATGTAAAGAACGATAACCAATGCAATGTAATTTTACTCACAGCCATTATACCTGGGTACACAATATCCTATTTATTTCCTTCTCGAAGTATTCCTTTTAAAAGAGTAGAGGATATTAAAAGTGTTAGCTTTCCTCCTTTCTTAAAGCATTTTAATGATGTGGAAGTGATGAGGAAGGAGAAGACATTTAAATTCAATCTGGAATTTGACATTATATGGGGGCTTGATTCAGAGTCAAATGCCTCCAGTGCGATTATTTCCTTTTACTTTGTTAGAGTTTGGTAGATGGTCATAATGAACATTTTAAAAAGGGTCTCAGCAGACACAGAAAATATTGTAGAAACTGCTTTCACTTTATTGCAACAAACTGATTTGGTATTTAATAGAACCATGATGCTCATGAGAAATATATTACAAAGAACTGCTGAAAAATATTAAGAATTGCACCAAAAAAAAACCCCAAATCCCCCAAAATTCCAATTCTCAACTTAAATCAAATCTCATGTGCCAAGGAGAATTGGCAAACATTCATTTGTAAGTTAAATCAAGATTGTTTTTCAGATTAGGAGCACAGAAGTGGGTCAACTGATAGCTGCAATCATACTTCAGTGCTAGATTGTACATCAGGGAAGACAATCAAGTAAGTTAATGCTACCTTTGGGAAACTTAAGCTCCTCTCTTAAGGAAGTAGAACAGAGTTGTACTAGCTCTTGAGCTTTTAATAGATGAGACCCTGAATAATGAGGAAAACACAATTAGATCCTTCAACATAGGTAAAATACTAAGCAGATCACTTGATCTTGTTTCCATGAGAAATAAGGGCAGTTGCTGAGAAGTTCCTAGTGTTGTTAGCGGATTTCCAAACCCAGAGTTGTACAGATTCCCCCAGAAAAAAAGGGTCAACCAAAAGCACTTCTGTTCAGTATTAATACTGTCATCCTGAATGGTCAATACCTGTAAGATAGACTCAGTACTTACAGTCTAATTGCTGCTATTCCCATGAATCCAAACTATGAATTGTTTTTCAATTGGATTTTTAAAGAAAATTCTGTATTTGAAAAAACTTCCCAAGGTGAGCAAAAACTGAGAGTTTCTGTGGAGAAAATTTGCCCACTTTCTATGGAAAGCATTTTTTTTTATTTCTACCAAGTCTGTCTTAAGATCTCCTTACCAAAATGAGATACATGATCACATAGTGCATGTCAAAGACATTTCCCAGTGGAGTAGACATCTTGAGGCAACTCAACCAGTCTCAGTGAGTGGAAATATCTAGTGTTATGAATTCATCAATTTGGCACCTACTTTCAGACGGAAGTATAGCAAAGGTATAAGTATTAGATGATTTATTTTCCATTGCAATCTACAGATTATATTTTTCCATAGTATTTGGCAGGGATTTGTTAAATCATTTTGAGGAACAGATACCATGTAGTCCTTCCAACTGAGAATTTGGTAGTCACTTTCAAAATGTCAACATCTATTGTATTGTTGTGGATTTCTTTCCTTTTGGACCAGTACACTGAGGCATGACAAGCAATAATAACTCTTAATGAAGTAGATGCACTGCATGGGAGCTGGATCAGTTTATTTATTTTAATCGAGGACTTAAAAATGGAGAAAAACACTTGCCATTATAGCATGAAACCCTGGGGATGTACAATTTGTCTGTAAGTACTTCTAGTGCTCCGCTATGTTCTGGCATGTGATTTCATGGCAGAAATTTTCCGAATATGAGGCATTAAGTACCATTAAGTGGTTCTTTCCTCCTATATGGCTAACTCCCTCACCATCACAGGCAAACATACAATAAAAAATTTAGTTCAGAAAGGTCTGTGGGACACCTAATCCATAAACATCTCTATAAAATACCTCTTACTACTCTCTGAGTACCTCTCAGGCTTAAAGGCTTATTGTCAAACAGCGAAGGCAGTAACTACAAAGTGTCGCAAAAACAGAGCAGGAGAGATCAAGAGTCTGCAATAGCAGGAAATTTGTTAAGTTAAATTGTTGGATGATCTTTGGCAATGACCCATGCAGAAGTGCAAGAAAAACAGAAATAAACCAGAGCCTGAATATCTGCCCTGAGGTTATACTCTTTCCTTCCCACAAACGACTTAGTCTTCTAAAATCTACTCTAATCCAGACCCCGAGAAATTTTAGAGGCAGTGGGAATAACTGCACTACTGCCTGCAACCTGTGCCTGGTCTCAAATATGTGAAAAGAAGAGAGCAATTTCTCGTCCTCTTCCTTTCCCTGCAACCAAATAGCACATCCAGGCAAAAATTCTCCATATTGCTTTCCCCTTTTTTCATTTCTCTGCTTCACTTTCCTGTTCCAGTATCCCTACTACCCATAGCTTCATAATAATTCCTTTCAGAGACATCCTCTGCATTTTGATTTAAATTCTAGAATTAAAAGAACAACTCTGGGTAAAAAATCTCCTTAGCATAAAGTTGGCAAACTCTCTCCCTCACTGATAGCAGGCATTTGGATACGATGCCAGCAGTGACTTTGATAACAGTCACACTCTCTTACTGACAATTAATGTAGGCTTCCCTGTTAGACTAGTAATTAGGCCTTCAGAATGTCAGAATCTGTCCAGGTTGAATGTTGTGGATAGCAATTGTTAATAAACAAATTCAAAAAAGAAGGCAACTAATGGGAATTGGCAAATTCCCATTTTCTCCCTCACGCTCACCCTTCAAAACCAAGGCAGCTGCTCACTGACCAACTCTGATGTTATTCACATGAGCAAAGAAAACAACATCCTTTAGGAGGCATGAAAGTGTCTTGCAGGTCTTTCTGTAACTCAGATTGTCACTGTAGGGTCTCATGTCTTGATGAATATTGAGATTTCAATGGCTGGAATGAGCCTTCTCCTCCAGCTGTATAATACTGTAGGACTGCAAGGCAACTGGGATAGGATGGGCATCCTGGGAGCAGGTTGGCTCCCAGTTACCTCTAATTGAGAAGAACCATAACAAAGTCTTGCTCACTCAGATCAGGTGAAGAGGATGATAACGAGGATTAGGGACTTTTGCCTTAATATTATGCAAGCTTACAATAGATGCTACAGGATCAGAATTATTGTTGAACCTTCTAACTTTACTTTCTGTAAGAGGATTTGAAGATTAGAGCAATTGACAGTGGTTGAGATGTGCAGTCCTATGTCTTCGAGTCACCTCTGTTTTCAGAAAAACTAGCTTGTCAACAGGAGGGCATATAGCCAAGTTCTGTAGGGTAAACTACAACACTGCTGCCCTTCTTGACCATAGCATTTAGAGGACTGTGGTTCAAAGGGAAAACTGACATTAGATAGGAACTTATCCTATGCAGCCTGTGCGTTTATGATACATGATTATGATTCCCAACCAAAACAAGAATTCAGGCATTAGGCTCTCTGTAGAAAATTCAGAGCTTCTTTTTATGTAGTCCTCTCTTCAAATACTTGAACATGAGTTTTGTTCCAGCTGTATCTTAACCATATCCCTTCATCCATATGTGTCTTGCTAGTATCCCAGAGGTGATCCCAGGTGTTGACATATACCACATCTCTCTTGAGTACAAGATACCACAGGTTTAAAAGATAAAGATCTTTTAAAATTGTCTATTAATAACAAGGGCTGTGCAATATTAAATGTCATGAGATGTACTCCAATCAGGTCTTGCTACAAAAATGATATATATGTCCTTAAAATATTTCAGGACAGATGTTTTACTTCTGAGTTGTGCTGAACATAACTCAGTACACAGAAAGGATAGCTGTTTAGAGTGGAATGGGCTTCTCTGGCTTTCTCAATTTCAGATAAAATATCTCTGCTTTCAGCAAGCTTTACACATTTTCATTCTTAAATATAAAATATGTTTTTAGCCGTGGAAAAATCATCACTTTGGCAGCAAATTTATTTTGAGAGATGGAGAAACCTTTATTCTGAAGCAACAGAAATATTGTTTTTATTTTGTGTTGCTTTTCTTTAGAACTGAGCAATATGGTTATTTAAAAAATAAACCAAGATTATGTTTCAGTCTGCCATATTCTGTGGGCAAAAATATGAGAATTGTAAAATACTGTAATCACTGCAAATGGGAAACTGGAGCTGATAAGCCTGGTTTCCCACATAATCATTTCAGGTGAGATGGTGACAGCTGAAATCAAATTTTGGGAATGAGCAGATGTGTCTTTAAATGGCTGAGTTCCTTCCACCTCTTCCCTGGAGATGTTGATTTAAGTTAAAAAATGGAGGAAAAAAAGAGGTTAGTAATAATGCTCTTAAACCAAAATGTTCTTCATCTTTCCTAATATGTTCAGAAGGACAGAGCTTTTGACTGAGGAAACACTGTAAAATCCAAGTTTCATTTTGAAGCATAGATATTTTTCCTCAAATACTTTCTCTGTTGCCTTTTTATTTACTTGTTTATTTGTTGGGCTGTGTATGTGCTGGAGTAATAGGGAGGTCCTGGACTTGTCAGTGGGTTAGAGGACTGAGTTTTCCTAGTGACAATTTAAAAAAAAATTACTTTTGGATTTGATCTCATTTTTTTCATTTTGTTTTGCTTTGCTTTCTTTTTTTTCTCCCCACAAGCTTCTCTACAGCTTGAAGACGAATGTAGAGCTGAGACCACATGGTTGACATATGAGAGCTCTTCATTTTTGGTGGGATAGGTGGAACTTCTAAGGTCATCTGACTGGGTGGTCATGAGGATGAGAGACAGGAAAACAGGATAGGAATCCAGAGAGGGAGGTGGGACTTAGAGAAACAGGGAAGGAAGGAGGAAACATCACCCGCCTCTCTAAAATGGCTTTTTTTCCTCTAAATAGACCTGTAAAGGGGTTGACTGTACAGGATGAGGGATAGGCTTGAGGATGGGAGCTGTGACTGAAGCACCATTAGCAACTCAGTCACTGCTCTGCAATAA
Source organism: Nothura maculosa (assembly GCA_032353885.1). NCBI lineage: Eukaryota > Metazoa > Chordata > Aves > Tinamiformes > Tinamidae > Nothura > Nothura maculosa. The sequence continues at coordinate 5,195,557 of JAUBOD010000038.1, read as the reverse complement.
GTCTTCATGTCTCTTATCCTGTTGATCTGGAAGGCTAGGATATCTTCACATCCCTCTCCAGTTAATGAACAGCACGGAGCAGCACCACCTCCAGAGCAGCCTGGGGATAAAGCAGGTACCTTGAACACTTGGCATGGTTGCTGCTGTCCTCTCCCACCTCTCACCAAGAGGATGCAACTTGCCCTCGACAGCTACCTCAATTGCTCCTCCATGATGATCCTCACTCATCAAACCTCACTTTATCTAGTGTGTCAACTATTTTACAGCTTTTATTTTACAAGAAACATATTCAAGTGTTTTATTAAATCTTTAGGCTTTGGTTGAAACAGGGTATGTCCAGTTATTGCTTCTCAGAGGTTTCCAAGAGAGCTGTCAGACACAGTGGGATTATGACATTAAGTAACTGTCCCTCTGCATCATATTGAAAATTGTCCAGTAAAGGTACAGCATCATTCTTTACTGGATGAAGTACTAAGACGAATAACCAAGTTCAGCTCTGATTCAGGGCAACTTGCAAAAACCCTGCAAATACATAAAGTAAGGCACAGAAAAACAAAGTGGGTAGTTTTACCCACTAATCTCACAATGTGAGATCTAACAGTCTAATGAAATGCTGATACCAGGACTGAGAGTCTATCTCACTGAGGACGGCCAGCGTGATGAGGTAACCAGAGAAAGGATTAGGCCCTATGCCAAAGGCTTGTGAAACAAAATTAGTACACACAGCCTTCATCTGCATGTCTTTTAACAAACTGATCTACTTGCTTTGTTTTCTGCAGTCCACCCAGAGGAGATCAGACATTGCACATTTAAAATAAAGTTCAGCAGAATTCCTAGTTCACATTGAGGGACCTCATCCGTGAAGAAGCAGCTCTAAGTGGGCAGCTGCCTGTAGCTGGAGGTGACTGCTGTATCATTCTGGGACCGAGTTTACTGCTCCTGATTACTCATGTCCTGTTGCACGAAAATTTGTAGCATATTTTCTCAGAAACAAAGAAATATGGCCCAGAAGCCAGCTAGGGCTCAACATGTATCTCTTCCAGAGCTCTGGAGTGTTTTTGTCTTGGAAGGCAGCACTGCCATCTGGGGGATGGAAAAGCGGTATTTCAGTGGTAGCTCAGCTCCAGGAAGGGTGTTGGTGGTAAGGAATATGTTAAAATATATAGAAGCCTGCATAGCCCGCAATGATGACATGCTTTTCTTGCAGTGTACATAAATCAACAATACCCTCTTGGATTATTGCTTTCAAATAGGGTACCATTATTTTTCACTTTAATACAAAGGTTCTACCCTTCCAAGAGCGTAAGTGGGGTCTTGCCTTTTTAATGTTTATATCATTTAGCAACTGGCTACACGGTGCAAACATGCTGTAATGAATTCGCTGTAATTCCTTGAATTACAATATTATTCCCTTTTTGCTCACTTATACCAGCAAACAAGGGCAGAGGTGATTTGCTGAACCCAGCTAATACAGTTCCACAGACCAGTCTGCAGTCTTTGAAATTCATAACAAATAATAATGCAGACATTACCATTCCCATATCTTTTGAGATCCTACTGAGCCTAATATCATATTCTTTACACAGAACATTCATGCTGAAACATGTGTCTTGTTCCTAAGAAAACTGCTGTCCTCTCTTCCCTCTTGTCTAGGTCTGCCAGGATTTCCTTCTGTCTCACAAATGAAGAAAGCGATGGCACGTACTTACATAGCTAATTATTTCTCTGATTTAGCCTAAAGTCCTTGTAGAATATAGAGCTGGCATACTAAAAAAGTAAAATGATTTATCAACAAATATGATATTTTTGTATGTAGCCAGCTGTTTCTGACACCCTAAACTGCCTGTATGATTTTCTGCATGGGCGTCTTGATGCCAACACAGAATGTGATGGCACGAGCATCATTCAACCTGAGCCCACGCTGTAGCCACCATGACGATTCCAGCTCTGCCCTTCACTTAATGCTTCTGCCCTTTATCTTGTGTTGGCATCATAACTTATCCAGCATAGCCAGATGATAAGAGAATGGACCTTGCTGAAATACTTGGTGGTTTCTTTTTCTCTTTTTCCCTTCACATGAAGTCAGTCCAGTTTCTTGTTAGCTGGCACATGGGAAAAGCTGAGATCCAACAGCTGCAAATGCTGCTTAGAGAGGCAACGTAAGACACATAGCTGAGCATAAAACTGCATCCTCCCGTATGCAAGCCCAGTAATTGTATTTGAGGTGACATATTTAAGACCTCTAGAAGATTACCACACAAAACTTCTGATAGTCTGTGAATTTGCTAGAAGAACAAACCCATTGTTTATGTCCATAAAGTTTACGCAAGGGACCCTGGCTGAATTAAGTCCAAAACAACATAAAACAACTGAATAAAAGTCTTATGATTGAATGCACAGAGATTTTTATGTGGATTCTTTTACGAATGCCACTGGAATGGATTACCCCAGACAATAACATCTGAACTGACTTGCTACTTACTTTTTATTTGCCATTTAACTGCAAATGAGTGTCCTCTGCATGATGCCACTCTCTTTTTATACCATTAGTTATTTTACTGAGCCTGCCTATCCTGCCTCTGCTGAGGGATTCCTCTGCAATAGAACCAGAACATTTTTTTAATCCTGTTTTACATATCTCAAACATTTTCCCACAAGTTCTATGAAAAAAATAATTCATATATAAAACATAAGGAGGAGCTCCTTATGCAAATATTCATGATAAGAATTTCTGTCCAATGAGTGGTGCTAATCTCCCAAGTTACTTCCAAGCAGAAATGGGGCAGCTACTCAAATATCATCAACAGTGTCATCATTTTTTCTAATCCCAATGTATATTTGAGGCAGACTTAATACAACAGGAGAGAAAGCAGCCACAGCAGTTGGGTGTTTTGGAGCTACCTGGCAGTTTGTTGCAGGATAAAGTGACCAGAAGGTGGCTCGGGCTGAAACACCCCAGCCCAGCACGGGGCCCTCCATGCCTGGTGATGAGAGAATCAGCTGCTCTCTTATCAGCAAGGGAGCTTGCAATACCTGCAGGACCCACTGCTTCCTTTTTCCATCATTTTCCACGTGGAAACTGTGGCTGTGGGGAGATTTTGGAGCCTGGCTTGCTAAGAAGGGCCATGCTCGACTCATAGCATCATAAAGTAAATTATGGCATATTTGTCATACTGCGGAGGACTGCTTCTGGAGCAGCTGCAGGGAGTCAGGCTTTAGTTTGCTTGTACAAAAGTAGAAGTTACTGTATTACTGATGGCTGCCAGAAATTTATGTATTTCTGGGAGCACTAAATTCAGCTGCAATGTAGGGCATTAAAAACGTTATCTTTATTATCGTGTAACAGCAACAAAAATATCATTCTGGCCTTCTAGTCAACTACTTTAGGAATAAAAAGTTAGATGCAACTGATAAGCTCCAAAATATATTCGTTCATTCTTAATGGATGCAACAAAATTCCCCTTTAAATATAATAAAGCATGCTTTTACCACTGCCTTTACACAGAAAGTGATGTCTAGTATTAAGACTACATAATAACCTAGCATATCAGGTCAGCTTAATTTTTTTGTTGTTGTTTTGAAACAACTTATGAACCAAAAAGATGCAGATGATATATTCAAAGCTGCCCAGGGGGTTTAGGTTTGGGCACCCAAATCTCATTAATTATAATGGAAAAAAAAAAAGGGCTTTCAGCTCCCAGAGGCAAGTTTGAAAACCTCAGCCAGATGGTATTGTTATTAAAGCACAGAACTGGGAGCTGAGAGCTGACGTGAAGAGCTTCACAAAGAAAATGGTGCAGGGCACAAGAACAAGTAGTATTAGCTTTATAGATAAAATACTTGACTACCCATTTCAGAGTCCCATCTATTCTACACGTAGCAAAAAACCAAGAACATAGATACATAAATTTTTGAGGCTATTTAACTTTCTTGTTCCATCTCTCTAAGACAATTCTTTCCTGTCTGTTGAGGCTACTTTGAACTGGGTGGCCTTAAAGTGAGTCCCAAGGGCCAGGGACGACCCATCTGTGCCTAAAGATCTCATCTGATGTAGGTTTAGGAAAGGCAGTTCCTTTCCTAGTGGCCCAGCTATAAGCAGGAAGAGATTAAATATGCTCTTCCCTCTCATGCTGGAGTTTTTTTAAGATTATATAACTGCTTCCCTCTCATATTTTTAATTCTTTTTCCTCAATCCAATGAGTGCAGCCTGTATTATTAAAGGATCCACACTGGAAACAGTCAGGATGGACTTCATGCCAATATGCGTGAAGGTTTTTAACAGCTGAGGAGAAAAAATAAAAAATAGCCTAATCCAATTGAAAACTGGAAGATTCAGCTACCTTTTCAGCCTGTGTTCTCTGTGATGTGAGAACCAGGGAATCAAAAGGAATAGATATCCTATATGCACACATAGAGAAAAAAGTTAAGGAAGGAGAAAATTGGTGCTTCCTTGCAGTGCAAGGTTCTCCCTTAAGCTACAAAGTTCTCGCCACAGAATTTGGTGGAGCAACCAGAGACAGATGGAGTCATCTCCAAATCAGCACTGGAAGAACTGCTTGCTGAAAACACAGATATTAAATTTGCTTGTGACAGCATTCATTTTCATTTGACAATATTCTGGCCCCTTTCACTAGAATTAAAGCCTGCAGACGGTCGATGACCGCGCAGCTTTTGAGATGCTGTGATTTTGCACAGTGGAAGGGCATTTCCTGCTGCAGAGCTGAAGCAAATTCTGGCACCAGCAGTGGCTTCGAGAGTCACAAACTGTACAATGTCTGTTCTCTTATAACCAGCGTAAAAGAATTACCTTAGTTATGTCTCTGGGATTTATTAGATGTCTACCCCCTTATCATTTTATAGCAGAGATTTTGTTCCCTTCTTTCTTTTGTTCTGTACTACAGGATATTAGCGGACTCAAAACCAGAGGAAGCTGTCTACTTGAAAGAAAAGTTAGGTATTACATTTCAGAAAGATCATGTTTGGGGTCAAGGCATTCATAACCTCCACCACCTCTAAGTTCTTTACTTTTGTACCTGATTCTCAGTCTTGGAAAGGGGCCTCTTGTAGGACACAGTGACTCTCCAGGAGTTTGAAGTGATAACTTGCTATTGGGAGTTGCATTTGCTCTGAAAATTAGGGGCCAGTGAATGTGGAAAATCCCTGGTGGTTGGCAGTGTTTCACCCTGTGTTGCATGCAGCATTGAACCAGCTATTGGGCAATGATAACCGGGTCTGTGCGAGCTGATTCTGCTGAGTTAAATGGAGCAGCCCGCTCGCGGTGCATCCTTCCTGGGGAAACTGAATGGCTCGGTGGGAGTGGTGAAACTGAGTCATAGCTATAAACTGTGGCAGTTACGACTCCTGCAGGATGGGAGGTATGTTTAAAATACTGCCAGATTGACACAACTGCAATGTCAGGCGTTGTTAATGAGCTTTTGGAAAGACAGTAGAAAGCACCACATGGTGGTAGAGGGGCCTCCAGAAAATGCCATGTGAAGGGAGAGCGAGAGAGGAAGAAACCTCAGTTTTTGACTTTTGTTCCAAGAAAGGTGAGGCAGGGAAATAAATGTCAACTGGAGACTGGTAGAGTAAATGTGGAAATATTAACATCTGATGAGCTGTTAACAGCTGCCAGGGTTGGAATATGCGATCAGAATGACTATTAGAATAACCTATACAGTTACTCCTCTCTCATTTAGCTATATGCCAAGGTCTCTATATTTGTGCTGTTTAGTGAAAGCAAAGAAGGTGCATGTGCAGATTTACTTATTTATGCCATGGTGGTTCCCTAAATAACTCAGAGAGATCTGAAAGGTGTTGGACATATTTAACATATAAGTTAAATATGAAATGTAGGCCTGGTTCCTGTGGAATAAGGAAACTCAATCACAGGATATTTCCTGAAAGAAGGTCCTAAAAGAAGCCTGTCCTGCAGACCATTCCACCCAAGTGAGGCTCAAGAGCTGGTGAGGTCAGGGTAGTGGTATCTTTACCTAGTAATCTGGTCACCTGCAACTTATATCAGCGTGAGACAGGTGAAATGAAATGTCATGGCTTCTTCTTTATAAAGTTTATGTTCCTTTACCTTAGGATACCATTTAAAATAGATAGACTGTTAGAAAGAGGTTCATAACGAACACACTGACACTGTCTGAACTGTAACAAAGGAGAACTATATATAGGAGAAAAAACAACACTTGCAGAAGAGAAAAATCCTTCACCTTTGCCTTATCTTGAAAGGCATCAAGAGAAACCTTTTTCCCCCTTCTCCTAAGCAGCCTTGCCTGAGGCCATTCTTCTAGTCACCCTGCAAGGAAAGAGGCTGAAGCAGCCATTGCATGGCCCAGCTTGCCCTTGCTCATGTGTATCCCTTTTTTGTTAAGGAGGCAGCTTTAACTGAAAATATGTCTACTTGAAAAAGAACATGGGTCATGAACTTGCTCTCTTGCTCCGTGGAGGGAGCCTTCAGGAAAGAAGTGGCCCAGCTTTGTTGAAGTGTCCTTCTCTAGGAGCCCGATGCCAGCTCTGCAGGAATCAGCTCTGTTCCTAGGTAGGTCATCCCTCTTCTCCTTGTGGCTGATGGCTCTGCTTTTGCTGCTGGTCTGGCAGCATCAGCAGATGTACGTCCGTGCAGCATCTTAAAGACAGCTTTCTGGCGCAGGTGAGATAAGGTCTGTGGCAGGGCATGGACCTTGATGGCAGGGGTGCCCGTCATCCCTCATGGGCAGTCAGCACAGTTCCTCTCATCCACACCAAACAGCAGGGTGTCTGCAGATGCTCAAGCAAAAACTGTCCTAGCTCATGCTGTCCTTGTAATTTTCAGTCGCATAGTGGCATTTTGCCAAAAGAAAGAGGAAAAAGAAATCCAGGACAAAGAGTGGCAAATCATAACTTAAGAATTAAGCCTCTCTTAGACTGTGCAGTTTGCAAAACTCTGTTCTGAAAGAATTCATGATCTGGTTATCAAACCTAGTGCTAATTGTAGTGGTTACAGCAAAGCTGAAAGTGTTTTTCAGAAACCTGAAACAGTATCAAAAAACGCATTTCATCTTTCACGGGATATGCTTCCTCCTTTTTTGTTGATCAAGTGAGCTCACCCATCCTATTTAAAAGAATTTAATCCTCACCTCAGCAAAATATAGAACTTATATCTTTATCCTCAGACTGCTCAGACTGAAGAGATGCCCTTTTTTTTCTACATGAAACTTTTCCCAGAACCTTCAATGGATGGTTCCATGGCATTGTCCAGGTACGGCTCCACGGCCCCACAGTCACTGTGAACAGACTCACCTGCAAAGATCTGCCTGCAGGAAGCCTTTAAAAGAGATCTGTGCTCTTCAAGAGTCCAAGGAAAGATTAGTGACACCTCATTTCTCTTGCCCATTGCAATCAACTGAGAACTTGGAAAGAACAGCTTTATACTTTTGAAGTCTAACTTGTGGGGGGTAAATTGATTCTTTTACTCTAAGCCTTTCTCAGGTGGTAGGAATTGAACTGATTCCTTTCAAGTTCCCGGGAGTTTCATAACAAGTTGTCCATCGTTCCACTTTGCTGCTCCCATCACCTCTTGTGGTGGTAGAGACAGACTCATTTACTTCTATTTCTTTTTTTTCTTTTTTTTTTCTTTTTTTTTCCCTGACAGAGAAGCCACAATGAATTTAAAAGTCAATCACTTTCCTTTAGATCTCAGCAGAAGGAAGATAGGAATGTTGCTTTTGAATTGCAGCTATTCTAAATAAATTAATTATTCCCCCTGAGCTATAGCCCAATACTAGGGGTAAATCAACAGAGCTGCACTCTTACCTATACTTGTAAAGAGAATTTCATCCCCAACATAAATACATGTCTGACCTCTATCATGTGATTATTTCCTTGTATCACTCTTGTAAACTTTTGGTAATGGATAGCACAGCATAAATTTTGACAATAAAAAGATTCATGTAAACAGAATGACTGGCAACATGACATCCACTTTGCTCAATCAAAAATGAACATGATGTATACAGTATAACCCAAAGTTACTGTGAAAGCAAACACATTTGTAATTCATCTGTGAGAACAGCAACAGAAGCAAATTAACTGACTGCTGCCATCTGAAAAATAAGATAGAAACGTTTTAGTTGGAAGCAAAGTTCATATAGCATTTGCCTTCTATTCTAGTTATTCAGTTTTATTGTGTGAACCCAAGAGGTGCTGGTTCAACAATGAGCTCAAGTGTGTGCTTCAGCATTGCTAAACCAAACAGAAGCTGCTTAAAGCTTTGGAGCTGCCAATCCACAGCAGTGTAAGCCATCTTTCCATTAAAATTCAGTGGTTACATCTACCTTGAACTTTAGTAGCTGTCTGAGCATGCCTCAAGACCAGGCTTAGCCTGTCCTGACTGAAATTGCCCCTTTTGAGGTTATTTGATGCTCCAGGTACCTGAGCATGTCATAGGCTTAGGAGGCTTAGGATGCCACAAGCTGACTTGTGATGAAGCGATACCTAATGAGCCTGTGCAATCATGGACACTGAGACAAGCAGGGCAAGTAGCCATGGTTGCCCTCTACTAAGGGCTGTGCAGGCAAAACCAAGAAGCTTTAGATTAGATCCCTGTTGAAAAGGACCAGAGTGTAACAATTTATGCTTAATTTGGGGAAGTAGCTACCAAATGAAATAAAGATTGTGGTTAACCTGGAGTGTACTTGGTTAAAAATTCAAGGCAGGCATTTTCCCAATGGAATTTTGCAATGTTATTTGAAAGACACTTATCCCTTCTTTGCACCCCCTACTCCAACTAACTGTGGTGCTCCCTGAGAAGAAGCTGTTCAGCCACAGCTCTCTGGCTCACTGGCAGGCAAACCCTCTCCTCCCTGCAAACCCTTGCTAGCTGATCTGTGCTGATCACCCTGTTCATTGCATTAGTTCAAAGCTGCAAAACAGGAGAACAGTGATGTGGAGCTGTAGCAAATTCCTGGTGGGTCCTTGTCACGGTGGCAAAGTTTGAAATGCAGATTAATCACCATCATTATTCTAACAGAAAATTTCCATCTGGGCTTGTACCTAGATCTCACTTTATGTCACTGTTGTTATCACTCCCTTCAGCTAGAAAAGGAGGAGCCCTGTGTTTTGATTCAAGCATTTAATGAGAGAAGAACAGAAACCTGCTGAAAGGAGCAGAAGGTATCCATATGGGTAAGAGCAGAAGCCAGATAGACAGTGGTGTAAATTAAACTGCTACAGCTAATCTTTCAAGGAAACAGGGTCTGGAAGGGCTCCTTGCAATAGCTTTTGCAAGGATTAGCTCTAACTATTGGTTTAGAATACAAAAATGAGTATTGTTAGACATAACTGAAACCCGTTGAAGAGAAAGATGTGTGCCTAAGGATGCACTCTCTGCAGGAAGAAAAATTAATGGTGCTAGTATAACCTACATATAACAAAGTATAACAAAGCAATGAGACATGAAGCAGAAGGAAGAATAACACAGACAAAGCAAGATCTCATTTGAGCCATAATCTCTTCCAAGCAGAATGGTACCAAGGCTCTTTCAAGTCAGTTTTTTTCCTGGGAGCAACTCTTGTAGGCTTCTGAATTGAGACCTAGAGGGAATTAGATTTGCATTAGATGCAAGATACCAGAGTTAAACACCCTGTTTTGCTTAGAGTTAATCTCCAAGCTGTAAACAACTCAAAAAAGAGAAACGTGACCCAGCCCCTGTTAATGTGATGGCCTTTCATTCTCAGGGGATGCCCCAGAGTCTGGAGACCAAGGAACAAGAGTTTTGTCCTTGATATTTCTCTCCAGTTGCTGACTCTCTGTTTAGCAAGTGAAGAATCAATATTAATAAAATTATCATGAAATGAACAGATAATCATTGGCAGAGAAAAAAATCCCCATTGCAATAAAGCTTTCACAGTAAGAAAATTATATCCAATAATTACATAGCCACTGTAAACCATGGCAGAAGATATCCTGGAATAAAACCAGCAGGGCAGAGATATATTATCTATTTTTATTTTTATGTTTACTTCACATAGATTTTGCTAGTATTGGCACTAGCAAGGTCTCATCTGCAAGACAGACAATTTTTATTTCCATATGTTCAAGATACCTGACTCACAAAGGAAATGCTGCAGATTGAGCAGATGCATTATACTGTTCCTAGTCTGGCAGAGGCATTTAAAACTTAAGCGATTGGAAGGGACTTGGAGAACTTGGCTTGTTAAGCTAAACAAATTGAAGAATGAGGGTGGATAAGACTTCTGTCTATTAATACATTGGGTGGAGGAAGAGGGAATAAATGCAGACACAGGAACTTTTTAAACTCAGAGGCATGTGAGCCAGTACAGTATAAGAATAAATGAGTATAAAGCAGTCACAAATAGAATTTGGATGAAAATGAAAAAATATTTCTAACCACCACAGGTGTGAAGCAGTTTTATAAAAGTAAAAAAGAGGTCAGAAATTTAACCAGTATTTAAGAAAGAGCTTAAGAACTGATGTTTAATGAGTAGAATTTTACATATCAGTGATGAAAGGAGAAAAAAAATCAATATGAAAAATTCCTTCTAGTTCAGTTTTTGCTAGAGAAATCCCTTTGATTTTTTTTCTTGGAACCCTAGACAGAGAATGAATAAACACCTTTTCATTAATTATTGGCATAAGTTATTTTCTCAATTGCAATAATAGGAACAAAACCATGACCTTCAAACACTTTAAGGGCTCCTACACTAAGTAGCATTTATGAACAACCAAATTTAAAACTTGGAGCTACTTAACATGTGAGAGCTATGCAAAAAAAGAGGAAGACTCTGTAACAGAAACATTGCAAGATCCAGACCATAATGGCAGGTGAGATGATAGGATTTCAAACAAAACACTACTCCGCCTTCACAGTTTGGTCCATTCTTAATGCAACAGAAAGGGGCTGGAGCACTTCAAAAGATTCCTAAAAGATCAGAGATTGATTGTGGGATAGTGGGATATCCTGCAGTAGATGTTATTACAAAGGTAATAAATTAAGGATAAGGAGTTTCCTCCTGTTAGACTAACGTCTTTTCAAGTAACAGCATTGAGGATCCTCTCTCTGCTTGAAGTCCTCATCTCTCTTCTTTACTCTGATACTTTTGGCTGAGTTTCACATTCCTTTGCTGCTCTAACTTCTTTAAAATTAACTGAATAATCTACATCCACTCACCAAGACAAACATTTGGAATACGCCGTCCGTTTGTGGTGTGACTCCCTTATCATACAGAGACCATGCGTTCTCTCCTTCACTATGTATACAACAGATGATAGGTGTCCCTGCTTGAGTGGACAAAAATCACACCACCACTTTGAAGTAGATGCTACCAGGTACGGGAGAGTTTACTACAGTAAAGCAGTTGCAGAATTCATTCAAATAACTAATGACTCGTTTTACAGCAAAAATACTTTCTGGGTTATCTATATCAGCACTTTTGTGTGATCAACATAGGCGAGCACATGATGATGATGACTCTCTTTCACTGTCCAAACTCCTTTTATACTATTACAAGATCATTAATAGAGCTCCCTTTGATGCTAAACAGGTAATATGATTCAACTTAAACCTAAACCACAACTGTGTTGGAAATGTACTACTATCCTGAAATGTATATATATACAGAAATGTAACAGAATATTCAGAAAAATGTCCACAGCAAATGGACAAAGGGGCAAAAGCTAACTTTTTTTATCCTTTCTAAGCCATAAAGAATATTTCGCCCAAAAGAAATTGTGGCAGTTCTGCTTGGGTCAATACATTTACTGATGAGACAAGATATAAATGAAGAGCTGTATCAGAATTTCCTGAAACAAATATGATGTTCCATTTGGCCTTGCCTCTAAATGAAATCTATTCATAACATCACAGTGATGCTTTAAACATAAGCCTTGCCTTGAGGGAAGTATCAAAACCTACAAATTGCTTCACAACAGTTCAAGTGTTTAAAACATGCAGACTTCCTAATGTGAGGCTTCCTGGGAAATGAATCCTATCCAACATCTTTGCTGTGCTAACTCCCAGGGTTTCTTCTGCCTACCTCAGCATTCTTCTATGCTTTCTCTACTTTTACTGTTGTTCTTTAAAATATCAGTCTAAAACTCCTCAGATTTGATGATAAGTTTATTACTGTACAATGGTACTAGCTTGGAAGTGTCTTGCAAAGCAGAAATACTTTTTAACAAGCTGAAGCTCCACTAGATAATAAATAAACAGACAAAAACACTAAGCTCCCGAAAACAGCTCCAATGTAAATAAACTTCCTTGAAAGATAAATGCTATATCAGGTATAGATTATAATAAGGTAATATTTATTTAATGTGTTTTTGTTTAATGTGCTGTTATTAGGGCATCCCGTACTTGACTCTCAGCATCTTCATTTTCCTCAGGTTGGGGCTGTCTTTTATTGTATATTTTGAAAGCATCCACCCATTCTAGGAAAATAAATTCTCAGCCAAGTTAGGTACATTGACCATTTTGGGAAAATATTGACCCTCTGAAATTCCATCTTGGAGGTTGACATATAGCATTTTTTTAATAAAGATTTAGTCCTGTCACTATCACTTAAGCTTGGTTTGTTCAGTTGTAGAAAATTTAGAGATGTAATTGCTACCTTTTGTCTAAGGAAAGAGATAATACATTAGTCATGGTCAACCATTTATGCCTTCCTTACAGCAAATATATAAATTTAGAATTAGATAAAGTCCACAGAGGAAGGAGCAGAACTCAAGCCCATCCCCAACATGAATACCCTAATAATTATACTTCCAATCAGATTGACTTGTAGGGGCTTAATTCATTATGGTCTTATCTTGATTCATAACAGTTTCAAGCGTGGAGAGCGTTGCAATCTCAACATGAGTCTGGGAACACAAGGCATGATTCAATGTGAAATATAAATACTCTGTCTAGGCACTGCTTGCTGCCTCAAGTAATGACCTGAGGAGACTCAGGTTGGGAAGTGTACAGGGATTCCTAGGAAAAAGAATCCTTCTAGATCCACACGGTAAAAGTCTGCTGACTCAGTAGACAGATTCAACTGAAGCATTTCGAAAATAATTCTGATGCAACTGCAACATCCACTTTGTAAAAAAAGCAGGTGCTCCCTCTTGTTTTAGGAATGTTGTCCAAAGGTCCCTGGAGAAAGACTGTGGACATATGGTGATTTGTGTGTGAGAAGTTTATCCAGTCCTCACTGCAAGCCCAGCATGATGTGTGGGTAATAAGTGAAAGTGGGGGAGGCAAGGAGAAGGAAAGAAAGGGAACAGGAGCTGCTTGGTAAGTCCTGTCTTGAATGATATTTAAATAAAATCCCTCCCACGCAACAGAGGGGGGTCATTTTGCTCTGCCAGAAGCTGGCACAGAGCAGAGGGAAGTGCCTCTTCAGAGCATCTCCAAATGGCTGGAGAAATTGGAGCAGCAGAAAGTCTCCTTACGAAAAAAATGCAGGAGAAAATGCTTCAGAAAATATTCAACCTCCCATCCCCGCCCTGCTCACTAATACTTTCAACACCAAACAGTGATCCCAAGCAACCACATACTGCAGGCAGACCTACAGCTAAGCTGGGAATCATTCTAGCCAGGGAGCAGCGCTAATATTTGGTGTGCTCTACTGCCTTGCATAGTGAGAGCAGAGCTGTGTCCTTGCTGGCTGGGGGGTCGGCACTGCAGACCTGCAGGACCACAGCACCTCTGGCCATCCAGTAAAGGCTTCATATGGAGCCTTCTGCTAAAAATAATGCAATGAAATGCTGACAAGTGAGAGGATCTAAACCCAGTCCCTCCTCATGGTAATTTCAAGATAACTTTTGGTCTTGTCACAGCAATGTGTTTTCTGTCTCATAGTTTCCCATCTTAGCTTGCCTTTCATTTGGTCTGTTTCTGACTTTTTGTTCTATAATTTTATATATCTCAGAAAATTAAACAGTAAAACACAATACAGTGGTGCTGTTGTTGTTCCCCTCATCTCTTGTTTATTTACATGCTACATTTTGTCTTTCTAAAGTGCTATACAATACAGAGCTCTCCAAGCACTTCCACATCTTGATTTATGTTACAAATAAGATGTTAATTATAATATTTATTTAAATTAAATCATTTGTATGCACACAGACTACTTTCAAATCCATTTTGTTCACAAAATTGCTGCTACCATGCATTTCCACGTGAATATTAATTGTTTTAATTAAATTGTGTTAATATGGATGCTACAAAGCATAAGCAATAATACACAGTACATTTATCAGTGAAGTGGAGTAGCAGTTTGTGTTGTAGCCAGTGGAAAGACGGTCTCTGATTAAGGGTTAAGCTCTGTACGTACCTATCGGGTATGTAAACACCCCGTGCTCTCAACAGACCACCTAAGTTTATGCCCCACTTGACATGCGTATACCCAGGAGTGTAAGCTCTGTATTAATAGGTCTCATGATTGAAATGATATAAATCAGACTTTGCAGAAGAAACAGTGCCGGGCAGCATGCAAATCTGAAGTGAGAGGCAAAAATCTCCCCCTTCTAAACAGACTACCGTGTTCTGAAGACAAAGTGCCTGAAGTGGGACAAGCAGACAGCTCCTGGCTGAGCTCAAAGCTCCCTGAAATTCCTGGGGAGCAGTATTTTAAGCCTTGACATTTTAAACAGATGAACGTTTCCCTCAGCCCGCCCTCTCCTCCTTTTCCCCAGTGCACACATACCATCTTTTTAAATACTCATTACTTGGATGCCGTGGTCACATCGCATTGATTTCAAAGCTTTGCTTCCCTGCACAGCCACGGGAGCAGCGCTTAGAAGACGCAGAACAGACGGGCAGCTGAGCGCTCAGCCTTGAAGTGCTGAGCAGCAGGAGGAGATGAGCAAAGGGGAGAGCAGAGCCTAAAATCAGCACTCAGCTCCTCAGCGCCCAATACACAGCCCCCTGCTTTTCATCAGCAAGCAGGAAACTCAATGGGCTCCTTGGTCCACTCTTGAGACCCCCACTACTGCAGTCTCACTTGTGTGAGATTTGCAGCAAGGGACGATGCTTAGATGGGGAGATGCTTAGGCAGACACAGGCATCTTCAGCTTTGTAGTGGTCTATATGTGGGTTTACTCCTAAACAGGACTCAGAAGTGATTATCAGTGGATAATTCCTTTTTTACTAATTTGTCAACATTGTTCAAGCCACTGAAGTCATTGCAGCCTCCAAACTGATATCACCCCAATCTGCTTCATTCCAGCATTAGTTTGTCATTCCCCAGCATGTTTATTCAGGACACATTAGTATTTAAAAATAAAAAAAAAGATCAATATCAAGTTCCTCAGCAATCAAGATCACACAGGCAGTTCTTATATAGATTACACATATGGTTCTTATAACAACTCCTCGCTCACAAGTAAGCAATTTCTAGCCTACCTTTTTATTTCACCTACTTAAAGCCTTCTAACTCATAGGTTCATCTTTTTAAAATAAAAAATCATTGTTTCATAATGTACTCAATTGAGATTTAACATTTCTTGGAGATATGAGCACTTCAGCTCCAATTTGAATGGTGCTATAGATACATGTATCTCATATTTTGACTGGTTTCCTGTCCAGAGTTATTGAGAAGTTTATTTCCAGTCAGCCCCAATAGCAAGGTCATCATTCCAATCTATTACATAAGGAAGAGCAAACCTAAAATTCAACTAAAGTTCTGGCATTTTAAGGGAACTGCACATCTCAAACTTTTAACTCTTTCAACTCTTTGATGTACCACAGAGACTAAATAAAGATCAGCTTATCAGAATCTAGTCATAGAAGACTAATGCAGGTCTGTGACTTCTGTTCAGGTTACATGAGTTTTGTTTTGGTTAATACTGGTTTCCCCTTTTTTTTATATACTTCCAAATAGAGTGAAAATTGTGGAAACAAAACAACAGAAAATACAAGGCAGAAATTTTGGAAACTGTGATATATGTGTAACTATATGAGAAGATAATTTTACTTTGTGGGTATACATATGTCATACTGCAGTTCATCAGACAGGCATGTTCAGGAGCAGAACAGAGCTGGAGATTAATCTCTCATGCATGTTCTCCCAGGTGAGCTTAATGCAGTGCTGGAGACCCTGTGAACAGCCCTGGTCCTCCTCCCCAGGCTTCAAGACAGCCAAATTCCCATAGAGAGGGATGACGAAATGGGAAAGACCCAATAGATCAGTAACTGGAGAACACTGGGTCCAGGCACTGCGAGCTCAGCTCTCAAGATGAAGGCTAGGAGCGAATATGATTTCTCTCTGCAAATACATTAGAGGGCAAAAGCTGGAATAGAGAAGGCCTGTTAAGACTGAAGGACAACACTAGCACAAGAATAAATGGATATGTGATACGACTCAATTCAGACTGGAAACTGAAGGAATATTTACAAGAACGGCCTTTCTCTCAATATGAGCAACGAAGAGGCAAACAACTTCTGTAGTTTTAAGATAAAGCTTTATTAACTTTATGACACACTTTCTTGCAATGGCAAGTATCCAGGAGTTCCCTTCAGCCTTATGAAATGTGTTAACAAGACACAGCTACTCAGACAATGTTCTTCCTCCATGATTGCTATCAAAGGATAAATTTAGGATGGGGAGACATTCTCTTCCATGTGACTAGCAGAGCAATCTTGCATCTCAGATCAAGCAAGAACAGCACATAACTGGCTCACGCCTCCTCTGCACAGGGCAGAACAGCTTTGTACTTCTTTGTACAGATTCTTGGCTCCACAGAAGATAGTAGGAATTTTGTAGCTGATCATAGCAAAAGCTAACTATATTTTTATAGATTGTCATCTGCATAGCGTTGTGTGGCTAATGCAGTGGCATTTCACCATTAACATTAAGGCAAACACTAGAAAAGCCCATCTCCTGATATTACAGGGTTAACTATCATTAGAGAAATAGATAAAAATCTCTTCCCTCTTCTTTGAATTTCCTTACCAAGCTTTGGGAGTGAAACACACACACACACCCCATAGTTATATAGTTAATTAGTTGTGCTTGGGGTAAAGGATATTTCAGTGCCTGGACATGAGCATTTCTGAGACAATATGCAGTGATAACATTAAAAATGACAAATAGTCTTGACACATAATAGCTTAATTTTTTAAAAGAAGAGTTAAATTTGGTATTACAAAGTAAAGACATGACCAAACTCCAAGATTTCTCATGTAAGCATATTAAAAAGGAGCATGAAATCAGATTAATAAAAACATTGTGGTGAAATGAAAACAAACAAATCCTCAAAAAAAGAAAAAGAACACTACATACATGAATGAGATTTAAAAGTCATGCAAAGCAGGACAAGCTAAAGAAAGGATATATACAGATAGTGAAGTAGCCAGCAATTGTACACTGTGTATACTGTGGTTGTAGCTGCAGTAAAAACACCCTTTGCACACATAAGATAATCTTTTTAAATTATGGATTTGCTACCCTAAGATTTCTTGTTGCCATGACAGCATGAAACAGTTGTTACCCATCATTATGGATCATGTGTTTTAGAGATTTGATTATATCGCTGTAATATTTAGGTTACTTGGAAAACACCCTGCTGCTTTGCAATGTATTTCATTCTTAGGAGGAGGGGGCTTATTAATTCTTTTAAAAGGCGCTCTTACAAAGAGTGAAATAATGGAAATACAATAGGCTGGAAATAACCTTCTGCTCTTAATGAAATTAATCTTTCTATGAGTACAAATACTGTACAGGATATTTAATTAACATGTACCATAGCTCTGTAAAAATCTGTAAATGCTGCACTGAAGGTCAGTCTCTGTTGATGTGGAATGATGCCGTTGTGACCAGTGGAAACATGACACATTTGCCCTTTTTCATTCCTGAATGCTATAGCACTACTTGCTAGTGCATATCATTAAATGTACAAGAGGCTAACGAGTTAAGGTGGCATATATATATATATATATATATATATATATGTTTCTCTGTCTTTTTTCCCCTCCATGTTCAGCATGTACAATCATGCCACTGTTTTGAGACACAGTAATATAACAGTCTGTGCCCTATAAAACAAGTTTTTGTCATCAACTCTATGTCAAATTGGAAAATAATGTGAAATTCTTTGTGAGGGAAATAACGAACTAGGGCAAATACATTGCAATCTGGTGTCGTAGCATCAGCTAACAGGATTAAATGTTTGACTTTATCTTCAGTGGTCTTACTTCAAACTCTTACATGTGATTATTGTAAATAGCTTAGTGTTTTTCTACACAGGGTGAACCAGATGATAGATTTATTTATACATAAGCCTCAATCTCTCTTCCAGATATGGGATGGGAAAATTCTTCTGTTTCAGACACCACAGATTTTGTCTGTACTGAAAAGGAGTAGTGGAGAAGGAAACATTAACATTTTTTTTCTATCATTAAATATAGCATATGACTGAAAAGGTTATAAATACTAAGAATTTGAAAATTCAAGAAGATACCTCTGCCTCTACCTGGGTGAGCTGCTGAGTTAAACTAAAGAGGCCAGTAGCATGTTCATACATATGGCATGCAAGTGCTTTTCCTAAAGATTATTACATATATATGCTATGTATAGAAGCAAAGTTGAGTAAAACACATAGCTGAAAGTATATTACACAAAAAGGTATTAAAAATAAAAAGTGTTGAGAAATGTAATTACCTAAATTAGTAAACTGTCATAACACTCCCTGATATTATTTTGGGTTGTATCAGACAGTACTATCCCAAGCAATTCCAAGCACAGTTTGGATGCTCAGCATCAGGGATCCTTCCCCAGGGGCAGCAGGATCACAGCCTCTTGGTTTTAGAGGTTTATGCATAGTTTTGTGGCCTCGGGGCTCCAAGATATTCCTGGTCTCATTTAACTGACTAGTATGGATGGATTTTATAGCATGTAGGAAGGATTCTGAGGAACACAGGGGTTATAATAATACTGTTGTAAGAGCACACAAGAAACTTGCCTGGAAATGAAAGCATCTGGCATGTGTCAGGTGCTATGCCCTAGTGCTATTTCATAGAATTTGAAAGATGTAATGAGGACTGTATACCTAAGTGGTTTCATATATGGTTTTATACTTTATTATAGGTGCACTATGCACAGCTTTTAGTTCACCCATGTTAGCTGTGTGACTGTGTCACTCTTTCATATGAGCACACCTAGTGAAATAGTAAAGATCCAATGGCACACACAGAATGATAGGAATAAAACTCAGTCCTTTTTATGATTTTAAGCAATATTAACAACATTGAAGCCCTGCGCTGCCTCATCATTACCTTATAGCAGGTTTTGAGAGTTGTATTCACAGTGGCATATTGGCAAAGCACCTCTTCTGTGTGCTTGCCTTGTTCAAATACCACAGTTTGTGTGTCAGAAGCAGACATATCGCAAAGCCATATGCAACATTAATCCCTCTCTGCAGCTATTCTGACTTTCCTATCCCACCACCATGGGGATCTGTACATGTGTGCAAAAACAGAAGCCCACAGATACGTTTAAAGATTACAAGATCTTTTTCAGAGTGGAGGGTTGACAGGTTTTTCATGATTTATTAAGCCAGACTCTTTTTCAGCGAATTCCTTTCTTAAGAGAGCTGTGTTTGTGGGTAATCTTGAAAAGTCTGGATGAAGCAGAATTGAAAGAAGCTGTAGAAGAGGGACCTAGACAGACTGGACAACTGGGCGGTGAGAAACCTCATGAAATTCAACAAGGGCAAGTGCAGGGTCCTGCACTTGGGGAGAAATAACCCCAGACACCAGTACAGCCTGGGGACTTGAGAGCATCTCTGTAGAGAGGAACCTGGGTGCCCTGGTAGATGCCCATGAGGCAGCAAGGTGCTGTCCTGGCCAAGGCGGCCAATAGGATCCTGGAGTGCATTAAGAAGAGCATCTCCAGCAAGTCAAGAGGGGTGATCGTCCCCCTCTACTCAGCCCTGGTGAGGCCACATCTGGAGCACAGTGTCCAGTTCTGGGCTCCCCAGTACAAGAGGGATGTGGAGCTGCTGGAGAGAGTCCAGCGCAGGGCTACCAGG
>JAUBOD010000038.1:5159509-5175438 GCA_032353885.1 Nothura maculosa | reverse complement strand
CTGTTCAGCCTGGAGAAGAGAAGGCTGAGGGGGGACCTGGTCAGTGTCTATAAATACCTCAAGGGAGGCAGTGAGGACGATGGGACTGACCTCTTTCCTGTGGTGGCCACTGAGATAACTAGAGCAAATGGCCACAAACTGAAGCACCAAAAGTTCCACAGGAATTTAAGGGAAAATTTATTAAGAGCAAGGGTGACACAGCACTGGAACAGGTTGCCAAGAGAGATCTTGTAGTCCAGTTTTGCATACTGCAGTAGCATGGGAATTGCTGTGCTATAACAAGTTCCTCTGTGTTATGCTTAAAGCAAATAAATTTCTTCGCTTTCCCAGAACTCTTAATAGAGCTTCCTGTAAACATGATGAGACTTGCTGACCAGAAAAAAAAAGCTATTCGGAGGGCATGCTTGGAGCAAATGCATGCAGCAAAACATCGAACACGTCCAAATGGAATTATAGCACAGAGGGCACCTCAGCGTGTTTACTCTACATGGACTGCTCTGCTAGTAATTCCGTTTTTTTCCCTCATTTTTTTTTGCTCCACAGTTCAGTAGTCTAATAGTTTCTGCAAGTGTGTGAGACCAAAAGAGATTTCTACTGTGCAACATACATAATTCACACTCCAGCTAATAAAATATTATTTTGCTATTTTTCTACTATTAATATTATTTGTTGAAAATCTTTTATTTGATCTTTTGTCAGAGACTATGTATAGACCTATCAGAAAAAAAAAAGGAGTTATCTTATGGCCATATGTGAAGGTATTTACACTGCACTTGTATGAAATACAGGCCAGTTATGCTTGTTTTGACATAACAGCCTTCTTGCATCCTTGGTTGGGTGGATCCAACAATGGCGGATCCAAGCAACTCCAATAAGTTTTATATACATTATTAGCTCTTTCCCTGGACATGAGACATTAGCAAGCATCAGAATACTACATCTTCAGTGAAATGGTGATATGCAGCCACACATGAGGTTAAATGGAATACGAGAACACAGGCCTAACTCTCCAAAGATATGGAGCCAGTAGGAAAATCTGTCTGTAAGCCATTTTTGGGCTATGAAGACCAATAAGGTTTATAAGAAGGAATGCAAAACAAAAACAACAACAACCAAAAAAAAAGGTACCAACTCAGAACACTTATAATATTTATAAACATGTAGAACCATAATGGTACAAGAAAGACACAAGAAGAGCAGGAATTATCCTCATAGCAGTAAGATGCAGCTCAACAGTCTTCACAATGCAAGACCAACCTAAAAACCCTATTTGTTCAAGCAGGGAGCTCATGACATTTTCCAGTGAGATTTGAGCTAATAAAATAATCTCATTTAATTGGGCAAACTGCACAAAATGGAGGAACTAAGTTGCAAGACAACCATGTAATTCTGATATTTTTTCCCTAATGGGTGTATGAATTCATTCACTTAATGCGCTCCCCAAACCTGTTCTTTTTCTCACAGTAGTTAAAAATTAGAGAGCAACTCTGCTATATTTTCTTTTGATAGGCACTAACGATATCAGTAGTACCTGTCTTGTAGCAGATAAGGGTGCAGAACATAATGTCCGTGAGGGATCCTGATTTTTTCAGAACAATTTTAAAAGCATATTTTCCCATCCCATCCCAGAATTGTTGCCAGTACTACACTTAAAGAAATAGGTCAGCAAAGGCTACATTGCCTGGGGTCCTTATTATCCTTCCACTGTAGTGAAACAGAAGCTGTCTTCAAAAGAAAAAAAGACGACAGAAAATTCTGTTCAAATAGGTCTAAATTTAAAAACTGACAGCGTGGACCTTGGTGGAGTACAGGCAAGATGCTCAATCACCGCTGACCAGTGCCAGCCCGAGGCCTTGGGGTCTTTGGAATTGGTGTGGGTTCCGATTCTTATAGATCAGCCTCTCATTGGCAGAGAGATTTGAAGAAGTTGTCAAAAACTTCAAAAAAGGCCTATTTCCTAGGAAATAGCACCTGTCCTGTGCCTATAGATACTATTTTGCACAATTGTGTTCTGTGCCTTTCCATGTCTTTACTCACCATTTTTTTCCTGGTATGGATAAGGCTGGTGGAAAGGTAGGGGCAGAGACCAGAGTAGCCAAGGAAAAAGAATGATGGTTTCACAAATGCACCGAGCACGAGGAAGAAAGTGGAAGAAGCTTTGTTATCAGCTCTAAGGAAGGCAGGGAAGAAGCCACATGGCCGAGACAGCTGTGACCCACTGACTCCCAAAGGTTCATCAGGCCTCAACAGCAGGGCTTTAATAGAGGGAAACAGGGTTGGTCGTGGAGAGGGGCTCACTTTGGGGGTTGATAAAGCCAGGAAAGCTGGACAGGCATGGGCCATTCACACTGACATGCAGAGGTATAAAGCTAAGCTCAGGAATGCAAACTTAACATCCCAATTGTTCAAGTCCCAAGATCTGGAATAAAGGTAATGTATTTCTGTTTATACTTTAGCATATTCTTGTCAGTTTGGGGCATTAAGGTAATGAGTTCTTGTCACTGATTGTTGTGCTGATCTAGGTGACAGTCTGCTTCTGTCATTTATTTCACCAGCAGAGCCAGTGCCAGACTGTGAGTTTATGAAGCCAGACATCTGTATGCTTGGCTATTAAATTTACAGACTCTTACTCCTAACTACACCACAGAAGAGCACGATGGAATGACCTATAAAAAGGAAAAGAAAAAAAAATATTATAGTTGTCTTTGGAGAGATTAGAGTGAGCAAAGAGAGAGAAAGAGAAAAAAAAAACCTTTTCTTTCCCTTTGCAATAAGCGTCAGCTGCCTGTTCAGAAAGGCCCCATGGCACTGCCACACGGTCTGGCAGTGTCAGACCCCAGCTAAATATGGAAGAGGAGCTAATTTATTTCTCACCTCTTGTGTGATCAAGGCTCTCAAGTGGGCTCCGAAACTCGGAATACACAGGTTAAGGCAAAACACACCACCCATCCTTCGGCTAGACCTCCGCGCTGATTAAGTCTCCATATTTTCCCACATTTGTCTTGGTCAGAGTACCTAGTCTTTAAGCAGTGCTCCCCAGAATCCGTTTCTAAATGGAGTATGGAAATAACGATTTCTTGGAAAGATGGCATTTCTGTCACTTGTGTCTGTCACATTTAGCAGAACAACGCTTCCCATTGATTTATAGCAACAAAGCCACTTGCTTTTTTTGAAGCATGACATTTACTATTATCTCTCTGTGAAGCACGACAATCTCTGGGCAATGGAAAGAAGACTTGGATATCGATTAAAACAAACTTGACTCATTAAAAATACTGCTGACATTTCCACTGATTTGTGGCACTCTTTTCCTTTACATTAAGCAATGTAGTCATTTAAAGTTCTTAGGGTCATTGTTCCATAAACACACTGTGTTTAAGGGACATACGTCTTATCCATTCCTTTGATATTAAAATAAATAAAACAAAATTAAATAAAATAAAAGATTTAGTTGCCACAAGCTTTTAACTTATTGTTTTCCTTGTTCCAGCTTCCTCTGTCAAGAAGAGTTTATTGGTTAGACACATGCAGGACTATATATGCATATGACGTATGCAGACTCATCCATTAAGAAAAGCAATGACAAGACTCCACAGCATTGGGACTATTTGGGCACTGGGATGTCAAGTGACATCCCTGCTGTCACCTGAAGGTTTCCAGTGAAGGATGGAGGCCAGTAAAGAATAGTCAGTGTCAGAGGGATACACTCCCAGTGAGGGAGTACTTCCCAGTGAAATCTCAATGCAAGTCCAGCAAACCCAGCTCCTAACTTCTCTTTTCAGTCTCATCAACCAGAATAAGGCATCTACACCAAGATACTACCCTTTGAAGGTGAAATTTAATATATTTATGGCCTCTCAGTATAGTTTTACAATTTTACTGCACAGCATGCAACGACTTAATTCAGTGTTCTACAATTGCAGAAGAACACACTCCTAGAGGATTTCCAGTCTCAACTAATGTTATTGCCTAAGGAAACCTTAATAAAGCCCAAATGTGGACACCTTTGCCCTGAAAATTACTCATACTCTAAAATGCCAAGTTTATATAAATTGTTTAACTTCTGCTAGGATAACTGCAGCCTCTTCCCAAATTATATATTTCCTTTAGGGAGAGATCCTGGAATACACAAGAAGTCAGTCTAGGGAATCTCACAAGCTTTTTTTTTTTTTTTTAACAAAGAAGGGCTGAAATGCAGGCATGCATTGATGCACTTGTAACTCTATCCATAAGAGTAACTCTATCCATATGGTCTTCAGAAATTTTGGCTCTGGAAAAATCCATAATTAAGGATTCCACTCTCTACAGAAGAATTTCTGTTTTATCAGTTGAAGATAGATTTTTTTTTCTACTTTTTTGGTTCATCTCTTGCTTTTACATCTTTTCTCTCAGATCAACTTTGTTTTAATGTTGGCATCATTGCAACAGTAGTGCCTTAGACTCGACATCTATTCCTGCAATACCGTTGGAGTCTGTCCCTGAAATCTTCATCTAGCTTCTTGTGAAAAACAGTGTATTCTAAAACCTTGCAGAAACCATCTGTTTTTTGAAGGTCAGGGAAAGGGTACTGAAATCCCTTTCTCTTTCATTTCACCATATATTGACTGAAGTAATCTCCTGGAAACTGAGACAAAATGCTCTCAAAGAGGTAAGTCCAGTCTTGATCAATCTCCAAAAAAAAGAGGCCAGTTTTTCATATCCTCTCTTCCCTAAGTCATCCCTAAATAATAAAACTTGAAAGATCAGCCACATTATTTTTGTGCTGTGATAGGTTTATAAAAAGCTAGAATTCAGAACTAGGAGAAAATCTTACCAAGATTAGCTTTGCACTAGTTCTGGCAAACTATGCTTATCTCTTGATAAGAATAAGTGACTGTCATTAGCTCATTGATGAAACCATCGAGTGAGTGACTGCAGATTTTAGGAGCAGAACCAGTGTAGCTCATCAGGCACTAGAGCTTAATATGCAGCCCAGGATATTTTTGAGTGTATGTGTGACCCAACTTAGAAGCATCCAAGGAACAGGTACTATGCAAATTCTTGGGAGCAATTTCAAAATTTTCTCTCTGTTGTATCTGAACAGAAAGGGAATTGCTTCACAGGAGGTTTCACAGGCAGCTCATTCTACCTTTCCAAATGGACAGGAGCAACATAACTTGTCACCCCATGAGTCTGTGTCTACTAAGAGCTTTCATGAAGAATCCTGATCCCCATTCTTCCTAGTATCACTTATTACCAGTTGCTTTTTATTAGAATCCTACTGTTGCACCCAAATGATACAGCACACTAATGCCCACAGTTACCACTAAAGTATGAGTTTATAGCAGTTATATTCACACAACTTTGACACACTTGAATTAATTCTAAAGTAAAAAAGAAATCTCAGTGGATTACTTCTCAAGTAAGAATTTGATCCTCCTAGGGGTATATTAGCTTGTCTACAAGAATATATGAAATAGAAAAGACTTTTCCACTTCTTTTGCAGTTGAGATTGAACATTGAATTGGAGTTATCTTAGAAGTTTCAGCATATATGTACTTCCATGTTCAGGGAAATGTCAATGCTATGCTAGCATGTACAGCATATATACTAGCACACTGTACTTTCCCTGGCATACTTTATCATGTCTCTTAGCAGCAAAATTTCCTCCTCTTCCTTTTCTGATATAGCTTAGTACCCACCCCTGGAGGGCAGTAGACCTAGGCCTGATGTGGAGGTGGTGATGTACTGCAAAAGTAAGGCAGGAAGTTTTTCTTTGAGAAGAAAAATGTGTCATAAATCATAAAGGAACTCAAGATCTGTCCATTGGATTTTATGTTTGCATAGGGTTTTGCTAGTTCTTTTCTAGCTGCTACAGTTTTATATTTAGTTCTTTTCTAGGTTACGATATCCTAAAACATATTTACTATATAGGAATTTGAAGTTATTTCTCTTTAGATGTAAGTTTAGGAATATATCCAACAAACCTCAAAGAAAAGAAGAGATACTGAAAGCAACTGAAGCAAATGGAATGCTGGTCTATTGCTACAGAGGAAAAATGATTTTTTAACATGCTTTGATATACAACTGTAGAGTCATGCTAACTTTGTAGAAATGAAAATATCTTGTGTTCACATACTTTGAAGGAGCACAATTAATTTTAATGAAGAAATATATTTGACCTTTTATTCCTGAGAAACAGCTCAGAAGGAAGCAAACCTTGCTCTGTGCAGCAGCTCAGGAAAGGAATCAATTTAGTTCTAGAGTGTGTTCAAGCTGGAAATTCATGAATACTGAGTTCTGTAGCATCAGATAAAGATTAGCCTGCAAAGGCAGGAAAATACTTAGTTTTGCAGAAAATCCCACTACAAAGATATGTTTCTGGGTGATTCTGTGTTTTTCTAGGCATAATTGTGTCCTTTCCATGTTTTCTTTCTGTGATGCATCTCCTGCTGTCAAAATTATGAATCAAGATGCTAACACTTCAGCAAAGAAGCATTCCTTTCCACTGTAGATGTTGTATATGTATTATTTGTATTTTTGATTTGTATTTGATAAATACAAATTCCATAAAAAGATTCCTGCATGCAAAGATGTTGGCAAGGGACTCACAAGTACATTAAAATCCAATAATAATGTACAAGAGATAGAGAACAAAGTCATACATTTAATCTAAAAAGGCTATTTTTTTGCCAATATGTTGTCCCTTGAAACACAGTTCTGCTTTGGATGGGTTGATAGTAAAACCTGATCTATTTGCAACATGAACTAGGGTAATATTATGAGGAGGAAAGCCAGTATGGACTTTTCAAAACATAATATAGCACGAGTTTGAGACACCCACACTCTTTGCCATTGCAGGCTGAGATGCATAATCAGGGGAAAGAGTTACTAAAAAGTCATTTCATTATTGTTTCTTCCTCAGTCTAACTGGACTTGGACTTTGTTGCTCATGTATACCGGTATTATACTTTTTAAAATGTCTGTCTGCTTCTCCAAGTACACGATTTGTGATCTCCATCTTACACTTGCTTGGTATCTTATTTTTCTCTGAACATGGCTGGAATGGATAGTAATCTCCTAAGTTTAGGACCTCAATAATTTTGCTCTTAGAAGTAGGCAGAGTAGAAGTCTATGAGGTTAATGATGAAGAAGATGGGCAGCAGGAAGGATGATTCTGTCAAATATTTTTGCAGCCGCCATAAATAATGAAATAGCAGGTGGTATAACTAAAGATGAAAAGAGATGCTAGACAAATGCCCTGAATGTTAAGCTGAGGTTAATTATATCCATTCTAATTCTGCATTGATAACCTTCTTTAAAAAAATAATGTAGAAATGTGATTTCCTACTCACCTCTTAATTATCACTATTTTTAAAGGTATGTTACACTCAGTAAAAACATGGTGCATTGAGTGCCTCACAGCACAAGAAGCAAATATAGATCAGTGAGATGCTAGCTGTAAAACTGGTCTTTGAAATTATGCTGGGAGCTAAGACAGAGGCTGATCTTTTTCAGTCCTGTTTCCCAGGCCAACCAATCTCATTCAGGCAAAAGCTCTAATTAATGCAAAGTCAATGATGAAGTATTCAAAAGCAAGGATAAAAAAAAAGGCAAGTGAGTAAAAAACATAATTACTATGCATTGTTCTGAAATATAAACTCTCTACAGCCCAGCCTTATTGGAAGAATAAATATCAGAGGTACTATCATTGCTGCTGATCAGTTTAATACACTTAGGAATTGTGCACATAGAAATTAAAGCCTGTATTTTTATGTATGACTAGACCTTTTCCTGTCCTCTGTATTCTTTTTTTTTTTCCCCCAGCTGCTGCTTCTTCTTGCAACAGTTTTAGGTCCCTTTCTCCTGGGACTCTCTTTTATGATGTACCCCTTCTGAATAGAGGAGTCTGTCATAAATGATGTTGCAAGAGCTTATGCAGGGCAAATAAGCAGTAAGAGATATTTGTAGCAAATAATAACACCATGGTGTACATAAGGCACTTCCCTCTTTCTTAGTATCTTCCAAAGCTACTTTTATTAGCAAGTAAAATTCAGGAATACAGAGACAAAAAAGAAAAAAAAAAAAGAAAAAAAAAAGGACTAATGAACTATGAATGAGGTAGTAAAAGAGAATTCAAAGGCTAAAAGTTAAGAAAGGTTGTTCTTCCTACAGCAAATGACTTAGGACTCCACAATTCCAGTCTTAAGTAGAGAAGAATACCTTTGTAGTGTACTATGACGAATCGGTGAGGCTTCATGGACCTGGTCCTCAGGTTGTGTGAGTTTGTCGAGGTAGGTGCAGAGCTGAGTGGCAGTCAATGAAGTTATAGCAATTTACACAACAGAAGGACCTAGCTCTCAAAAGACTGTATTATCTCTTAGGAGGTAGCATCAATTAAAATTTAATACAACTGTCATCCATTTAATCTCTCCAAGGACTTATACAGAACATTTCTTCAAAAATGTATTACAGGAAACATGATAAGACCTTTTCTCTCTCACGCACTTTTCTTCCACTGTTCTGTGGGGAGAATCCTATGTTCTGGTTTGTCCTCAAAGGGCGACTCTGCTAGGGATGATGGATGGATTAAGTCAAGGAATATCAATTAGAGTATCATTAGTCACTCAGTATATTAAAATGGACTGCTTTAAAAACAGGAGAGCTGACCTTGAGGAAGATGCTCCCAGGGTCCATACTGTGAATGTGCAGAATCTGCCATGTAAATGAAAGGGCTGTTCCCATGGATGTAGCAGCTCCCAAATCCTGCTGCTTAAACTACTAACAGGCTTCACTACTACAAATTGTACCAAGGAAGTAGCTAAAATAAAAATGAAATACTTGCCCCTGAGCAATGCCTTAATAACTGAGCCACTGGCCTGAGGAAGTGTCTGTTGCTTCCCTGGGGAATAACTTTGGCTTCCTGGATCACAGCAGCACTGATTTGTCTTTGTCAGTTTTCCAGTAGGCTAGTCATAGCTGTAGGAGCAGGGAGAGGGTCTAGTTGCTTTGGACAGGAAAGGAGGATCCAAAACCAGGATCAGACAAGGGCTGGGAAAGGCCAGCCTTAGAGCACTGCCAGCAATGCCCATGGCAGCCCTTCCTCCCTACAGTCACAATTCCTGGGTGCTCCTCAGAATGGGATGGGCTGTGAGCACCCACAGCCCTGCCTTAGACACCTGTGGGCTTCCTGCTTCTGGTTGAAGAGAGACTTCTAAAGAACAAGTAGGGCTGGAAACCTCAAAAGGGTTTCACAAAAGAGCTAGAGAAGGGGAGGAAAAAATGAATTAATTAGATGGTAAAGGAAAAGGTCAGTGGAGAACGTGAAAAGAGCCAAACCAGAGAGACTGGAGTCTCAAATTAAGGACTGACTAGCATACCAAAACATAATGTAAAACAAATATTGCTTGCATTTACATTAGCTGGGATCCATTTCCATGTGAGGTTTGTCAAGCTTCCTTGCCACAGGGTTTTCCCTGTCTTCTTGTTTTAAATGAGATTCAGCATCCCAGTTTGGATATTTAGCTTCCAGACACCTCAGTTACTCATCTCAAGGACCTTTTTTTACCTGAAAAGAAAAATAGAACAATTCATTTGACCTACCTGAGATGTGTTTCTTCAGAGGAGATGAATTGCTTTTTGGAAAAACCTGTTTCTATAAAAGGAAACACGACTGACTAGATATCAAAACTTCTAAGATCCATTATTGGAAAGAAGTTACTTTGTCTGGTTTTCCACATTAGGATGAAAAAAAATACCTTCCATTTCTAAAAAGATATACTCAGAGATGAAGTTTAGATCCCCTTGCTCTGCTAAATCCTTAGCACTTTAGTCTACAAACCATGATAAGAAGAGCTATGACCCACTGAGTGTCACTTCATAAAAGGGTTTCTCTGATGACCTTATATAACCAGATAAGGTACAACCACCTTGGCATACCTAGACCCAGAATCTGACCTCGGGTCAAGAGCACAAAAGGCTAAATTGTTTTCTGATGAGCTAAATCCAGAGTCTGATTCCAGTGCATTTTTTTTGCAGTGAAGGATACTCTGCCCTTCACTATCCTGCTTTTAGGAATTGACTGGGTGCAGCTGGCACCCTCAGCATCTTGTCAGGGCATTGACCTGGCTGGGTCATACCAGGCTGGGTCATATTTGCAAAGGGTGAGAAATCTTCCTCACTTGATAAATTTTTAAATTGGTCTGATGAGCAAAATCAGCATCCACTGTATTTAAGCAAACTTTTTGGCAGCTACGTAGAGATTTACTATAGTATTTGGCACATTTGATTAAAATACTCTTACAGGGGAAACTGGAATGCTCCTCTGCAGTGTGCCATGGAGTTATTAGAAGGTTGGTGCAAAGAGCTGCAGCTTTTTTGTTGTTGTTCTCAAATTTCATTCCATAACTTGGCAAATACCCTATACAGCATGTCTTCCTCCACTCTACATGCCTCTCATAAAGCCATTTGCTGTGCCTGAGGAAAAAATGTAGGCTGCGCAGCCCTCTCACAGTTAATAGCATTAGATCAGTGGGAATTAAAAACATTCTAGATCTTTACTCTTATTACTCCCTGATCTAGGAGAAAACTATTTCCTTTCTTCTTCCTTTCCCTGCATTCTTAATAGAGAAGGCCTATCTTAAGAGGTATAACAAAGAATTAACACACCTTCTCTTCCAGGGGAAAATAAATCTCTAATAGGTCCGCTTGTGCAAGATGCAAGAAAACAGACACTTCACCAGTGAACCTGATTTCAAAGTCCCAATAGTATGCACAGCAGCAAAGAGAGCAGCTCAAAGCTTCCAGTAATTTTGTCTATATCCGTTATAAGATGGACAAACTCCCTGGCCTAATAAGCGCCACACAGTCTTCAAAAGCTGTACAGCATTATCCTTTGGCTGGAACATGGCAATTAGCTAACAAAGTGGCTGCCAACACAGGAGAAGAGAAAGCCCTCTTGAAAACCTGTTATTTGCCGTGGGAGTTGGGAGCTTCTGTATTAAAACACGTCTTTCTTTAAAAATTTCCAGTTGTTTTTTTTTTTTTTTCCTTTCTATATGCATTAAGGCTTTCTTCACTACCTTCTGCACATGTATTTTTATCTACTGGAGATGAATGGTAGCTGCAGCCTTCCAGAGCTGACAACGGCAATTACAGTGCTAGCTGCAGAGCGGAAGATCTCATTTAGCCCTTAATGCTCCCCAGAGGTTGGCACTGGTAGGTCTGCACAGGTGCCTGAGCTCCGGTATCTACAGATAGATACAGATTACACAAGTTGTGGGAGGCATGGACAGGAGCTGTAGCTTCTTGGCAGGAGATTCTAAGACAAGCGACATGAGAAGCTGCCTCAAATTGGATGAGCCCAACCCTGCTCAGGAGGTCCTGCACTGGCAGCAGAATTGAAGGGATATTTCAATAAAACAGTAAATTTTTCTGAGATATATTATGCATAATCTCATTTTGTTGCAAGAGTTGAAACCATTAGCAAGTGTAGGAACACTTCAAGGGAGTCTTTCATAAACCTTGATTTCAGTGAAACTAACTGGTATTAGTGAAGGCATGAGAAAAAGCTCGAGTGCTTAGCAGTCCTGGAGACAGGAGAAGAGGAAAATCAATACCAGTCCACTCTGGCAGACACCAAATATCTTTTTTTTTTCTTTCTTTCTTTTTATGAAAATACATAGCTATGTCTGGCAGCCATTCCCCATCTAACACTGAAATGCATTTTTCAGAGCATTTTTTCTTTCCAGAGTTAGGATCTTTCTGTAAAGATGTTGTATATAGTAGACGTTGCTTGAAATTGACTTCTCATATTAAGGCAAATGCATTCTGAAACTGTCTGATTTCTTCAGCTATTTCCAGATAGATCTGTCTCTACATGAATATTTTTTCATCCCTCCCCCACTGGATACACCCACATCAGTCCGCATGCAAGCAGAGGTGTTACCTGCAGCACTGTCCCCCTTATCCGGTGGTGCTGCCAGCTTATCTAGGCTTTTCTGTTCTGGACAGTCAATGAAAAAAGTGATTTAAGTCAAATTTAGGGGTCATAAAATATAATGATGCCAATGCCAGTGATAAGCCTATGCCAAGACAGAGTTTGTTTCTGCTATAACTTTCTATTTTGGAGTTGTCCCAAATATTATTTCCACACTATTTCCAAAGACAGTAATACTTTGAGTTATGAGTCCAGCTTATCAAAATGTGTTTGTCTTGATAGCATCTAGAAGGGAATTCATTCCTTGTTCCAGGAGCATCTCTGAGTCTTTGCTGCCTCAGCAGACTTCTTCAAACCATGGCACAAGTCCAAGTAGTGTCACCTCATAGTTGGAAGGAGCCTCCGAAGAGGCATCCTATTCATCTGCTGAATGCTTCTGCTGCTTTCCTCCCTAGAAGGGTTTCTTTTTTCATCCGAGCTTATGGAAGGCCTGTGACCTAGCAGAAGAGGTGATCTTTGCCAACATCTACTGGCTTTTCTAAAGACACCTTTCTGAGATGCTGGTCTTAGTCATCATAAGGAGTAGACCCAGTCCCA
Organism: Nothura maculosa; assembly: GCA_032353885.1. NCBI lineage: Eukaryota > Metazoa > Chordata > Aves > Tinamiformes > Tinamidae > Nothura > Nothura maculosa. The sequence continues at coordinate 5,162,924 of JAUBOD010000038.1, read as the reverse complement.
TGGGGAAGCAGCCCCGATGGTAAAGGGAAGTGGACAAAGTTTAAGGGACAGCAAGACCTTCGGCTCCCATTTCTAACTTGCCTGTACCCAGCACGGGAGTCAAGCCAGGAGCAGGAACAGTAGCTGGCATGGGATGATGACAGTCCACCTCCCCCAGCTCCACAGGAGAGCCACCATCCCTCATCCTCCCCTCCCAGCTTCTCCTTCTTTTCCCGAGTTAAGAGAAGCCTAACCTATCATCCTTGAGGTGATAACATTTAATTTTACTCACACAGAGGAGCCTAGAGTCAGCTTTGCCAGGTGATTAGCTCCAGACCTTGATCTCTGGTTAAAGTCAGATGCCAGAGGGCCAGGTCTACTTAGTGATGAAAAGTGCCACAAAAAGGAGTTCAGTTGGGAAAGTCTTGTCAGGATAACCACAGCTCACTGACATTTGCTGCTGCTGTGTGAACTCAGATCTGAGTTCTGCAATTGACCCTTCTGGCAAAGACTCCCAGAATCATCAGCTTGTAGTTTCACTTCACTAAGTTCTTTAAGACTGGTCTGGGAGTCCAGATTTAGTGGCATTCAGAGTTGATCGCTGATTTAGCAATAAATTCTTGACAAAATGAGCCCTTTTCACAAAGTGCTATGAAACAACGGTATCCTTAGACGAATAAAAACGTTCCTAATTTCTTCTAACTTAATTGGGAAGAGCATGACAATTATTTCATGGAAATGTCACAATACCTGTTCCTCTCTTGAACTTCTTTTTTTTTTTTCTCTTTGAAAAGCAGGAATATTTTCAGTTTTTTTAACAGGGATTGAACAGATGGGTGGGCAGACGGTGGGTATAAAATAGTGCTGCAGGAAACAGCCAGGGAAGCAGCTTGCTCCCATCCATCCCTGCTTGTTTGCTAGCGGAAAGATGCTATTTGAGGTGTGGACTCTGACAGGGCAGCACCTCACAAGAAAAAGGCCTGATCTCATCAATGTACCTTTGCTCAGTAGCACCCACTGACTTCAGTAAAAACAGGGTCACACTCAACAAAAGAAGTGATTTAAATACTGCTTGATATATAAAAAGGACACTTTGTACAACTGCTCTGTGTTCCATGCCACCTGTTTTGTCTCTGTAAGAGACTAAATGGGAGAAAACAAAAATGGATTTTATGCAATGTCATTATATGGAAAACAGTAGATATAAATCCAGGGCCTCTTACAAGGACAATGAATTGATACCAGCTTGCCAGCTTGATACCAGCTCCAAGAGTTTACATCTTGGCACTCTTTTTTTAGGTACCCGGGGAGACTTACTCTTCACCAGCAGGGTTCTCATTTGAATTTGAATCTGCAGCAAATACCTTATTCTCAGTTCAGCATCTTTATTCCTCTGTTCTTATCCAGCTTCTCCACTGACAGACATGCCCACGGCAGGCTTAGCTTCTCCCCAAGCATTTGAATGCTCCCACCTGCATTTTGGATGAAGATCTCTTGTCTTCTTCATTGGTGGATTTGCTTTTCCCAATTTCCTCACCCATGTTCCTGCTTCTTTTTGTCTTCCATTCTTTTGGTTCTTTTGTTTCATCTTCTGTTCTAATGGTTTCCTATATTACCTCTACACTACTGAGGCACTGCTTGTCTTACTGTCTCTCACAAGAAAAGTCACCTGTCTTCTGATCATTGCCGTCACTGCTGTGAATGATTTTCCAGCTTCTTATTTCTGAATTAGAGATACAAATTAAAGCTATGTATATACATATGTCATGAAGGAAAGGATTAATAAATGTTCCTGAAGAGCTTATGTTTTCAAGAGCACAAGTACTTCAAGTACAATTTTAATAGAAGCGTAATGGAAGCAGATCCTGTTTTAGAGTACTAAAATAGCACTGCAGGTTTAATAGCAATGCCCTGTAATTTGTAGGGGGACCCGGCAGAGATCAGTTTTGAGAAGATGAGTGATATAAACCAAAACCTGACAACCTTCCCCTAATTAATACATAATGAAAGCCAAAGACTTTTCCAGTGTCTTCTGATTAATTCTGCAGTGAGCATTTGCATTTTCTTCTAATTCATCTTAGCCAAATTCTCCTTTGTATTTTTAACTTTCACTTCACAAGACTCTGTTTGTAATTTTACAGTCTGGCTCTTTATCTCTGCAAAGCTGCATGTTATAGGGGTTATTAAAATTTTTATGAGTGGTAGATCCTCAGTGCTAGTAAGCCTGGACAGCCTTGTTCCACATCATTGCTACCATGCTTCTGCAATACAGAGCTGCCACTGGGACTTTAAATCCTGGCTGCTGTTTATTTACCATCTCCTCTTTTTTTTCTCCTATACTTCTATTACCTTATTAATGATTAACTCATTGATTTTAATCCTTAACTATCTTACATTATTTCATAAATATCTTTACAATATCTTTCCTGTCCGTAAAAATTTATTCTTATCCCATCAAATAAATAGTTACTATCAAGTCTTTTCTGTTTTATCAGATTATTAGTTCTAAGTTCTAATAGAATAATAAACTTGGAAAGATTGGCAATTGCACAATGACATTTATGGTAACATGAAATTAGCTCACGACTTCTATCCAGCTGTCTATATCATAAAAGTGTCTTTCATAGCTGCCATTACTTATTAGTACCATAGACAAGGACATTAAAGAATTATCAACAGCAATTCGTGCTTAATTTTGGTAACTCTTTTGGGAAACCTCTCAAAATATTTAGAGGTATAATGACATGTCAAGGTTACTGAATTTCAGATAAATCTTAAAATTTCCCTCTATGATAGTACCTAATCTATTATATTTCCCTCTGAAAACAGCCATTGACCAGTTTTGGATAGCAGATCATACAAATAAGTCATACAGAGGAAATCTATCTGGGAATCATAACAATGAAATTTTTAATCCAGTTGACTTTTGACTCAGTTTTGTCTGAGCATTTCATTGTTCTTTTTATTAATATTATTATTTGATTGTTTTAAAATTCTAAGTCAAGTTCAGCAGATTTTCTGAGAAGCACTTTGAGTGCAAGAAAGAATGGTGTTTTTGGCACTGTTTGATTAAAACAGAGATTTTGAGTAACAGTCTGGATGCACTTTCTGTTCAAGAATTTAATAGTTCAAACAAACTTTTGATCAGAGGATCTTTAGATAGCAGAATCCTCCTCTGTGAAGACTGGAGAGAACATCCTGTAAAGGACAAGCAGACTCCAGATGGTGCACTATCTATCTCCTGCCGCAGAGATGCAAAGTGCTAAGCACAACCACAGGCAGGTCTGCAGTGAAGTATGGCAGCATCAGCACTAGTTTTTAGAACTAATACCAAAAATAAAATTTAGAAGAAAAGAAATAAGAAGAGAAGAGAAGAGAAGAGAAGAGAAGAGAAGAGAAGAGAAGAGAAGAGAAGAGAAGAGAAGAGAAGAGAAGA
>JAUBOD010000038.1:5128789-5142102 GCA_032353885.1 Nothura maculosa | reverse complement strand
TTTCCACTAAATTCCCTACAAGAGACAAGTTGGATAATGCGTGTTCCTCATCTGTGGAGTGTAGATGACAAATTGCCCGACCTGGAAAGATGTTTTTTAGAATAAATCAATTAATAAATTGCTTAAGATCAGTACCCGGACATTATCATGATGGAGGCTACATACATTAGTGGGCAGATTTAAGGAAACATTCATTAGTTTGATATTAATATCTTCCCTCGTGACAGATTTTCCTTCTATTCCTATCATTCATATTTTTAAGGAATTACAGTGAAATTCATTTTAAAAGACCACGTTGGAACAGGTAAGCAGTACGTTCTTCACTGTACGTTACAATTTAATGCGTGACAGTCAGGTACATATTGCACAGCAGTTTTCCCCACGTTTAGACCTTACCAAGGGATCTATTGCACAGCAGTTTTCCCCACGTTTAGACCTTACCAAGGGATCCCCTTCTGTTTCACTCTGTGGAACGTGCTTGGAGGTTGTTCCTTCCTTTGCCGACGTGTAACCTTCGTACCCAACATCTTCTGGTCTTAACTGAAGCAGTGATGGCCACTCGTGCTGCAGCGAGGCCGAGCTCCACGGGTAGGTATCAGCTACCCATTTGGAGGGATCCTCCCATGGGGCCCTCTTTCCATACATCTGTATTATGGACATAACACATGTAAGTTTTTATCGTATGGAGTTTTCAGTACTAGTTGCAATAACAGGCCAAAAGTAACCCAGCGTATCTAAACTGTTTCAGTAAGCTGTTTGGGTCAAGAACAACAACAGTTTGGCCACAAACTGAAGCATGAAAAGTTCAACGGGAGCTTAAAGAAAAAATTCTTAACAGTGAGGGTGACAGAGCCCTGGCACAGGCTGCCCAGGGAGGCTGTGGAGTCTCCTTCTCCGGAGATCTTCAAACCTGCTTGGATGCAGCCCTGTGCCCCGTGCTCTGGGTGACCCTGCTGGAGCAGGGGTTGGACTGGATGATCTCTGGAGATCCCTTCCAACCTCAACCATTCTGTGATTCAAGAGTGCTTCTCATCTCTGATGGGATTCAAGCAACCATAGCTCCATTAGTGCTCCTTTTAAACGCAGCATGGCTGCATACTGGAAAGGACTCCGTAACTAGTGATACTCATGGGCAACAGTGAGTTAAAAGTTTTTGATACCACATGATACAAAATCTTTAGGTAATTTGATTTAGGCATATTAGTGAAAACTGTATCTAAAATATTCAAGTTAAATTCATTTTGTCTGGAAATAATTAGGAAGTGTTGGTGCAGGTTGTTTTCTTCTCCTCGTAAATCTGGATCAGAAGCATGGTATACATGTGGTCCTGTATAAATCAGCATAAGTCCCAGATCTTTCTTAAGAGAAGGAATCCAAGAAGGCTGGGATTCCCCTGCTGTGAAGTGCAGGAGTGCTTACAAATCTGGAAGGAGCAGAAGGAAGGAAGAGTGAGAACCCCCCAAGTTTAGGAGGTCCTCACTGAAACACTCCCCTGTGCCTCATTGCAGCTCACGAGCAACGTGTTAACGCTGGGCTTGAGAAGGATTCAGCAGTGCTTTCTGTGATCCGCGCGAGCTCAAGCAGGCTCAGACAGTCCAAGCAGCAGTATAATATTGGCAGGATATACTCTATGGGGCATTCAGATGGGCCACATTCCTAGTGAGGAATAAAACAGCTATGTGTTTCAGTGCTAAAGCCACAGAGATATGCTTATCATTGCAACAGCTGCTCCCAGGCACTCGCTGAATCCAGCGCTCCAGGTTAGGCAGCCAAGTTCTCTATATTAGGCACAGGGATAACCAGGCTTCTTATGCACTTCACTGAAGCTAGGCTGCTTAGCAGGGATCTGCCTGAATGAGCCAAGAGGAAACGTTTTTGCAGAGAGGTAGAAAACTCCAGGCTGGAGGCAGCACTTCCCTCATTCTGGGATTGACAGAGATCAAATCCTTTCTGGAGTCTGGGACAAGGATTGTAGATTCTTGGTCTCACATACAAGTTTGCTAAGTATCAGGCTCAAAAGTCATTTTCCACTCTGCTCTGGATCTAGGAACATCTAATTATATCATGCAAAAGATTTCTGTGCATCATTAAAAATGTTGCTCTATGGATGTCATTCAAATCATCTAAAAATTGGAAAGGTTCATGAAACGCTGTATTTTCTTCTGTCTGCTGCCATCTTCTGCTCTAGAGTTGAACTTTTTTTTAAGTTGGTACCCTGAGTGTTTGGAAAATTATGAGCATGAAGCCTATTACTGTTTTTATAGCAGGTCCAAACAAGCAGCACCGTTAATCTCACTGTGGCTGCTCTATCAGACATTTGGCAGGATTTGCACAAGGTCTAAAGACTCTAAATCTCAGAGATAAGCAGTTTTAGCAAAGTGTGAGATATTCAACAGGCAAGATTCAAAACCTCCATCTCGTCAGTATGACACCATGTCAATGCAAGGTGATAAAGACATGGCAGCTGCTGGCAGATTTTTTTTTGACTGCTCCAAGACAATCCTCTCTGCATCGTGCAGTAATTTCTTTCATGTGTGGCAAAAAAATACTTTTCCACAATGTATCTTTTCATAGGATTGCAGTACATAAAAAGAAAGCAAAAGGGAGAAATCCAATAGGAAAAAAATAAAAAGTTTTGATTATTTTCAAGATTTAGGTTTGCTCCAGGGATGTGCAATGGTCCTAATTCCTTACTTAAGTAAGTGAGACACTAGAACTACTAGCACTCCTGCTATTAAAGTAGAAGAAACTTGACTAATATAGTAATGGAGATGCTGCTAATCCCTAGCTCTGTGGAGGACAGGATGGAGGAACCACAAAGCACTCTGAACTGACAGCAACTATCCATGATGTGGATAGAGCAGCAATGAAACCTTAGCCAGAGAGGAAAAGGTAACTCAGAGGAGAACAAAATTAGGGAAAACACAGTGATGCAAGTTAGAAGGGCAAAACCAAAGCAGACTTGCATGTTCACCAAAGCCAAAAGGTAAGTTAACTCTCTCTGGTAAAATCAGGTAGAACAAAGCTCTTTGTTACACAGTGCAGAGGCTCTTCCATGTGGTGACAGGCTGAGGCTGCCTCATTCAGGAAGGCAGTACAAGCTGTATTCAATATTGCTGTGAATTCTGTTCAGATGGTGAGAAAAGGAAAACCTTCCAGCAGGCATGGAAGAGAAACATGGATATAATAAAGACAAATTACATATTAGGGTGAGAGCAAGTCAAAGCGAATCCAAAGCTGTTTTTTATAAAATTATTGCATTTTTTTTCTTGTAAACACATAACACTTGGATGTATTGTTTAAAGCTATCTTCAAGAACGCATGTGAAACTAATGCACAAACTTTCTTTGAAGTAAGTGACTCACCTGAAGCCCCTCTCTCACAGCTTCCAGAAGATACGGTACTAGGGAATAGTTCCAGAGGTCTGTGAACCACACTCGGGAGCCATCAACATCCATAGGGCAAGGCAGGAAAAGCCGGGGACCTGAGAAGTCAAGTTGTGTATTACATATGTGGAACCAACTGAACACACTAAAACTAATCTTTACAAAATCAAAGAAATATTAGTACCAGAGCAGATTCCAATGAAGGGATGGTAACATGAGACTACAACTATTGAGCTATCAGTGCTATTATTAAAAATGGACTAGAGTCACTTAACGCAATCCTAAGGCCTGACAAACACTGACACAGTATAAAAAAAGACAAAAACCTTTTACTGGCACACCTACGTTCAAGTGTGATTTTCTGTTAACACAGATATTTCACTAAAAGACCTCAGGTATATGTGCATCTCCCACCTGTTAATTTGCTGAACCAACAGACCCAGTGTTTTTATTGCTGTAATTATGCTGCAATGTGAAAGCAGGAAAATATACTAAATTTTGAAGACTTCCTATTGAGGTCATTTTTGGTGCTGAATTTTTAAAATGATGATCATTTACTTAAAAAGCCTCTAGCAACCAGGGCAGAAAAACTTGGGAATGCATACTTATTAAACTTTACATTTTCTTTTCAATCTGCTGTTCATACTAACCAGGCAATTTCCCCACAGTGATTTTGCATTTCCCATGGTAGAACAGGACAGAATATTTTATACAAAAGCAAATTCCACCTTTACTCATCTCTGCTATGCTCAAGCCTTCATACTTATTCCTAACCACTGGAACAGGACTCACCAATGGTCACATCCGAAGAGCTGTGTGTTTCTAGGAAGCTGTTGAGATGATGCCACGTTTTGGGGATCCAGTCAATGATTTTCATGAGCTCATTATTGCGTATGTTCTTTTCTATTTCAGTCTCAATCAGTTTCCTTCTCAGATATCTGCCCAAAAAACCTTTAATAGGCTCTGTGTGGTTGGCACACAGCACCCACCTGGGAAGAAAGGATAAATGATGTCAGACAGCAATGAATAGCTAATATAGCATATCCTCTTGAACATACAGATGAAAAGGATGTCGTGAGCTCCAAAGGCTGGTGAACCAGCAAACATAAAACAGCTCTGATAAACCACCAGGTCATATTTTTTCCTTATTGCCCCCCCCACTGCAATGTAATCAAGATAACAGGTTCCAGCTAGAATTCAAGACAGCATTGAAGATAAATGGAAGGCAACAACTGTAGCATCATGCTACAGATACAGGAAAGGTGTCTTGTTTTTTCCAGGAGAAGGAAGCACCATTCCTGAGAGTTACCAATATAGGAACTAAATCACTTGGCTGTGATGGATCTTTGTGGAAGATCTGGGCTGAAAAGAAGGGAGTTTGAGAGCTCTGTGCAAAAATGGACAAAATAAATACAGAGTGAATGTACCTGAAATTGTGATGTAGCTCCAGATTTGGTGAAGAAGAAACTCCCTGGTTCATAGTTCCAATAATATAGGGACTGGAAAGAGAAAAGTAGCAAATTCATGTGGGAATTTTGTTGAGCGAAAACCCATTCATATATTCTGAGAATATTCTGAGTTGCACTAGACTAACTTTGAAAAGAGACCCAAGATGCATTTTAGTCTTATAGTATTTCTAAACTGACTCTTTTTTTCTGCATATTTACTTGCATGTTTCCCCTTTCTGCACATTTACAGTTTACCAGTACCCATCTGTAATAAAGACATGAGGTGAACCTGTGCATATGTACCTCACTATTTTGTAGCAGGCTTAGAGTTTTAATTTCAGAAACCAGAGCATCCCTTAGAGAAGACAAAGTGCACAGGAATTTCGTGAAGGGTTGTTCCTATGATGGAGCTTTTGCAGTTGAAATATCCTATTTAATAAGCCAGTAGAAGTTTCCATATACCATTATTTATATTCTTTCCTGGCAATAAAGGATAGTTGGTCAAGTTCACATCTCTGCACTACTGTGGCTCACATGAAAACTGTAGGAAATGCAAGTCCATCAGCAGTTGCTTCTGCATAGCATGGCTCATGGGTTCACACATATCCCAGATTCACACATATCCCAGATATTATAAACCACATTTCTTCTTACTCTTAGAACCTCTTCGCATGGTACTAATGAGCTTGTGTGACCTGACAGAGCAAAAGGAACAAGATTCTAATCCAGTCAAGCATTTAAATCCATTCTTAAATTCAGCGCTACATTAATATCTCACTGACATGCATGAGAGTCATATAAATAAGGAGAAGCAGACACCTGCAATATTGGGCTGAAGAAGGGGAAAATTATACGAGCACTCCAATATTAAGGACCTTTCTAATATATTTCTTGATCTAGCTTAAGCGAGTCTAAGATTCCAATGGGAAATTGGAAGCAAAGACCTTTTACGTGTTTGTTAAGGTGAGTGAAACTTACCATTTATTATATTTACAATTGAGGAAACCATTGAAGATGTCGCTTAGTGAACTGATGTGGTGGAGGTTATCAAGAATTATGACCACAGGGAGGTCAGCACCATTGTTGTCAGCACTGCATTGTTCAGCCAGGTTGGCTAGGTATTGTCGCAGATCCTGCCACAGAATTAACAAAGAAACAGAAAAGATCAGGCCAATTAGCTCCTGGATGTAACTACAGTGGAAAAGGTTTCCAGAAATATAAAGAAACTGCTACAGGCTTTCCCAGCTATGGATAATTCCACTGGACCAGCACAGGGAAGAAGCTCTGCTTCTGAGTTAGTGCTATGCTGAAGACATATGCGAGGAAAAACAAAGGCACTAAACTAAGGCAAGAGACTGAAGCAGATCCACTTGGTGGATACATTCCTCAGGAACCTGCTATGAAATATCTTATCACCTCCAATGGGAAATACTCTATTTCCAGAGGGCTGAGCTATTCACATTGATTGCTGGGCCTCCAATTTTATGACTGCCACATTTATATATCAAAACCAGCCAATTGTGACCCAGTCTAGGTATATGGAACGGCTTCCTCAGCTATCTCCTGTCAGCTCTCTCACTGAAGATCTGTTCAGTCTTTTGAGGATAATCTACCACATTTCTTAATTTCTTAATAAAGTTCCTTGTGTAAGCATTTTTTTTTTCCTTTTTTTTCTGCCAGCTATCTTCCTGGCTGCCATTTAGTGCTGGAATAAAATAAAACTTTCTAAAACCAAAACTTTTCATATTTTTATTGACACTTTCTTGCTTTCAGGGCCCTGGGTTAGTCAAGTTTTACAGCTGTATCCCTTGAGGTATCTAATTTTGTCAGTGCTGGGAATGCTCAGTATTATGGACAATGTTTCTGTTGTCATTGCACTTCATGGATCAGTGATAGCAGAATCTTTTTTTTTTATTGTTATTTAATGGCCACATGTATTTTTTTTCATTTCAAGAACTCTTCTTGTTTGGCTTTTTATGATCAGGTATCTCTGTGGGCAAAATCATGGATTTCTTCCAAAGAATAGCAGCACTTGTGTTATTCAAAAACACTGCATTTGACAATATTTTTTTTCTTTCTTATTATAAACTCAGGCATTCTATGTAATCCTCATAGAAACAAAGACTAGGAATATAAAAAAAAGAAACACATACAATAAGCAATTTAGCAGCAAGCCAAAGCTCTTTCTTCTCTGGGAAGATTTCCCTTTTAAATCCATATGTTATAACAATAAAATATGAGCACTTTCCCTGCTGAAGTAAATGGCATTACAAATCATCTGCATAAAGACAATGAAAAGAGATGTTTTTACTGGAATGGTTATCCCATCCCTTTGGGATCTGCATCTTCTTCCTTCTTATATGTTGCTCACATTAATTACATTCTGTGAAAAGCTGAAAGCCTGCACAAAACCTTTCGTTTTCTGACCATCTTTCTGGGTACCAAGTCAGGACAATGCCCAATTTAGGGTAACAGTTGAATCATGCATCATACCTACAATAATAACAATTATTGTAGGTAGCACAGTAGTGACACTAGAAGCTTGATAATCACTCTAAGTAGGGTAAAATGCATGAGGTAATTTTAGCATGGTGAGATTCTGACTGATGTGCTCCAAAACTATATCAGTAGTAGTATTTACAGTGTCCATTAAGAAACTAAACCCAGGCTAGTTACTAGTTTAAAATCTTCATTCTCAAATCTATGCTAGCAATAGGTTCTACTTTCACTACTAAATATAAGACAGTTAGACCAGCATTACTATATATGCAGACTTTCTCTCCACAGAGTTAGGCACTTGAAGAACAGAAGTGGTGTGGGTATTTTATCCTGCATCTATACTTAAGGTGGGTTTCTGTCAGTGAACAAAAATTGACTTTTTCTTCACAGTGCTTCAATGCTCTGTTTAGAACTGAGAGACCTGCTCTTCATTACTCATGGGATGGGAGATAATCCTTGCAAGGAAGGATGACAAATGAACGACAAAACAGTATGCCAATTAGTAGGATCTATGCTGTGTCCTCAGTAGTAATCAGGCAATAGGTTACCTTTCAGTTGTGACTTACCTTGCTTGACTTGTGATCTACGTTAAAAGTTGCAATTGCATCCTCAGTTTTTTTTCTGCCAGACTTAGTTATTATATATTCAGCCAGTCTGTTAGCTAAATAGGTCTTTCCTGTGCCACTGGGTCCCGACAGAATAATTCTGCGATGCTCCATCAGTAAATTAAAGTACCGCTGGGTAATTGGCTTAGGAATTAATGTGTCAAACACAAAACTATCCAAACTGTTTTCTTCTACTCCTGGAAACAGAAGAAAAGGAAAATGGCTTGTCTACATCCTTGCTAAGGTTTGACTCAGCACCTGATGATGCCTATTACCATGCAGGTAGGTTACTACTGCCCAAAGTAAACTTCCATTTAGTTTTTCATTACTGTAGGAAATATTTACATCTTTCCACTGGGCTTAAAAAGCAGTGGCAGCGTGACTGTTTGGGTGGGAAAAAACGAAATCTAAGTAAATGTGAAGAGAAGGCTCAGTGAGGCAAAGACATGTGTTTCAGACCATCACGATAGAAAAAGGTCAGAGTGACAGCCACCAGGATTACCAGTTGTCACATCAATACATGCACAGTCCTTTTGAAGGCATCTCTCCCGTCCAACAGCAAATCCCTGCAGCTTTTGAAATGTTTCAGTTTTCTTCGGTGGATTTGGGTTATGCATTAATTTTTTGCTGATCATAAGCTCCTTTTTTTTCCCCCTCTCTACTCAGAATCTTGTACTTCGTTATGATTTGAGAGTCAGACAGAGAAGGAAAGGGATATTCTTGGGTTTGCCTCAAAATATCCCTGTGTGGTAGGGGTCAGGCTACAGAAAGGTCAATTCTAAAAGAAAACCAAGGGAAATGGGGGAATGCAGTGAACAATCATACCGTATCTGCAAAAATATTCTTGTGGTTTTACCTTTGAGGTTCACAGTGATGATGTTATTATCCCCAACCAGATATCCACAAGGCAGCAGTTCAGGCACTTCTAAGCTATGGGCTCTAATTACATCCCCTATAGAATAACTAGCAATGCAGTCAGAGCTTAAACCCAAGCTGGTAGCTGGATCCACTCGGAAAATGTATTCCTGAAATGATAAAAAAACACAGAATGTAAAAATAGATATAGTCACTGAATGAAAGTACATACTTTGGTATAGATGAAGTCATATTTCAAGAAAGTTCTCAGTTGCACAAAACACAGAACTGCCGATAACCTATAAAAAAGAACAACCTTCGGAGTAATGTTTAACAATGGTGCCAGGTATACATTAAAAAAAATGTCAAGTCAAAAGAAAATATACATTTTTTCTAAAGCTAGAAAAAGTATTGAGTTAATACTTGAGCTAGTTTTCCAATGTCTTACCTTAAAGAGGCGTCTGATCACACCATCTAAAACATCCCACTTTGTTTTTCCGCTAACTCCAATTGATCCTATCAGGTATGCATGTGTTTTCTGGTCCTACAAAGACAGAGATTTCACAACTTGTGCTAAAACTAAACTTACCAGCAAGGAAAATAAAATGCAGAATGTGATGCTACAACTTTACTAAAAATCTGAGACAGAAATAGGTAATAATAATTTTACTTTGAACATCTGTATATGAAAGGAAATAGAGCATCTTACTCTGCTCTTAGGTTGCACTTGTGTTTTAGAGAAAGCTGTATACAAATAAAACTGGCACCTATGTTTATAATACTTTTGTAATATAAAACATGAAACATGAAACATGACAATGGGATTCCAAGTAGATTACTTTGGCAATATATTCATACCTGCACCTTTAGGGGTCACGGCATGTATCTAACTTATAACCATGTTTGAATGGAGATGGCAGGTCCCAGAACATCTCTCTACTAATTAAATTGAGAATTGGTAGTGTCTGAGCCATCACAAAAGCAGGAAAAGGCCATATGGTATTATTAGCATATATTATAACTTTATTAAACATATACAGATGACACAAAAAGGAAGTGCTATCTTCAGCACTATAAACTAAATAATTCCATTTAGTTTAAGGCTGAAAATAGTGAAAGGACTGCAACCAGTATACTGCAGGATTTGCCAGAGCTGTAATTCTGTGATTAGACCTTTGGGTAATGACCTTACCTTGGCTCGACTGTAGCCCTTGTTTATAGTGACTAAAATTTTCACGCTATGGCCTTCTTTGTGGAGTGCTCCCTCTGTGACTTCTTCTAGCAGAATATCTACAGTACAAGAAGAGCCGTGATTAACCTTACACATCACTTCAGTTCTATCCACTCCATCAGTTCAATACTTGCTCAAAGGGTTTTATTTTTTTGTTAACAAGAAAGGCTGTGATCACAACACCTGGCAGCACAGTCATTGGAAGCTGTTCTTGTTCCTACTTTGCCTATCCGGTTGAACATGAAGAAACCATTTGTCACTGGTTTAGAGCAGTATTCCTAAGATGCTTTAGCCATGTAAAAATAAATTAGGGAATGCAAAAGAAAGAAATTCTTGCTTTACAATCTTGCTGTTGCTTTCCTCCTGGAACATGGTCACAATTACCCTATGTCTACAAGGCTGTTTAAAAATGAAATTACTTTACACCTTTGGGCACTCATCTTGCCCTTTCCCATGCTATCCAGAGAAAAGCAACAAATCCTTGCACTGTTATATTTGCTGCTCCATAAAACAGCTCTAATTTCTCTTTCCAGCTGATTTCTTTACCTTCTATATACCACATGGATATAGTCATCTCTCCCCATAAACACAGTCTTACAAGGAGAAATCATTCAAAACCAATTTGCATTCCATCTGAAAATGGGACTCTGTGTTCAGCCATTCCTCCAGTTAAAGGTTTTAAGTTTCTTGGAGGTAAAGAGTGATTCTGATCTGCTCTGTGCCTCGGATTTACACCTCCCCCCAACTCCTGAAGCAAGAATGCAGAAGGATATATTCCTTACTAAAGCCTAAGTCTCAGGCATTACTGCAAGGGATAAGATTGCCATCTTCCTACAGAGGTTTTTCTCAAAGAATCTTCTGTTGGGCTTTCTAACTAAATGTCAAGTTAGAAGAGATCTTGGATTTGCATTTTCTTCAAAGGCCAGCACAGTAAGTATCCACTCCCCTAAATCCTGCTTGTTCTCACTGTGAAGATTGAAGTAGTGCATTGACTTCACATCATAGTCGGCACAAGGCTGGATTTCACCCAAATTAAACTGAGGTGCCAGTAGATTCTGTCATAGATGTACTTGTTTAAAGCAAAAAAAAATCAAAAGGCTCAATGAATGAATTCAATGAATGTACTTAGAAATAAGTGAGTCTTCAGGTATGATGTCTCACAGGTTACACCCTGATCTAGAAAGCAGATTCTGCTAGTTTTTTAAAATAGATCTAATCAAGAATCATTTTTGTTGCCAGCTTAACAAACCTATGCCTATTTTTTTCCATGAAAAGAGTTTTTCTGGGACACCAACATGAACTTTTTCACTTGCTTTGTCTTGTTTATTGGCATATGTGATAAACCTAAAGAGTTTCAATAATGCCAGAATTCCTCTGAGGCCAATTTAAAATGTCTCTGGTTCTCCTCTGAAATTTTCTGATCCCTAAATGACCCTCACATGGCCTTTTAAACAGTTTTTCTTTAAATGTTTGGGAATGAGACACTATTTTGTATCTAGAAAAGAAATTCCATTTGCTACAGAGAGCTGTCCCTTTCATGGGTATCCAGGCAGAGAAGATGCCAAACTAAGCATTTCACCAGGGTGTTAATTGCTTTAATTGCCTTCTGCCAGGCCTCTTCCCTAGCTGCACTATGGAAATCCCACCTCTCTTTTGTCTGAGCCCTGGCACATTCCTTTCATCGGACTAGCACACATACACAGCCCTGCCCTGCTCCCTGTTTGCTGCACCTCAATCCAGGGCTGGTTGCAGGATGGGTATCCATGATCCTGCACTTGCGACTTGCACCTTTCTGGAGGCTCAGGAGATGGTCCTGCCTTGACGAAGCAGCACTGAGTAGCTGATCATTTCCAGGTAATGCTGGCCTGCTACAAAGTGCCATGGATTTTTTCATGTCATAGGCCAAAATTCTCATTACTTTTCTCAGCTTATTCCCTAGTATGATTAACTTATGCTCATCTGAGGAACATGCGTGTAACAGCACTTCAGCTGCCCCAGGAGTCCCACAGGACCTGGCAGCAAGCTGTCACCCTTTCAAGTTCTCTGGCACTGCAATAAAATGATGCTCACAATAATCAAAAATGCTGGATTCATATCTAAATCGAGTACAAATCCTCCACTCCTCATTAGGCACCCTTATTTCTTTAATTTCTTGTAACCAAAAGTAATTACTTTACATACTAGAAAACGTTTAGAACTAATAACATAGAAAATTATATAATGCTTATATTGTATTTGTTCCTATATCTAGACAGACTTGAAGTCTAGAGACACAGTGCTAATTAATGACTGCGATTCATGAAAGAGTTTCTACAATTACCATTTTGAAGAAAACTATGTTCTAAAATTTTGTCATGTGTGTGTATGTAACTGCAATTAAACCTTTTTTTTCCCCATGTTTACAACACTTCACTGTATACCAAGGCCTAACCCAGGCTCATGGATTCTGTAAGTTAAACCTGGCAAAAATGTTGCTGGGATGTAAAGAAAAAATATACCGATTTTCATAAAAAATCCGATATTAACCGGAAGAAATGTTCAAATACCTATGTAATCAATGACTGGCAAGATACAATGACACACTGCCAACCCAAATTATAGTCAGGCAGTTTGGCATATTGCCTAGACATTTCAATAATTATGAACCACATTCTATTGCTTCCAGAGATTGCATTAAACTTTCTGTGGGTCTCCGTCAGTGGGTGCTGCTTTGCATTTGCTGTGCTCGTGGTTCTCACGTTATGGACAGCGCTTCTGTTTCTTAACCACATTACCAAGTGTCAGAGGCTTCTTATCATAAACTCTATGGTATGCCAAAAAAGCAAACGTTAGTGTTCAGGATGTGGAGCAAAGCTTTCCCTCACTCACACAGGATACTGGGAGTGTTTAATACAGCAGCCAGCAGTGTTTGGTTTGTGAGATAAATGGAGATCTGATCCAACACATACTAACTAGCTGTATCACATTAAAAATAACTAGGACATAGTATTAACTGAGATCACTTTCTTCCCCAGCTTAAAATATGCAGTGATATTAGGGGGGCTAAGCTAGCAACAAAAGGCCTGTGGATTAAAGAGGGCAGTGTAATGTACAGTGCTCATATTTGTCCCACGTGGCCAAAACAATACACTGGTGGAGGTCTCATGTAGACTACAACAGATGCTGTTCTTATCAAAGAACCAGATAATCCAAAAAAACAGATAATCAAAGAGCTTTGGAAACTAGGGAGTAAGTACCATTGCTAGGAACTAAAGAAATAAAATGAACAAGCTGTTACTATTATTCAGAC
>JAUBOD010000038.1:5112228-5126321 GCA_032353885.1 Nothura maculosa | reverse complement strand
TAGGCAGCTCTAAACACAGATCTTCTAATCTCAAGCTGAATCCTACCCCATTGGCCTTGATTCAGTTTCCCAAATGCATGCTTTTAGTGGGACATCCTTGGTACCTCACCTGTCATTCTGGCAGGGCACAGATCTATCTACAGGACTTATGCCATATTCATCAGATCTGTGTGGATATTGTGGATACTTTTGTCTCTCTTTGGGCATAAAACACTCACATGTCAGCAACAGAACCAAGTCACATTAAGCTCCATGCTCATCTGAAGAGCATTGTCCTTTTTTCCTGTATTGTATCATCCAGGTGAAATGCAAGTTGTTGAAAAAATATGTTTGGAAAGGGTATTGCAAAGGATCATAAGTAATAAAGGAATGAAATTTTAGCAATGCTCGATACCATAATTTAGTCTAATTTTACATACTTTTTCTCTGCAGGCTATGGCTGGGTTAGAAATTAGAAGGGAGGATAGAGTGTGCATATATTTCCCTCCAACACAGCCTGCCCAAGTAATGAAAGCTCTGTATAAATCACTCTGATCTGCTTCTCTGTCACACTGCTTTCTCCAGGCAGATGGTTTAAATTACAAATATCCTATGGGCAAGGATTACATCTTCATCCTTATCATTTAAGCACATTTTGGTTGTTAATATATAAATGCTAAGAATATAATTTTATTATTATCAAGTGAACACTTACCATACTCTTCCTTTCAAAATACTCCCAATCTGTAGCTTTATTTTACCTCAAACAAAGCAGTGGGAAAGGAAAACACTCCAGGCACCCCTGTCATCACCTAGGCCCCCTGCACTGACCTGCATGCGGTTCATGGCTTCCCGAATCTGATCCAGGTGGTGTGCGGAGCTCAGGGCTTCCAGACGAATGTCTGTCAACTTGAGCTCTTTCTCCCTCAGCTCACTCTTTAGCTGAAGAATAATTTCAGCCTCTGCCTCTGTGCACTCGCAGATCCTAAAGAGGAGCAGGAAACAGGCAGGAGATTAAAAGGAAGGTTCTCTCCCCAAAGCGGTGTCATCACTAAATATCAAAGTGCAGAAAATGCTTGCTGCTGCTGAAACGTATGAGTGAAGAGAAAATTCTACCAAAGAAACATGAAAAGGCTCAAACTGCAAATTAAAAATGGAGAAAAAAATCCTTCTCTAGATGAAATGTTCAGCTTGCTTTATATCTTCTCGGTTTCCTGAGTTCCCTATGTTAGTGAGTTCCCTATGGTGAAAAAAAAGAGCTGGGAAAAAAAACTTTAAAAAGCTTTTAATATATTTTCTTTCAAGAATGAATTACCCATTGTCTTTAATTTGATTTTATCTCTGCATCGTTTCATTGGTGCAAAGGTTACAATTTCCCAAGGTCTCAGTAGTCAGAAGTTCACCGATCACATTACGCTACAGACATTTACAATGTTTGGCACCAGCAGCTTGCTTTGCTTTGCACAGTACACAAAGAGTCAGTCTCTGACCTTATGATCTAAAAGATTTTAATCTGTAAAGGTGTTGATTGGTAATGGTTGACATTTTTGCTCACAGCTTGTCATTTGTTAATATACAGTCCCTGAAAATACATTTTTTTTTCCTTAAAGAAGGGATTAAAATCAATCACCATGTGATTATTTTTATATGAGTTAATTTTAAGGAATAGCCTGTAATATAGTGAGAAAAGATGGAAATGTGATCAGACTAAGGATGCCGCAACTGCCCAGTTCTTATGCCAGACTCTGTCTTGCCTCTAAATATCACGGCCAGGATAAGATCTCTTCCATTGCATAGAATCAGTAGAAAACAAACCACTGGATTTGGGATATCTTTACACTAATCACTGTTTTCAGCCAATTCATTCTGGACAAAGTTTTAAAGTGAGTAGCTAAAAAAAACAGAATTTTATTGTTTGCTCTAATCTTGGGATTTTAAAATCAGCAGGTTGCAAAGGATAATGGAAGCTGAGATATGATCTGTGAATAGAGGCTGCTGACAGTTATGATGACTCTTGAAGGCAAAGGAGGTTAAATGATGTAATGGAAATCAGAGTCTCCTAAAAAAAGTAATGTTATCAATACAACAGAAGAAGAACTTAATCTAAATAAGTATATTCTTATGTGAGCTCCCTGCAGAAGGGAAGGAGCCTGTGTCGTTCTGGGTAAAAAATGAGAGTATAAAGATGAGTATTTATAAAAGATATGGAGGAAAACCTAGTAAGTGGTGAACTGGATAGAAGTAGGAAGTTAAAATCCAAGGACCAGAAGAGGCATGCAAAGAGTTGTGTAGTTTGTCCTTGAAAAATTTAAGACAATACCAATACATCTGTAGTGCACATCAAAGAGGAAAAGAAGAATTGGATGGAAGGAAACAGTTGAAAGTTATGAAAGTAGATCTGTGAGTCAGAAATGGTAATAGATTATCTGAAACTACTTGTGCAGATTAAGTTTTTTGAAGAAGATCACTCTGTTTAGGTTCAGTGTGATTAAAAGCAGTAGCAAGATGGTGATTTCTATTGTAATTCTATTTACTGATCTTAAAGCTGATGACGAATCAACTTCAAGCTTCCTAAGCAGTTGTTAATTTTCCCCCACCTGTAAGAAGTTACAAGTTCATCAGAACAAAAACAAAAAAAGGTATATAAAAGAACATGAATGAGACCTGGGAATTCTGTAGGGAGGTCATATTAGCTCTCAAAAAATGATTTTGAATTGATGAAATGAGAGTATTTTTGCTAATGACTGATTCTTAGCCCTGACACAATAAAATGCTGGTTTGATATAATTAAAAAGTAAAATCTTGTAATAAATTCCAAACAGAAAAAAAAAAGAAGCAAAATAGATTTAAAAAAATCAATTAATACTTAGGAAGTATGGAAAGTAATAAAATAAGGGATGAACATCTGGGAAAATATCACAGCTAGTAGAAAAATAAATGGACATTTTTTAGTGTGTGAGGAAGAAAGGAACTATAGTATATGGCCTTTACTAAATGTAAATTATGAAGTGCATAATGGTGCAGAAAAAGCAGAACATAAGTGATATGCATCTGGAAAGAAGTTTGTACCACTTGGTATTTTGGATAAAAGCTGTGAAAGGAAGATAGAACTGTCCAAAGAAAAAGTTACTGGACAAGCAGTGTCTAAACAAGGACAAAGGTGTCTAGAGAACTGGCAGAAGGAGGCAGCAAATGATCAAAAAGGCTCTTAGGCAAAAGGCAGTAGTTTCTGAAATGCAACTGGGCGTGCTTGAGGTCAATCTCGCCCTGCTGCCTTTTGCTAGGAAAGGTTTGGGAGCGCGGAGACTTACGCAGATGTCGACTGCGAGGGTTTCATCGAAGGCGCCCCGCACTCTGCTGAGCTGTGGGGCAATTTGGGGGACGAAGGCAGAGAGGAGTCTGTCAGCTCTTCTATGTCGGAGTGCGAGGAAGGAGGTTTGGTGGACTTCTTCTTCCCAAAGGCCTGTTTGAAAGAGCTTCTTAGCTGGAAAGCAAACACAGAGCGATGTTATTGTCCTCCTCTTGGCATTCTTTTTGTGCAGCTCATGTTTTGAAGAGTTAGTTTGCAGATGCCATCCTAGCCACTGCCTGAGGTCAGTATACAGAAGCAAGGTATTAACATATGCAACACGGTATCTCTAAAAACATGATACAGTGCTTGCTTTGATTTTATTAATCCAGCGCAGCGCAAACTTAATGCTACTGAAGGAGTGCAGGACCGAGCGGTACGGCGGCGATGGCAGAGGGGTGCTCATTTAAAACCAGGAATCCTCTGTGGAATCCCATTGCCATGGCATTCCCTCCAAGGCGGCTGGCTTTAAATAACCACTTTGTGTCTAGGCACTGGCAGACACTGCTGTTATTCAGTGCTGAAAGACAAGTTCAATTTACCGGCTTTGCCAATTTGCTGTTAAAATTTTGAATGGCCAAACTATTGAAATGTTATAGTTTGGGACACAAGCAAGAGGATTTAAGCTGGGAGGTAAGGGTTGCTGCGTTGTACTGCTAAGAAAAATGTTAGCTAGAAGGGAAATACTTTTTGCTGCAGTTTCCTTTAGAGTAGTAAGTTCTCTGAATGTACAAGCGTTGCCTATTCCCTCTAAAAGCTCTTAACCAGTATTAAAAAGGGACAGAATAGCCAAAGAGCCATTTATTTCAGGAGCCAACAGTTTTGTTTGCAGTGAAATTTAACTAACCCATTCTTTGATACCTTTGTCTAAATACAGAAGTTGTTTGTATTAGGAAAATGAGTTTGGTTTTTGTTTTTGTTTTCAGCAAGTTGCTCTGATTAAAAATGTGTAGAACTCAATGACAAACTGATTCCCCTATAAAAAATGAGGTACTCAAACAGTTTATTTCCATGGTATAATTGCAGAGTGGGGAGTGTGACCACTGATCAGCAAAACATTATTTAAGTCCTTTCCAGCTCATGGTATCTAACGAGAAAGAAATGGATTTTGGCTACACTCCCCCTTTCTATAGTCTAAATTTTCAGATTAAAATGAATAGAGGCAAACTGAGAAGACATACAGGATAATCTGTTTTTAGAAGGTATAAAAGCCTACTGCCAAAATAAATAGCAATCATGCCAAGATAGGGTTCTTTATAGATGCATGCCAAATTTTCCATGGTTTATATTCACCTCACTTCCTCTAGAGTTCACCTTGCAGAAACATGAAAGAGTGTGGAATTACAAATCAAGGGAATGAAGGCTGATCAGTACTTTAAAACAAATGTTTATGCAAGTAATATTTTTAAAACAACAAAAACATTTTCTGATTATTTAATGAAAGTATTTGATCAAATTCTTAGCACTATCTGGTATTTGTGTATTCCAATCAAAAAGCATCTTAACTTCTTTAAAACTCAGATTACTTTTACACGAAAATTCCTAACAGATTTCAACTCCCTTCAATGCTGGGTGACATATTTGAGCCAAGCCTTTGAATCAGTCTCTTACCAGAGAAAAATAGGACAGAGTTTCATTGTGACCCAGAGATGTCTTTGGTCATAGCAGCTGCTGTTAAGGTCATTTTTAAAGGCTTTATTTTAATGATCTTGACTTATGCAAATAATTCCCCACTGATATTCAACAATTTTTAGTTTGCTGTAGTGTCACAGTAGGGGTACAAGTGAATTACTTCGTATCCATCTGGCCCCTCAAACATATTGTTGATGGAATGGGCCATTACGCTACTCCAGCACTAGGAACCGACCTCATTGCTGTAACACCAAGTTCAACCTGATGAGCTCTTACCCAGTTCTTCTTTTTCTTTTTCTTGGAGTCAGCATCGTTGCCGCTGCCAATGCTTGAATGGCTCGTGGCACTGTTGATGCTGGAAACGCTTTCTGAGGAATGTTGCCGCCTTATGCGTAAATCTAAAGAAAAGAAAACACTGTGAAAGCCACGTGTCCAAGTGATGCAGCCTCTGTTCCAATGCAATAATCATCTGTGTACTTATGCAGCATCCTCCTCTTCCAAAGGAGCCTAAACACACCTAAATGGCATTACCCTGACAAGGGCAGGGATTCAAGCTGAGATTTCAGCCTGTGGGGCACCGCATGGGAGTCTACGGGGCTCTATAGAATTAGGCTCTCACATCTGGGTCTTACTGACACGAAGGGAAGGACCTTGCACAGCAATCCAGGCAGGCATAACCTCATAACTAAGCAGCTTCTGTTACAGAGGGATTACTTCACATATAACCATTCCATCTACTACTTAAACAGTTATTTTTCTGAAGCGTATAGGCACTGCTTGCCTCTCTTTAGGCCTAATAGGAGTTCAGATGCTCCTTTCCAGTATACTAGGATGGAAATAGGCAGAGAGAAGTTCATTAAAAAGGGATGAAATAATAAAACAGCCAAGAAGTGGAGGGTATTAGAAATGGTTGCTGAGGCTTTTGAGTTTCTATTTCTTAGAAGTCTATGAAAGCTATATCATCATCACTGGAAAATGTTCTTGCAGAATATAACCACTAATACCGAGGGAAATTACTTTTTAGATTACTTTTTACTTCCTGAAAGTTAGGTTTGCCATACTCAAGCCATGCAATGAAATGACTTGAGGGCAAACATCTTATTTAAATAATGACCTCTTTAAAGAAAGATCAATGACACTCTCAAAAATGAGTGCTGCTATCATTTCTCTTCCTCGAGTAATTCCTCTGCTGTTGCTTATCAGCAGGCATTTTTGAAGTATGTATTTATCATGTGATGCCTGCCTAACTGCAATGACAAATTAACTCAGCATCTGGAATTTAAAATGCCTGTTTTCCTCCATTGATTTGGCACCTCTAGAATAAATAGAGCTGTTGTCAGTCCACTTCTTACTTACGAGCATAATTTTCTGAGCGACATCCTGCTCTGGATTTCCAGTTAATATCCATGTTTCATCATAGTACTTCCCTACTGCCTGGGATGTACTTCAATGCACAACCGAGGTAAGTCTTAATACCCACTGACTGACTTCATGTCACACAAATTGGACAGAATGGGGCTTCTGTGGCTGACAGGAAGGGCAAGCAAGGTTCCCAGCTGTGCCAACAGCACCAGTGTGCCTAATACTGACTCCAGACTGCCCTTTCTCTTTCAAGAGAGCCCCCAAAACAACAGCAACAGGGTGGCTTAGCTTTTCTCTGGGGAGAAGCTCTGTACTTCTTCTAATAATGACAAATCTATACCTTTGTGGGCATGATCAGGGCCGTTCAAGGCTCCTTGAATAGCAGCCTGTGCAGCAGAATTCTGGGCTTTCAGCATTTCAATGGTTTCCCGTAGCTCTATAAGCTCTGATTCCTGTGGGAAAGGCAAAGAGAGCTTCAAAACACCTGGCAAAAGAACAATGTTTATCTAAGCTTAAAGAAAAGACAAGATAACAGTGATCAAACTGAATTGTTGAGGTTAAAGCAAAACAACACTAATTTTAAGTAGAACACATATTTTCTCTGCAAAATTATAAAACTCAGCTAATGTATCCTTTTGCATTTATTCTGTATAAAATCCTGTGATCTTTCAAGGAGATGAAAATAGTCTATTGATAAAGATGAACCTAAAAGGAGATTAAACTGAATATTCATTATGAAATTAGGAATCCTCTGCCCCTCTTCCTCTGTACTTTTATTGCCAAAAGAAACAATAAAATAGTTTAAATTACATCCTTTGGCACATCTTCCTCCTGCTCATTGGAAAAATACTGACCTGACTTTCTGTATTTTTTCCAAACATTTTAAATGCTAGAACAGTAAGTCAACTACTAAAAAATGCTTAATATTACCTGTCCTGTAACTTAAAGGAAAATTATTCTGCTTCAGTGCAGCAAGTCCTACACTGGAATGCACAGCCAATTTTAATATAAAAAAATAGCTTTTATTACAGCTGCATTAAACCTGTTCTTCCAGCCCTTATTTATATAATGAGGATTAAGGGAATTTTATCTCAACAGTAGAGAAAAGAAGACAAGGAAAAAGTCATGTTCCAAATCTTTTGGGAGACAAGCCTTGCTTACGAGATGATTTGTTTCAATGTCACTCCTTAATCTCTTCTCAAAGGAGGACATTCTGAGGGAAATTATACGTTGTAAAATAGTCAAATATTTTGTGTTAATAAAATTCTATTGTCGTGTTTTGCTTAAAATGGAAAAAAAAGAAAGCAATACAATTACTTTCCATCCATTTCACAATGAACCTTACCATATTTCATTTGTTGGTGCTTGACTACTCTGTGAAATATTATTTTGATAGACAGCTACACAACTTGCTTAATCCTGAGCTTGCTACAAAGCCTCATATTTAATTCACTAGTTATCAGGTTTCGATTTAAAAAAAGAATAGTCAAAACAGCATAGTGAAAAACAAAGCTGTTTTGTAGTGAGTAGGATAGCCAATCTGCCAATAGGATAGCCACTACTCCAAATGGAATTGTTTTTCTCTTCTTAAAGGTCTTCCCTTCCCATAATCTTATTATTCTGTCAATATTGTCATGCTCATCATAACCTACTCCTGTAGGTTATGATGAGTCTTTGTTATAAGATCCATCAATATGGATTAAACCTAGTGCCACATATGTTTTAATTAAAAACTGGAAACGAGAGATTTTTATCTGTAAATTATTCTATAATATTGTTTGGATAAACCTGACACTGCACAGTTTTATTTTTCTGGAGCCTCATGAAGATTTGATCAGAGCAGCTATTAGAGAAAGATCTCTCCATCTTATTGTCACAGCTGTCCCTGTTCCCTTGCAGTGTTTTCTAAACAAAACTCTAATCAAATCTGATGACTGTTTTCCACACTAGAGCACCTGCTTTGGTAACCGCACCTTTTGTTCGGCTGTCATTGTGAGACTTTGCAGGCGGCCCGTCATATTTCCTAAGCTTTTTTCGAAAGCTGCCACGAGATGAGCCTAGGGGAGAAGCACAAGAAAACATTTGTTGAGAGAAAGAGTCTTAAATGTACTTTCAAACTTTCAAGAACATGAGAAGTGTTTCTTACATTTTGTCTAGACAAACAATATCAAGATTTTGTTATACCCAGTACTCCCACTCCGGGCTTTCTCCCAGATCTATTTCTTTTCCTCCAAGCTCATCATCTCCACCTCTTCTGTATGAGCTTTAAACTCAGAATGAACTAGCTTGGGTAGGTGAAGCAGCTTTGGACTTAACTGATGTATTGGCTAAAACAGCTTCCAAATAGAAATCCAGGAACAATTATTTTAAATTACTAAACACTTCAGAAGAGAAATTCAACTAACTTATCTTAAAGGAAAAGTTATAAGATCCCACATAAAATAGTCCAGAGGAATTCATAGATTCAAGGAAAAGAATCATGATTATTTTTATGATATGTCACTGCTTGTTCTATTTCTCTAACATTGTTTTATAAAATATTAATACATTGAGTTTATTATACATATTCATGTACATATCTAAATATCTATATGTGTGTTTCTATTTGTATAGAAAACCTTGAAAATTTCAGTGAGAAAAGTGATAAAACTGAAACTGGTTAATAAATGTCTCCTTATAAAAAGCTTCACTCTGCAAGCAAAACACACACAAAGATTATGTCCAACTCTTTATTCCTTCTAATTTACATTGAGATTTGCAGGTAGAGAAGGGCACAGGTTCAGAGAGAAATCACCAAACTAAGCTGGCTTGCAGAGCTGAGAGAAAATTTAGCTCCTATGAGCTAATTCCTATGAGAATTTAGCACCTACAAAAAGCCACAAAAGCCCCAATCTCCTGTCACAAAACCAAATAGTAGAAGGAAATATTTATTTTCACTCTTCAATTTCAACAGTGATAATAGGCAAAAATGTCAAACATACAATCCACTTGGAAATGTAATTCACGGAGACCATATTTGTATGCACAAACAGATTAACTGAGCTTCCTCCTTGAGAACATTTCTTTCTTTTTAGTACAGCAATACATATTCATGGTGCCTGTCAATTTTTGCAGGTTCAAATTGGCATGCTTGTGCAAGCACAGCTAAAACTGTTGAAATCCTTCTGACTGTATCAGAAAAATAATCAGAAAAAGACATAGTCCCCAAAGTTTTCTGTCATGCACTGCAGGGAAAGAAAAAATATTTTTGCCATTTTCCTTTTTAATTTATTCCTTCCATAACAATAATACTAAAAGAATATCAAATATATAGCAGTGGCCCACTTCTGTGCCTCCCCTTCAGAACTGTTATGTCAACAGGTGGCTCTCATGTTGTGTAAACCATTTCCCATTGCTATAAAGACTTTGGTCCCTTGTAAATGCCTTCTATGAGAGTGACCTATATGACTAGCAAATAACTTGTTTAATTATGTATGGATATCGTGTTTAAACCTTCTGCTTTATTCATACAAACAAGGAACTAGATTATTTCTTATCTTCCTGATAGTTCTTTCAATAAAGGACATGTATTCCAAGGACTAACTTTCAATGACTCTAGATACGTATGGATTTTCTTAAGGATTAAGTAGTAAGTGTATATGTTTCTAACTTAATGTACTTTTCTTGGACTGTATTCTTCAAGTTAGAATTTTAAATAAAATGAACTCTGTATACACGCTGAATACAAATTGAACATTCTCCATTGATATAAAGTTACTCTTGCCAGTTTGAAAACTGCAGACTTGGCTGGTTCCCAACACACGGTCACTCTGAGGAGAAAAAAAGCAACTGCCCTTCAGCAACAATAGCTTTCAATCTTACTTTTTTACTTAAATATTTAGCAACATGTTACAAGCACCCAGACTCTGATGATGACAGCAGAATCAGAACATCGCCAGAACCAGAGCACTGGCGAATGTCTCTTTGGCACCTGTATTTAATGGGAAACTAATGCAGCTCTCTGCCTACTGCTCCATGAAAAAATCTATGGCTAAATTAATTCTGCCTTGCTTTATTTTTTCTTTTTCCAAAATTACTCAGTGGCAACTACTGCTCTTTGGTACCCAACCCAATATGTGTGAGATGATACTTTTCCATTCCTTAGTTACAACTTTAGCATATGTTACATGCAACTACAACAACAACAAACACAAAAGGAAATTATACAAATACTAACCAAAAAGTATCAGTACAAATGATGTTGAGGTCCCTGAAACTATCATGGAATTGTGTGAAAAGCCCTGAGAGGAAGATGGCCATGTCACAAGAACGGATTCTTACTAAAATTAAGCCAATGATAGAATGTATTATCGTAGTCATAAATATAATGGAATGAAGTTGATGATGATTTCTCCTAACTCATTTGAGATAAACACTACAAAGCTTTTACATGCTAATATTAAAGTCATCATCCAAAGGGCTACCAGCTGATCACTAGCCCAACAGCCTTATAGCCCTGTAATGACATCTGCACTTCAGAAGTGGCACCCTCTTTTGGGGCTTAGAAAGTAAAGATGCAAACTTTCATCTCAAAAATGAGAAGGACTATGCTCTTTTCTTCACTTCCACACTGTATTTTTAAATTCTCTGCTACAAGGGAAATGCTAACAACAAATTTAAGCCTGAAATAAACTGTGAGGGAACAGGACTTCTTGCTCTTGAAGGCAAGTTTCCACCCCAAGACGATAGTGAGGTAGAAAGGGCTGTCTACTTTCAAACACGGAGCAAGGAATTTCAGGGGAGCTTAGGACTAAGGCTTTGAAGATGACTGTTATTTACAGCAAAGGCATCAGAAATGCCTGAATACTTTTCTAGTCAATAAAAGGTATCACAGAAGATATTGAATTCGACAGAGATGGATTCATATTAAATCAGATGATTACTCTCATGATCTTTATGAAAAGTATATAACAGATTGCTTTTAAGTATCAAAGTATTTTCTGTAATAAAGCTGAGTTTCACAGACTGTGCCATGAGAGGTTATACATGTACCATGTTTTCAAGGTGGATTTTACTCTTGAAGTTTAATTGTATAAATATGAATAATTGACAGAATTACTACTAACATGTTATCATTAAAGACTTTATTTTGACTGTTTTTTGCTGGTGTCATATACAAGCTGAGTGATAACATGATCAGCTTTAGGGTTGCTTATAGGTTTCAAGTTCAATGACTGTCTGCATGGAGATGGAGATGGCAGCTAACAGAACAACATAATTACATTGATGTTTATGTAACATATGACAGGTATGCACATATTTATAAGCATATGAGCACATATGGATTTACAAATATCACACTTATGAACTGATGTACACATTTTTTTATTATTATTATTTTTTAACTATCCTGATGAAAATGTTACCATTGTCATCTTCACTGCACCCTCAGCACTCTAATATGGGGGATCTGGTTCCAGCCCTGCATGAAACTGGATGCTCAACCAATACAAGATGCGTTAAAGCCAACTTAAGCCTTACCCATGCAGCAGAATTAGTTTGAGTGGAAACCAAACCAAAACAAAATGAAATGCCCAGTTTTTAGGTTGACTCCACTCTTACGGACCAAATACAGGGTTGGACTCAACTTAATTAGAACTTGGACTAAACTTTCCAACTGAGCCACAACCACTAGCTTTATTATAAATGAGTATGCACAGAGTTCACCACGCACAAAGGGATCCTGGCCAGAGATACAGGCAATGACTCCTAACCTAAACTTGGGAGAAATCAGACACAAGTGGCAAAAACTCCCCACACAGCAGCCTCACTGTCTCAGCAGTGTTAGAGAATGCCCTATCAGCCTTTTACTCTATCTCTACCTCCTAGTGGGTTAAAGCTCACAGCATTACTGTGATGTCTCAAAGAGGATGGAGACTCAACAGAGTTCTGTTTCAGCTCTCCCTTTCAACACAACGGCAGGAACAAATATGCTGGTGTTCCTGCTCAGAACAAGGGAAAGGAGGGAACTGCAAACTGTCTTTCTGTCTCATCAGTAAAACAAGGCATGGTAGTGAGAGTCCCCAGTTACTATGGACAGAGTGGCTCCATAGAAGTGGCTCACATGCCAGCTCTATAGCAGGCATGTGAGCACAGAGAAATATTCTCGTTTTGCTCATGGGGCATCGCTGCTTGCAGAAATGCAATCTTTTCCTGGTAGAAAGAAAAACTCCATGTAAGGAAGAACTGACTTGTTATTAAACACGACTACCTGAGCCATGCTGTATTAGCTGTTCTGGTGTTCATTTTACTTTATTGCTCTCAGGACAGGAAAGAAAAGAATAGCACAAGTAAAAACATATCCGCTAAAGACGTAGATTACCAAGACCTACTTCTAAAATATGCAAGAGAAGGAACCTCATAACCCAACTCAGAATTATTTTTGAGTTTGTAAAAATGCAAGATTTCAATACTGCCTGATTCATTAGCATATGCTCAGACCTCAAACCAGACTCGAGAGACTATCTGTGCCAATGTAGAAGGAAAGTCACTTGTGACATCTGAGCTGAGCAGGAGGAGCAAACAGCAGCTTTTCCACATTTTCAAATGTAGCAGCCTAAAAGAGTAAGTAGCTTTCACATTCCCAGGGAATTATTTTTCCATCAGGAACACAATACTTCCTCACAGAATTAAATTTCCTTAGTGAATTAATGAATTTCTTTAATGAATTTCTTT
Source organism: Nothura maculosa (assembly GCA_032353885.1). Taxonomy (NCBI): domain Eukaryota; kingdom Metazoa; phylum Chordata; class Aves; order Tinamiformes; family Tinamidae; genus Nothura; species Nothura maculosa. The sequence goes on along the minus strand of JAUBOD010000038.1, from coordinate 5,113,285 downwards.
AAAATACTGGCAGTAGCTATAGGTTTAAATACTCAGTGTGTCTATGACTGGCGCAAAGCACTCTAAAATTGTGCAAGACATCAGGAAGCTGCTTTCTCTCTCTCTCAAAAAAAAAAGCCCACACAAAATGATACTCTCTTGTAACTACAGGTCAGGTCGGTTTTGGGAATGGCAACTATAGTTATATTCAGAATTGGCGGTAAAAAAAAAGCCCCTTCTCTACAGATTGTTCAGTAACTATCTGGTAACTCCATCTGAAACCATAGTAACTGGACAGGATTTTAGCTCATGTTCTCTAGATTGCAATATTTTCTGATAAGGTCTTCAATACCTCATATCACTCCTGCATGACAACGGGCAGGGACAGGAGGGAGCTCTGCAAAACAGCCCAGTTTCCATCAGCTCTGCATCAGCAGTTACTGCAGCACATGGATTTCATACACAGTTGTGTATTGTTCTTCCCAATTACCTGCATTTTGAAGGACCTATCTTCGTAAAATGGAACTACAATGAATCCTATCCAAAGCATCATTCATGTCTTTTTGGGGGGCTTTTCTTCCTATTTATTTATTTATTTTTATTGTTTCTGAGGACCTGAACTGGACAGAGCTGTTATCACATCCAAAGGAGCTACTTTTTCCTTGCTCTCTCACTCACTGACAGCATCCATGTGGCTGTATACTTCATCCTCCATCACTATTCCTAAGCTTCTTGCTCTGCTTTGGAGTGTGCACCTTGCAAGGACAGTCTGATTTGTCAAATGCAGTTTGACAAATTCATGATAACAATTATACCATAGAGTTGTCTGCAATTTCTAGTCCTTCAGTGCTTCTCTACAGGAGGTGGAAGAACAGACAAGTCATCTGCTGTTCAGAGGGAGTTTATGCATAAATCATGTAAAATTTTCTACATTTCTGCTTACATTGTCATACCTGGCAGCAGTAATTTCACCACTGTAAATGTCAAAACCTATTCATTTTGCAGACACTGAAGGACATTGATGGAAAGGCAAATTCATATTGAAAAATACATTTTTCAGTTCTAGCTAAAATCTGAT
>JAUBOD010000038.1:5082882-5095396 GCA_032353885.1 Nothura maculosa | reverse complement strand
TGAACTACTGATGATGTGTCTACATGGAAGGTTTCATCAGCCAAACCAGTGACATTTCACCAGTCAACCCTAGGAAAGAATTTTAATTGACAGTATGAGTAACCTTTTAAGTCCCTTCAAACTGAAGTAAGCTAAAATACAAATGTTCTCCCACATGGGGAGCCACACTATTGCCCTGACAGGAGTAGACTTGTCTGAATACTGTTATTGCAATAAGAGCTGAAGTGCTGAGGGTGAAGCAAATTTTGCTGATAAAGGAAGTATTTTCACTGTGTTTACTGTTGTTTTTATGAATCACACAGTATTTGTGTAGAACCAACTTTGATGCCATGTCAATACTGCAGTAGATGGGTAGCCCCGTGTTTCTATTGAGCTATTGCTTGGTGGGTAGCCTGAAGCCCAAGCACGCGACCACCTCGCTGCCCCTCACACGCCGCTTCCCTTCTGTTCTCTGCTGAGGACATCTGCTTTCCTGCAGGTGAATTAAGCCAGGATCATCTGAAATGACACTACTGACAATCTGCTGTTATTTATCACCAGCTTTGCTAAACGACCTCTGCATCTTCCCAGGACTGGTAGACCACAGGGCTAGTTCAGCCAGCTGCTTGGAGCAAGGAGGAGAAAATGCCATTTGGGCCTGTAAATTGGAGACTTATATAGGGAATCTTTCACTTGTCCTTTCCCTTCCGGCATGCTTACTGTTGTTAGCATTTGTTCAGCTATCAAATTGCAATTAATGGCCAAATGAATCAAGAAAGGTGCTTCTTAGTACCACTGGTTATTAGCTCTTTCTTCTAACATTCACTAGACTCTCTGCTAGTATCCTCATCTGCACAGCATTTAGGTAACTTGCTAGTTTTATCTTTATTTTGTGCTTTGGTCTGTCTGGTGCTGTCCCTACATTACATGAGTATATATCATGACACAGATCATTCGGTGTTGGGCAAGCCCTAGGGTAAGTGAAGAGAAAGAGTGAGTCTCTTTGCAGATCATTTCTAACGTCTCACCAGACCACATCTAGTTTGGCCAGAGGCATACAAAATATAATCTGAATCCCTTCACTATGCTTTACAAAGGGAAAAAAGGACAAAACCTTTTGGCAAGCATATCTGTCTCTTAACATAGCAAAACAATACTTTTATTGTGAAAAAAATGCTTTCCTTCTTGGAGGTTTTGCTGCATAAAACAGTTCAGAAATAATACAGCACTTGTAGCAGAGCTTTTGGAAAAATCAAACTGCAAAAACCCTGTTGGGGCTATAATTCAAGAAATGACACCATTTTCTCTAGATACACATATTTGTTTTGAGGCCAGATCAACATGATAAATGGCTCTCTCTGGACTCAATCATAATATCCCCATACGGACAAATCTGAACGTTAAAAATGTTGCCAAAGGTAAAGTATTTGGAACCACTGAAATTAAGTCCCTGAACAAATACATGAAGTATTAGTGGTGGGGCTTGCTCAGGAGCTTATGCCAAGCTATTAACATTTTGAATGTGATGTTTAACATCCTCTGCATAAATATGATCTTTGGCAGAAATTCAACACCCTTCCACATGATCTTGTTGACCTCAGCATTCCTATATGTAATATTAAAAATCAGTGGCGGTTCCTATGAAAAATACTAATAATTAGCTTTCCAAGAAATATTATTCTACTCAGTTGATGGCAAACATCAAAAATTATTAGAGAAATATTAAAGAGACAGTGCAAATTAAAAACTAGTCATGTATCAGTGTGTTTTTAGCTGCTGTTATCACCATACATTAGACTGGTACAGACATACAGTTTACAGTGTGGTATGTTAGTCAGGCGTGTGACTTTTCACTGATATAGCAATACCCATGTATACAGCACAACAAACAGAATGAAACATGTGGAGAATTTCCAGCTAGATTTGACCAAGAATTGTTGAGTTTTTGTTTGTTCTAAATGATGATTTACTGAAAGTGAAATCACTCAATGGAAGGATTGGCAGGGAATAATCTCTGTTTTTATATGAAGGGAAAAAAAGTTGTTAACACTGCAGTATTTTCTTATGTATAGAAAAAAATCTCCTTTTTCACTTTAAATATTTTTTAAAATTATTTAGATCTAAAATGTTTCTAATTGGCTCAGTATCATTTTGGAGGAGCAAGATCAACGGCTAATGAAAAAGGCCAAAACTCGCTTTTTCTTCGCTTTGTGAGACAGAAAATCAGCTTGAATATTGAAGATTTTCACAGGAAGGGAAAGTTGCTGCCTGGCAAAGTTTACTGTTTCTCTCTTACAAAAGGCAAATAAGAAATTCACACACACACACATACAAAAGTAAACATCTGGGTACAACAGTGCCTTCCCTCAGGGTGGCTGTACCACTTCAAAATATAATTTAAGCAGTAAAACATCCGTGGGTAAACAAGTACTTATACAGCACAGAGAGGGGGAAAATCTTCCTTGCCTGTGTCCCTCTGTTCCAGACACTTGCCAGGACTGTGCATATTGTGACGTTCTCATCCTGCAAATGCCTCTCTTGAAGCAAAGCTGCATTTGAATGGCTGCCATGTAAGAAAAAGACTGGATGGGGCTGGGTATTTTAGGGTAAGACTATGGGGACAGTTGATGGCAGGGGCCCACCAGCTCTGCCTGTGCTTTGGGCAGTGGGAAGAAAACTGGTGTGGTCCCACTTCCCAAGGAGAGTCATTGCTACGAAGGCAAGGATGCAGCTGGGAGCTGCGGGGGCAGCAGGCAGAGCTGGCAGGCAGGAGTCATCGTGCGGCTTTGAGTCGTGCCCTTACTGTGTAAGGGAACTAAGGGTCTTGTGCCCTTGCTTGGGCAGGCTGCCCTTTCCTGTGTGTTTTCTCCAGAAAAAAAAAAGGGAAGGAAAAAAACCAAACACCTTCTCAAGATAGAAAAGTCATGCTTGTAAAACCTTCAAAAGGCAGTTGATTCAGTTGCCTGAGTTTTACTTTCAGCTCTTTTTCCATCCTTCTTTTGTTTTTAAGTACAGGACTAAGCTGCTGATTAAACAGTGTCCCTTGGGGAAAAGAGGTGAACATTTTGTCTTTTTTTCATTATTATTATTTCTTTGTGGTCACTGTATCTATAGGCAAGCTCACCTTTCCGAAAGAGTAGATCGGACGCTTCCAGTCCTCATGAGCAGGCTCTGAACCTCCTGAGTGCTTGTTGTCAGTCCAGAGAGAGAGCCGTGATGGCTCAGAGGAAGGTCAATGGACTCGGAACTGGTGTGGAGGCTAGTCATGGACTGGTAACTTGGTGTGTCCTTACTGCCAGCTGAAGAGCTGCTCAGGTTTGCAGCCCACACAAGAGCACCTGATGTGAAAGAGTGCACTGAGGCGGGACTGGAAGCCAAGGAGTGACTTAAGCTTACAACATCTGCATTTAAGTCCGAAGGTTTACTGAAGAGGGGGCTGCTGCTACCACTTTGCCCACCTGCACTGCCCATGCTGCCTGTACCCGAGGATGGAGACTCCAGGCTGCCTTGCCGTGCCAATGTGGTACTAGGGCTGGGCATTGCCGATGTGGGTTTCACACCTTCAGTACTGGGTGCAGAGGCAGCTTTACCACTTGCCTTGGCACCAAACAACCTAAATGTAAAACAAATAGCTTTAGAGAAACTGATAGCCGCGTTAAACATTCATGGAGTAACATCCTAAGAGCCAAACTACACATTTAATTACTGCTATGAAAATAATGCCTACCTAGCTCATTCAATTGCATCTCAGAATTCAATTCACAACAATCCAGGCTAGTTTCATTAGCAACAGCTCTCATTCACTCTTGCTCAGATATGCTCTTTTCACACACACACCTTCCCAGAGAGAGTTAAAGAAGCACATTTTTTGTCCTAATATTGCATAAACAGATCACACTTTCACCCATAAGCATTTCTACCACTAAGCCATTAGTGTTTAAAGCCCTCGCTTCCCAAATGAGCTGGAATGATGGCCACAAACCCTTTGAAAAGGGCATCCTTCATATTCATCAAATGTCTGAGTATTCATGGGCAATTTTCCTCTCGTTGCTCTTTTGCCCAGATGCTCATGTGGTCATCAGTCACGTAGCAACTAGTCAGACAGAATAAACTGCACCAGAGCTAAATGTGCTCAGTTTGTTTCTGAGGGCAGTCAAAACAGATGTGCAATTCATGTTCTTGCTTCCAGTAGTTACAAAGAAAATGATTTCTACAGTAATGATAGGAAAAATCTAAATCCTCTTAAACTGTTGAAATAGGAAAGCATGTAATGACTTAATCGCCTACTGGAAATGCTTTAAGCTGCACTTCAAGTGTAGCTCATAAAAGAATATGAAAATAAATGAAAAAGTGATTGTGGTGTAAAGTAAGCATGGCTAACAATGGAAGAATCCGTTTTATTTATTATTGAGCCCTGTGAAATTCAAGGGCAGCTCCCTTAGCAGACAGTAACTGGAGAGGCTGTTTGGGGAGCTGGACACAAGAGGGCACTATTGGCCTTTTCTCCAACGATGGAAGGGTTTCCTCTAAACGTGGATCTTGGCAATTTGAATTTCCAGAAGCATTAGTGCAGGGCACTTCCAATTGAAATTTAACTTCACTAGTGTTTCTGGTGAAAGATGTGACAAAACTGCTGTGATGATGAAGCTGTGATAGCAGGAGACTGCTGGCAGTGTAAACACAAATGCTCACTACCTTCCCTATGGAGCTAAAGGCCCACCAGCTCTCTGAACTGGCAGCAGCACGGCCGGTTGCAGTAACAGAACGTGTTTGAAGGAGTTGCCCAGCTCACATTTGGGGATTTATTGACTGGGAACGTGACATTTGCTTGAATATTCAATAAGAATCTATTCTAGCCTTCAAATTGTTATCAGAGCTCGCTTTAAATTGAGCGTCACTGCTCAAGGAACAGCCCTTTCAGGTCTGACAATGTCTTTAATCCTCAGAGAAATAATTCTGTTCTGTGAAGAAACATTACTCTTCTCTTGTTCATGCCTCATTCCCTATTTCTGGCAAAATAGGCCCAGACAAGGTCCAGACAGAGCAGTGAATACAATTTCAATAGACTGAAAACCGCTGCTTTCTACACATTGTGACTGGAGGAGTTCAGAGCAAAGCGCTTACCTTCGAAACGTGGGCGAGGCGATGTCCGGGTATTTGGATCCTGGCTGCCTGAGTCCCGGCGTGCCGGAGGCGCTGGCGGAAGTCGGGCTGGATTTGGGGGAGCTGGACAAGGAGACGCTCTCGGAATCGGACACGGCCACTTTCTCCTTCTCCTTGTCCGTCTGATTGACGGTGACGGGACTGGAGCGCCCGGAGCCGATCTTGCTCGGCTCGCGCAGCTTGGAGGCCGCGGCGCCCGCCGACTTGCTGCTCACGTTGGAGTCGATGCTGCTGGTGCTGGAGCGGTGGCCACCCCTGCCGGGAATGCCGCTGCCGCTGGATTTGGAGGGGCGAGGCAAACTGCGGTACTGCAGGGTGGTCTTGGAGCTCACGTGCAAGACCCCGTCATCCTGGTTCTGGGAACCATCCAAGCTCGTCTTCCGCCCTGCGTTGGACTTCCCACCGAGGCCTGAAGATTTGGGCATTTTTCCAAGGGTGGCCGACCCACTTGTGATGGTCGCTCCGCTTGAGGTGATTATGGTTGAAGATGCCATCCCAGACTTCTTGAATCCAAAGGAGCCAGTAGCAGTTGATCGCCCAATGCCCGAGGGAGGCTTTTTGCCTTCATCTCCACTACTTTTTCCTGCATCCGATGGAGAGCGCTGAATGGAGGCTCCTTTCAAGGGAGTCTTCACTTTTTCTGAAGCTTTTGCATCATCTGTTTTTCCTAAATGAACATACATTTTAAAAGGTCATTTGGACTTGCAGCAGTAATGTCTCAGTATCTAACCATAGCACTTACACCACTTAGACCACTAAACAGCTATGATCCCAAAATGAAAAACTACAGAAACAGAGAAATTGTCCTAAGAAAGCAGACCAATTTAGATGTCCCCTGTCAAAAACCAGTACTTTCATTACAAGCAACTACTCAGCAAATACATTACAAGCAATTATTAAGTATTAAAATCCTGATAATCTTCTGATAATTTCTAGTTCAGTATCTAGCAGAAGAGCATAAAAGTAGAAAATGTTTGAAAGCAATAAAGCTTTTAATCTTATTTCCATATATAAGGTATAATATTTGAAAATAAACGGAATATATAATTAACATTTTCAGAAATATGACAACACAAAAATTATTAGCACTTACTAAATTACTTTGATTTTCACTGTATTTCCTTTAACATAACTGACTGTTCTGTTGTTAGCTAGAAAAATTACCAGAGATGATGACATCATGGTATGAATAAATCATAACCTTCTTGGCTTATAACAGTATCATTTATACAAGTTAAGAGTCTTTGTCATATCTTTGATATCTTATCAAGGTTTTTGATTTTCTGAGAGACTGTCTTTAGCACTACACAGGCAGATTCCTAAATGATATTTTTACACAATGTTATTGTGGCAGTCTTAAAGGTCTACATAAGATATCCTCTTCTACATTAAAATATCTTCTTATTTTCAAAAACGACTTTTCAGAGCCAAAGAATGCATTGTTTTTGTTGAATTGTTGTATTCTTTATTAATTTATTTATCAATTGTAGGCTCCTAATATGGCTCCTAATATTTAGCATATCGAAGTATCTACTTCATCCTTCTGGTGATTGCAGGTTATGTAGAGGATGGAGCAGTTTGTATTGTGCAACTAAACCATCATAAAGAACAACAGCTCCAAGTCAGCAGTAAGTCCACTCCTGCACTTACGCACGTAATAGATGAGTTGTTACCTACACAAACATGTGCATACACCACAGATCAGACTCATACAGTGTGAGCACAGACTGTGCTGTTTTCCAAAAAGAAAGTAACGTCTTGGTTCTGTGTTGCATGAGAGCTGCCTGTGCATCTTCAGCAACAGAGAAGATCCAGGAAACAGGGCTGTTGTGCAGGAAACCTTGTGTTCTCTTTCTCCTTGCTGCCCTTACAAGGATGCAGCTTCTGAGGCTAAATGGCCACAGACATCGCAAGGATCCTCAGGGGAAATTCTGACAGATTGATCTGACAGATTCAACAGTCCAAATGGATACAAAAGTAAACTGTAAAGTTGTTGGGGTTTTTTTTGGTTTTATTTTGTTTTGTTTTGGGATGTTTGCGAGGTTAGATACTGTTCCAACTGAATGGCTTATCCACGCTTGTGAAAGTATTCTGCCAGGGCAGACCGTGTGCTAGGCAATGTCCTACAAAGGAGCAATCTTTCCCCTAGTAACAGGATGGACTACAATATCCTAGTAGGGATGTTTCCCACCAATTTTATTTTTTTTGTTTTCAAAACTGGACTGTAAAAACATCTATTCCTTTTTTTTTTTATTCTGCAAAATCTTTCCTATTTTGAAAAAGTGACCTTTCTCAGAAGAAAATATGAAATCACCTAACACTCATGAAAGAGTGTTAAAAAAGATGTTTTTTACAATTTTAATTTCTTAACAATAAAGAATGAAGTACCTATAGTATCTGGAATGTGATAATACAACTTCAGTTTAAAAATACTCATTTTGGATCCTCTGATTTGTGTGTTTAAGAAAGAGATTAATTTAAAAATTGCTCTAAGAATATCCTAATACAAGCTGACTTACTCAAATCATAATAAATCAAAATACTATCACAGTTTATGTTATGGATACACTCCTGTATGATTAATAAACTATTAGTATGCAGTATAGCAAATTAACAGTTACCCAAATGAGCAAATTGGGATATTATATAGTCTTGGCTCAGAATCATTTATGATAATACCAGTGTGCTTACAATTCTGCTACCTTATTCCCCATGCCTATCACACACTTACAGAACCCTTTAATTATATTTAACCCAGTAAAGATTTCTTACTCCTAGACTTCTTTAGAGGAAGTCTAAACACAAAGCCTTTATTTTAATGCTGTCATCTGAACTATAGGAGTTTCCTACCCGGAGTTTTGAGCGCACTTGTCCCAGCCTTGTGCCTGGATTGAGTAGTTCCTACTTGGGCAGTCATGCCTCTCCTCCAGGAGCCTGTCTGGGAAACAGAGAGGGATGCTTTCGGCCCCCCCTTCTCCGACTCCTCAGACAGCCCCGAGGGGAGACCCTTCCATTTGCCACTGCTGTCTATGCTGCTGTCAAAATCCTCCTCTGGCTTCTTCAGTTCTTCGGTGCTGCCCCAAGTTTCGCTGTCCGTCACTGAGCGCTTCTCCGAGTCGGTCTTCAGCTGCAAGACATTTGCATCGTGACAAATGGTCAGTATTGTCATCTTCATTATTTGCTGATTTCTTAGCTCCCAAGAGGGCAGGAGAATCAAATATATTGCTTTATTTGTACCACGGAGCATGAAAATTTCTCCTATAAAACACTAACACCCTGGTGCCAAAAATTTTAAACTATTCACATCTGGAGAAAAGTCTTTCTCTTTTTAACTTTTTTACTTATTTTTTTTTCCAACAGATTTAAACTCTTTCCCTCATAGATAAAACGTAAACAAGTGAAACATAAGTGACTTTAATCATCAGCAGCAATACCTTGCTGTCCCTCAGCTCCCTGTGCATTTCACAAATGAATCACTGCTCTAGAAGGTTCAACTCAAAACCCTGAATAGTAGAGCTCCTAAATAGTAGAGTTACTAAAATCCTCAAGGTCCCATTTCTGTTTTCATCCACTCAAAATTTCCATTTAATTAAATTAGTAAAATCTCCCCAGTAACATGAGGTGCATGGCATCACCAGTGAGAAAGCATAACATCTGAAGCAAAATTATCAGTGCTGCAGCTCCTCCTCAGTCCCATTCCTCTCTTTCCTTTTCCTTTTCCTTTATTTAACTTCCATCTGCCCTTCTTTAACAGCAGCAAGGGGGTGATGCTGCCAGCCATCAGTGTTCATTACATCTGCAATTGCCATAGCCCTGCCCCTACAGAGTCAATCTAAGCAGCCTTGCAACCTTAGTGGCGTTTGGGAAGGGACTCTCCTCTATCCCATGTTCCCAGAGCTCTGTCTCCAGAGAGAGCCCTTCAGGGCTGCTCCCTAGGCCCTGCCGTCACAAGGCAGAGCAATCACTTGCTGTTTACATACTTGTCATCTGGGGCACACAAAATGCAAAAGCTCCCTGCACTTTCACAATATAATATGTGCTTTGGAGAAGGTGGTGCAGATTTTGTGCAAAGGTTCAATGAGAAAAAAGCCCAAGCAAACATCTAAGCAAATACTGCAAGAGCCTTCAGAGGAGAGTTTCCACTGGTGTTATTGCTACAACATGTGTAATGTTCCCAGAACTCTTCCCATAAATGAATGCTTATAAACACAGAGTTATATATTTTGAAAGCAAACTGTATCATTTCCAAGAAATGACAAACACAAGACTTTCTAAAAGCCTCTCTTCACCATTATGGGACCTGTGAAGTGATGTCAATTCTTTTTTAATAAGGAAACAACAGCAAGATATCCAATTTCTGTCTCAGGATAGAGCCTGCCTACACTGCTCCAATTATTTAAAGAGGCTGCAAAAGGGATCCTTGTGTTGCAAGAGTATGTTCCCCACCTGGAGAACAGCTGGCAAAATGCTTACATGTTGTGCTCGTCACACTAGCCAGCTGTGATTGCAGGATAGCCTGGGACACACTGCTTTCTGACCGATTTACTTTGGTGTGGGAAGGTCTCCTCTTAGCTTGCACAACATAAAACAACCCTGGCAAAGATAAACCCAGCATCTGAACACTCGGCACTCTGCTTCATCCCAGAATAAACTGTAAATAGCAACTGGTTGATTATGTAGGGCAAGAGACTATCAAAGAGGAAGACCCAGAAAGAGTTAAACGGTAAGACTGAGATTTCTCAGTTAGGATAATGATGGAACATTGTTGGATTTATTATTCCAGCATCAGTGGAACAAGTAGGGCAGGAGGGGCTAGCTGTCACTGCTGATATGAAAGGAAAGAGGCTGGACTCCACTTCGTAACCAAAAGAGAGGCTGATAGATGGGAAAAGCCATGGTAAAAGCTGGAGAACGTTGGCATTCATGTGAGCATCTTTTCAGGAATAGAGCACAGGTCTAAAATTCATCCTGGAGCTCCTACTGCAGATTAAATTAACCCTCATTCCCAAGATGACTTTACTGTGGTGTCTCCTGAGGCAAATGACAAACATATTTTTCTCACATTGACACAGTTTGCAGTAACTGAGATCTACAACATAGAACTCTGAAGTGCACACACTGGCTGCCTGCAGGACTCTGGAGGGAATTCAGGGTGTCAGTCTTGAGTCCTCAATATTTAACATCAAATCACAGGAGACCTCAACTCTTCCCTCTAAGCTGAGAGCTCAAACTTAAAATTCCTTGATCATAAAGAGTAAACAACAGGGCAGCGAATGTGTCTCAGCTGGGACTAACTTTTCTCTTTTTTTTTTTTGTTTTGTTTTAGGACCCTAAGCCTCTTAATATTCTGCACCATATTTTTCCTCTCTTGAAAATATGAGTGGAACTGAGAAGAAATGCTGGGGTGTCTGATGCAAGAACTTGTTATTTATGGCTTGTGGCTTTACCCTGCTATGAACCCTACTTTGACATTATGCATTGTCAGCTTGCGTGATGCTGTGCAGACCTTGGAGCACACGGCTTAGTGTTTTTCATTTGGGAGAATGGAAAAAATTAAGCATGAATCAAAATGACACAGACAAGAGATGATAGGCACAGTTTCTTTTGGATCAATTACAATGGGGAATCAAACTAAAATGTTGATATTCAAGTGGTGGTTGAGCCAGTAAGGCTTCATTTGCGGGATTAGGGAAAACATGGTTGGCCCTCTCTTCATCTATCTCCCTGTCTAAGAGATAGGTTAATTTTGAGAGATGGGCACTAAAGTAAATGACAGCAAGCTGGTAAGGAGACATGATTCTGTATGAGGATGAACGACATCAACTGGAGTTCATAGTCTGGAATTCTGACTTTCTGCTAAAATATGGAAAACCCAGAGGAATCGAGATAAATAGAGCTCTTCTTTCTTTCATTGCACATGCCCTCAAAGGGAACAGGGCAGCAAATTATCCATGACTCCTAATTGATGACATTCCTAATGGCCACTTTTTCTCCTTGATACAAATGGAAGAACAGATGCTCTGCCACCTGTGGGCTCACCTCCTTAGGTTCCTTTCTGCTAAAGGACAGAATAAGGAAAGGACATTAACGCTGTGTGTAATTTCTTCGCTGACACCTTTTAACTCATGGCAGATGAAAACTTACCAGAAATTGTGCCACGTGCTGAAAGAGAAACCCTCTCCAAGTCTCAGTGGCAGCTACCAGCGGCTGTGCTACCACTAGCCATGCCCTCAGCCCTGGCAGCCAAGCCTCTGGGAGCAGGGATGCTCTAGGGCCCTTCATCTTGTTTACTGAAACACGGGGCTTCTTGCATACAGTTGTAACAGAGCATCTAGCAAAATGCTATCTTTCATTTTCCCTGAAATTCTGCATACTTGTGGAGGCATTGTGAGAGACAGCAATAAAAGCTACTTACCTGGGCATGAGTGTTCTTTCTCGAAGAGGCAGTTATATTGGAGTAAGAGCTGACAGATGATGTGGTGTTCAAATCATCCGTGCTGAGGTTATCAAGAGTGTCACTGAGGCCACTGCTTACTGAGCTGCTGTCATCCCAGCTGTAGAGAAAGGAGCACATCTGCTTTATAAACTGCATGTCAATTTGCAGAAAGTGTCTCAGAAGCAATAGATGTTACTACTTCTTCTTCAAGAGGTTTACTAGAAAACTTTCCGTAGTATTTGCTAAAGTACAAAGAACATGACCTTATAATTAATACTTCACTCACTGTCAAGTGGTTGCTTGTTCAATTAATGAAAGACGCAGACACCTTTGAAAAATTTAACACCTGATCTAAGCGAGTAATAGCACAAGCTATTAGAAGTGTAAGTCATTAAAACAGGTTGTTTCACGCTTCATTGTTATCACATTCAGTATACTGGCAGGGAAATCCATTAAACCTACCTGGCATTGTGAACCAACACATTTTTAATAGCTTACAGAACACCTAATGCATTTCCAGGCTACAGAAAAATAAAAGGAATCTCTCTCCTGCAGCCTAATGAACTGTCAACCAGGAAGCCAGTATTTCCAACAGTTTATTTTATGTCTTTAGCTTTTGCCTAGTCATCAGTGTCCTCAAAACAGGATTTCATGACATTACAGTCACCACAGTTGATACCATAGAGAACACGTCACATCTCTTAAGAAACACGCCATCAATCTTTCTGCTTTGGGACATTTAGGCTGAGGATGCAAATGAGAAAAAATAAAAGGCTACTTTTATTGCCATGCCATTCAGCTATCCTCACAAGAGTCTTGTTTCTTCCATGGCAGGAAGGCAGAGGGCTGTTCCTGTACACAGATGCTCTCCATAGCATTACATCATGACCATGAGGTTATTGACATTTGGCAGAAAGTCACACTAACAGCTTACAT
>JAUBOD010000038.1:5051440-5068535 GCA_032353885.1 Nothura maculosa | reverse complement strand
GGAGTGTCTACAAAGCAAAAGCCTCTTTGGATAGAAATGAAAGAAAATGAGTTATAAACTTACTTGACAAAAAAAAAGAAATTAAAAAGTAACAACATCAAATAAAACAAGAGTATTTTTCAAAATACAATGCACAATTAAATATAATTGCCTAACTAGTCTTCTACAAAAAAAAAGATTGTAAGGATAATGAAAATATGTTCTTATTAAAATAGGCATAAAAATATGCTTTGAGTTATAAATCATCCCTAAATATCCTTACTGTGGGAAAAATCCATATAAAAGAGATTTTTCTTATTGTTAAATCACAATTTATAGTGTTTTTTGCACTTCAGGATGATTTGGTGCTGATTCCTATCAGATTCAAAAAGCCAAACTTGATGATATTATCTAGTATCATTCCGTCTTTATGTTGTGTGGGATTTGGGTTGAGACCAAAATTCTCAAGTGTGAGTCCTTAAAAATCTGACACCTAAAGACTTAAGGATATCGTTATATTTCCTCAGTTACTGAACTCCCTTCACTCCGTTGAGAGACTCATCTGCCCAAAATTACAGCACAGAATATAGCTGAGTGGGGAAAGCAAGAAGGTCTCCTACTGCCTATGCTTCAATCTAGCACTCCCACATATGAGACAGAATAATTTACCCCTGTGTTAGTTAAGTGCATTTTTCCCTTCTATTTTTAAAGTCTGAGGGAGGAGGAATTGGTTTACTCCAAAGACCGAAGTCTCCATTGTTTACACACTGCTGCCTTTTATTTCTCTGAAATCAATGAACTTCACAAATACTGAAGCAAATTTAATGGGAAGCTGCTAAAATGGCCCGTTTAATGCTGCTTGAAAAGATTCTTCCATCTAAAAGTTCATCATTTTTAAGTGAGGTTATGAATGCGCCGTCTGCCAAACCTGTCAGCTCTTCCCAAAGAAAGGCTATGGTTGCTGATTATTTTAGGTGAGCCTGATCTCATGAATATTCACTCTTCAAACCAGATTCACTGCTTCCCAGCTCGTCAAACTAGTCATCTGATTTCCTCTGCCTTGGGTAATATTTACTCAATGCTCTTTGCAGGAAGGCTGTGATAGACGACAGAAACGCTAAATTGCCTCCATAGCCATACAGGCATATGGATTCCCTGAAAGGGTGTTGGAATTGACTAGATTACTTCCTAAATTGATCATGGAATTACATAGATTCAAAGGCCTTGAGGACTCTTGCCACTCTTTGCTGATTGCTATATATGAATAGTACATATGTTGCAATGTCATTAAGATCAGTGGAAATTCAGGATGGGAAATCCCATACACAAGTATGGGATGAGTCCTTACACTAAAGACTAGTGTTTGGCACTGGGAAGGGACAACTGCAACAACCTGCAAGAGCTCTCCTAGTAGTTAAGAAAACTTCTATTTTTAGCTACAATGCACTACGGCATAAAAGCAGTGTACAGAGTTAGTAAAAATCCCAAATTTTGGACCTGTTGAATTACTAAAGATAGAACAGACTATCCCAGCAGTATCAGAGCAAACATAAGCCAGACAGATTTAAACAGAGCTAGTTTTATTAAGCCAGGCTAGGCTTTCAGCGCAGGAAATTCAGGTGCAGCTGCAGCAAGGCTCCCTAGACCAGCTATCTTTAAAGCCAATAGAGCAAAGCAATCCCTTTTCAGTTCTCATAAAACAGGTGCCGCTTGCGAGCGCTCAGCCTCCCATGCCCTCCCAATTACACGCAATATTCCTGCCGTGGGTGTAAGCCTCAATATACAACCTCGTAGGTTTGCAACGTTCAGCACTGTCGAAGATAAGTCTTTGAAGGAGCGTGACATTTCAGAGAGAACTACTGAGCCATCACTTTTTCCCTTGGCAAGCAGTATTTCAGAGCCAGCATTGTCTTGTGTAACTCAGGGTGACTGTCAACTAAGGCCACCATACGCTACACTGCTCTGTGAACCTTTACAGCTCCAAAACACCCCCATGACAACCACGTCCAAGGTAACGAGCTCTGCTACTACACCTGTATCAAGGGAGATGCAAAAACTATTGGGATCAAAGAGGATTTCTGGGTGAGCCATAGATAAGCACATGCATTGCATGCAGATCTGGAAGTTGCATGAAAGTTGTGTAGTATAGACTATGCAGAGACTACAAGTTATAGCCTAGAAGTTGTTTAGTACAGACTAAAAACGTTGAAGAGTTTCAACAGCCCTAAAACCTCCCCTTGGCCTGTAGGTCCTGCAGCTTCCCCTTCTCACTCTCCAGTGCTGCCTCTGCTCAAGGTTTTCTGCTTGGAAATATCAGAAAAAAAAACACCATGGAGAGCAGGGAGGAAGGAGGGCAGCAGGAAGCCCTGTCGATGTGACAGCTGCCTGGCAGCTGTGATTAGAGGCTGGGAGCAGCGTTGGGAGGTAAAGATAAGCAGGATGCAATAAGCGGATCCCGCTCCTACCTGCCAGTGACCAGCTTAGCCAAGGCCAAGCCTCTCTCTGCAGGCTGGACCTGCCTGTGCCCTGCTCAGCAACAAACCTACCGCGGGTACCGCAGCAGTGACCTTTCCACAGGGCAGGCAGCGCTAATCCAGCCTGGCGGCCACCGCAGGCTCCACATCCATCCGCAGTGATCCCAGGGAGACCCTGGGCTTTGCACGGAGCGGGAACCGCAGCTGCTGCCAGCACCCGGTCACGAAGGCCAAACAAGATCATCCACACCGGTGTCGCCACAAGGAATAACCTAATCTCAGCTGCCGGAAAAAATATTGATTAACAGGAAAGGTTTTAAGTAAGCAGCTGTGGTGATTTTTGAGAAAGCC
The DNA here is from genome assembly GCA_032353885.1 of Nothura maculosa. NCBI lineage: Eukaryota > Metazoa > Chordata > Aves > Tinamiformes > Tinamidae > Nothura > Nothura maculosa. Next base: position 5,065,731 of record JAUBOD010000038.1, on the reverse strand, counting down.
TTTCAGGGGAAAAAGAAAAAAAAAAAAAAAAGACGATCTGGAAGATTTGGAAGAGGGCATTCTGAAAAATTACCTTGTTCAGATTTGGGTTCAATTATTTTACCTGGATTTCATTACTTGGTAGATCAGTTTGTTGTGAACCCTTCTAATTTAATTCAATGTTCAGCTATTTGATGGATGAACACATTCTTAAACATTACTTATTAATATAGTATTTTGTCAGGATTTTATGAATGTTTCCATTAAGTTAATGATATACTAACAGTGCAATGAATATTAAAAAAAACATTATCAGGAACAACAATCACTGTGAAACACTGCAATTCTTCTGTTTTCTTTTATCTTATGTGACAAAGGTGTTTTGAAAATGGTGAAAAATAACTTTAAATCGTGACTGGTTTCCCATTTTTCCAGAGAAACTGTTTATACCACCATGCTCTTCTGGGAGTTACTGTTTATTAGACAGACCACTTAGAGGGTACGGGCAGTTGTGCATTATGTTAAACAGAGGCAGTAAAGTCCTCTCCTTGATCCAATGAAGAGCTATTTTCTGAGCTTACATGGAGCATAGCAGGAGTATAAAATGGGAGGGCTTTCTTATTTTATGGAAGAAATCAAAAATGAGAGGAGGGGCTACTACCAGATTTATTAAAAAGCTTTTTTTGAGAAGTCCTCTGCAAATGCAAAGCCGCAGCTGAAAACACTTTTGCTGTTCAAAACTAAGCAACATGCTTAATGTAGCTTGGATCCCCACACCTTAGCTCTTTGCCAAATAGAAGGTGTTTTCCCCACGTAAGGATTATGTAAATAACAGACACACAGATATTTTCAGTAAAGTATCGATGACCAAGCAATGCCTTCCTGATTCCCAGTCTCACAGCAGAGGTCTGTCCTTCTCTAGGCAACTGATAGTGCCTTCAAGAATTCACTGAACATCGTTTTGGAGGCTCTCTCTACTGTGTAAAATGCACAGCTGCTCTCTGTTCAGATAGCTCAGATTATAGAGCCATCGGGGCCCTTTCCCCACATCACTGTTTACAAAGTGCTAATTGCATCCTCATAACTAAGTGCTGCCTTACAGAAAATCACTGCGATGCCTTCTCAAAACGGACTTAAATATAACTATCTGCAAAAAAAACTTGTGCAATTCAGTCTTTGTAAGAATATGAAAATCTATCACTGGTCTTGCTCTGTAGTGCTGTTATTATTATTATTATTATTATTGAATTCAGATTAGAGTCTTGTTCCCTTAGACTCCTAGCTCTAATATTATTTTGTTTTGCTTTTTGTCTTGTCTGACTGCTTTCCTGACAGCTATTTCATATGTATTCCTTTACAATTCCCATCTTCTACTATTTGCAGCTATTTTTCATTTTGGTATTTATGTCACTGCATCTGGGAAAATCTATATAAAAACACAACCCTACAAGAAAGGCAACTTAACAAGTTGCTATGGCAAATCAGAAAATTTTTACCAGGAGAAATAAAATACTCAAGGTGAGAACAAGCCAGCAAATAGCACTTTTTAGGCCCAGTGCAGAATTGGAATAGATGAGGTGACAAGGGTGCTTTCCAGTCTAAATGTCTAATGTCACAGTCTCACGTTGCAAGTATCAAATTGTTTGGGGTAGTTATCACTAACAGGTACCAAAACATTTATTACAGAATCTTCCAGAAATACGAATCAGATATTTTGGTCTAATATTCTGGATATGCACTGGATATTAGTGCACAGGTGCCAAAAAATATATTCTTTGCCCAAGAAAATTCACAATTTCCATAGCATTCAGGATAAGAAGAAAGGGGTCACATATAGGAGCAGGAGCCGAGGGTGAGTGGGTGAAGATCTGAGCAAAGAAGTGAATGTAAAGTCAGACAAGTGGTTTGCCTCATTAGCAACATCAGAAGTAGGAGTAAAAGTCAAATTTAGCACAGCTAATACTAAGAATTTATTTTCCCAGTGCAGAAATAAAGCATGGGAAATACATGGATGCTTCTTAGGCAAAAACAGGCTTTTGAAAATTTAATACTGAGGGACCAAGAGGGTAGATGAGCAGCTCAAAAGCAAGCAGACTGTACAGCAAACTCTAAGCTGGGTTAGACAAAAATAACCCTTTGCTCCATTTTTAATTCTGAAAAAAATACTGCCCTGGGATGCTTAAATTAATATCTGTAAGTTAAGATACAATAAATACTGAAACAATAAATGGACAGTGACATACTTCTTCCTTTTGGCATTGCAACAAAAGGAAAATATGACATACAGAGATTTTGTCCATTTCTACTTTTGATATAAACAGTAGGATACAACAAGTTAAATCCAATATACAGCACCATGTTGCTATGCAGAATCTGGTAAATAATTAGCAGCTCTGAACGACAGTGTCAGGGTAAATTTTTAATTATCTAGTTCATCAGACTATAAGAACCAAAACAGCTTCCTAAGCCTCACGCATCTCTGCAAAATGCTTTGATGAATAATTTTAATTTATCTATAATCACTATGAAAACATTTCCACTGTATTTTTGTCCCCTTGGCTCGGTGTCATTCCTTATCTGTTAGCTTCCTAAGACGCTTCCTCTGCCTTATCCTCCAAGTGCTATAAACGTGGCACGTGGTGTCACTGCTCCCCATTTAGGGCCAGCTCCTCCTGTATTTTAGCTCCCGGCAACTTGAGGGGTGATACTGAAAGTCAACAGATTTTGAGCGTGGAGCCTGTGTGGATGGTGACAGTGGCTTATGGCAAAAGGAATTCACACATATGCTTAAAAACAAGCAATTCTATGCCCAGTTCTTAGGTCCTCCTCAGAAAGAAAACTCAGCTCATGCAGATTCACTGTGTTGGACCAGTGACTGACATAGTATTAGCCCAGGAACATGACAAGTCTGCCCTGCTTGCCTCTACCATTAGAGGGTAATGGCTTTTATTTCCCCCGCTTTTTTTCCCTCCCTTTCATTTAGTAAAGCAAGGAAATCCAGGCAGCATAAAAGATACAATATTTCCCCAATAATGATTCCACCAACTCCGTCCTGTGCTTCCTAATGCACTGAAAGGCATCTCTAATGTTTTGCATTAAAGAAAGACAATTTTTGTCTAGAGGCAAAGGCAGCCCCCATCACTGTAGTTTCCCTGCCTTGTCTTCTGATTAGTTGGCCTCCTAATTATTAAAGCCCCAAAGCACCTGCACATTTCCTGCACATAATACAAAGAGTCTGGCTGAAATCCAAGCAGTGTTCATCATTTTCCAAAAATACTCTAAAACATATGTTAGTTTGTCTGAGAAAACAAAACTGATGCTGCATTTCAAGTTATATAGGGGCAATATGCAGCCAGAGTGATTGGCTTCTGGAAGCAAGTTCCATTTGGTTGGAAACTATCGATGTTTGATATGAAGAATGAACATATTCTTAAATTTTGAACTTCAGTGTCAGGGTCTATGATGCAATAAACTTTTGCTGAGAAGGTAACAAGACCGGTGGGTAGCTGACTTTGCAGCAGTAAATGTGCCAAAATCTCAAAGCCAGGAGAGAGGGGAGCTGCTTTAATAAATCACTGCCAGAACAGCAGCCAATCACTCTGGATCTCTCCTCAGCATCCTGACGCTCTCTCATAAATGTCACCTTGATTTAACGCCAGAACGGACCCAATTGCAGGACTACTGCTTGGCTGAAGCTGCAAAGAAAAGGAACAAAACAAAACAAAGCAAATGAAAAATCCCCTCTCAGGCAGAAAGGTTCAGGAAAAGTCATAACAGCAACATGGCACATCGAGCCCAGCCAATAAACTGCTCCAGTTAGACTGCAGAGACTGCAGGGGCAGGTCACTGACATACAGCAGGACATGACCCCAAGGAGCCTCAGTATACGAGGGGAAGAATCTTGTTGCAACAAAATTCTTCCCCTTTTTCTGCGCTAATAGATGGTGGCAGCACTTGAGCTGAACAGCAAGCCAGCAAGTCAGAGAAGAAATACAAATATGATTGCAGACAGGAAAAACATTCAAAGCCTGTTGCAATTAGTTAGCTCCCTGCCAGCTTAGGAAACTTGGTCCCCCCGCACATCGCAGCCTCCCTGGCTATCACACTTGTTACCACCCTCCTCGTGCTGCCCAAGTCATTGCTTTGGATGTTCCATTTCAGCAGCATTTACCAGGCTGTCAAAGGCTTCTTTCCAAACTGAACAGTGACAGCAGCATTTTGCTGTTTTTTCCTCGTTTCTGGCTACTGTCGCGTTCTCCTGAATTCCACATTGCAGGAGAGAGAGCAGCAGAGCACAAATGCACCAGAATGAATGTGGGTTTGGCAAGATCAATACAAGGGGCTCAAAGATAAGCTGGAATAACAGGCAAAGCTGCTGAAACTGGTATGCTAGACAAAAATGTGCATGTGCAAACCTGAAAGGGCAGGGCAAATATCTTCAAGCCTATGTGGACAGTAAAAATATGTTCTCATTGGAGGGATGAATGTAGATAGGAAAATTTAGATTTCAAATACTATTTTTACTGAGCTAGAATCCCACCATCCAAAAAACAGTTGTAAAAAGGAGGTTTAAAGAGAGCTGATCACTTAAGGATAAGAGAATGGAAAGTCTTGTATTTAATGATGGAGTAAGCAGTGCATTGAGATCTGTGTCAGCAAAGAGAACCAGAGCTTATTTTGAGGTACAGCCACCTTCAGACATGTGGGACTCCAAGTAGGAGCTTGGCACTCTTCTCTTTGATAAGAAAACAGATGGCGGATATAAGAATAAACAGGAAAATCAAAGGAGTTAGCAAAAGTTAAAAAAAAAAAAAGTAGAGTCCAAGAAAGCTGGTCAAACCTAAAAGACACCCCAGGAGGGATAATCCAATGCAACATTGCTCAAAGGAAAGATGCAAGGAGCAAGAAATGACCAACACGATTTCAAAGTTCGGGAGGTTAAAATAGTCCTTTCTTGTAGAAAGAAAAGGAGAGGAAACCAATTAATACTATGGATTCAGCCAAGTCTTGCAGGCATGAGATAACGCCCGAGAAGAAGCATTGTGAAGTAATGCTATCCAAATGGGAATATAGAGGCTTTTATAAAAATATCAGAGGGAAAAGCTGGCACTAGGAAGAGAAATCCATTAATGAAGGGGAGCTGACTTTAAATTAACAGGGTTTCAGAAATAACTGGGTTAGTGGCTTCCTCTACGAATCTATCTTTAACAAGAAAAATAAAAAATCTGGAAAGAAAAAGTTGGCTACAAAACCCTTGCTTCACCAATGATTATTGCTTATGATTTCTAAGATTTCTCTCAAATATATGGAAAAATGGGAGAGGGAAGAGCTTCACAGAGAAACACCAACATAATACTGACTTTCACAAAATGCATGAATGATTCTAGATGTTCTTCTTCAAAAAAATCTATATTGTGCCTGCCAAAAATAAGTCATTAAACAATACAAAAATGAAAATATACTAAGAAACCAATATTCCTCTGTTTATTTAACTAGTGGAAAATTAAAGGAACCTGGGCATTAAAATGAAATGGTGTATAAAGACTGTAATTTGCTCCACAGCATGCATTCAGTTATTTATTTTTATATAAAAAATGACTGCCATGTATTTTTTGTAAGGCCTCTACTATTAGTTTCAGGAGATTTCACTAAGATGAGAACATGCAGGGCTGCCTCTCCGGGCTCCCACGGACACACAGACACTATTGCAAAATGGCAGCCCAACGTGCATCAGAGATCCTTGGAAATGCAGCGCCAAGGAAAACAAGCAGTAGCTTTCTGCCACTGCTGCCTGTTATTCTCTTCTGCTGACTTTCGTATTCCTGGCATAACAGAGCATCAGTTTATCTAGCACTGAATCCAGTGTTCCTCCTAGATCATATGCCTAAAATTTCACATGCTGCAGTCGCGTAGGGCAAATTCCCTGGTCCCTCCATCCAAGCTCCATGCAGAGCACCCGGACGCCTCCATGACACCTCTTGATTTCCAGAACTGGGTGCCAAATGGCAATGAGGGAAACACCTCTCACAAATGAGAGCATCCCAGGGCTCCTGGAGGCCAGCGGGCCGCCCGCAGCTACGGAGATAACGGAGGCCTCAGCGCTGAGGGCAGTGGAGCCGCCGGCAGCCTCTCGGGGCCGCCGCTGCTCCCCGCGCTGCCCTTGGTCCCCTGCAAGAAAAGGCTCCATGTTTTCCACCGAGAGGAGCCACTGCACCCATGGCAAAACCAGGCACCACCGAAATACAGGCTGTAAAATGGCCCCGGAGCCGCGCTGCATGAGGACAGTGCGGCCTGCTGGTGTGCACGCTGTCCTCCTCATGGCACGTGCGCTCTTCCCAACAGGCCTCTCCTCGGTTCTTTTGATATCTCTCACACAAATCTTCAGCAGAAGAACCTCAGGTGTTGCGGAGATGTAATAATTCTCTTTGATAATAATTCTCTGCAATTAGCAGCACGGTTTACCATTTCTTCACGCTGAGGTCATTTCTCTCCGGTCTCCCTGGAAGCTTCCTGCTCGGGGTTCAGCCAGGCCAGCCGCTTGCTTTCTGGCTACGCTTTCAACATGTGCTGCTTTGAAGGGTTGCTTAGGAAAGCACTAAATCAAGCCGAGTGCTCTCTGGCCAACTGCAGACAAAATTTAGTGTGTGCTAACATGATCCCTTTTCTGGAAGTTTTTAATGGCAAATGCAGTAGTGTAAGTAGAGACCCACTGGAGACTCACAAGGAAGCGGAGGTCATGGTAGACAGGGTAAAAATTGTTCTTATACCCTTTTTTTTTTAATGGGACCAAGTATTGAAATGCATGTATAAATATTACCCTGATTAAATACATTACAGATGCAAAATATTGTCCTGAGATTGTTTGACCAAAACCAAACAAATGTAAAACCACAGTGATCCAACACATTGGTACTCAGTCTCCTCTCAGGATCCCAGAAAGGCAGGAAGTGAAAAGACAGACTAAGATTCATATTTAGCTGGATTTCCTCATGGAGCAAATGTAACATGCACATTAATCTACAAATTCCTCCTCAGGGAATTTTCCAGGGTCAAATGAAATGAGAAAGTAATTTGCTAAACCTACAACTCAAGCATCCAGCTCTTGGATGCAACCATGTATGATTCAGGAAGGTCTGACCACACGTACTGCACAATCTGTACATTATGGCACACTTGTATTTTGGAAATACTTGCAAAGATGCAGAAGAGTCAATCATGTTCAGATCATTCATGTGTTCTCTGCTTTCTGAAAATATAATTAGTAAACATATAAAAATCTAACACTGTCCTCTCAAAACCTACTTTTATCAACAGTTTTGCTACTTCAGTCTCCATAGATGCAGACACTCAGAAAATTATCAAGTTGTTTATAGTCCCCAGGCTTTCCGTTTTCTAGCATATACATTTCCTGACAGTTGGGCTCAAGTTTTCAATTAAAAATACTATAAATCCAGATGTGAGAAACTTTAGTTGGGATGATTCTTCCTAGGGTTTATGCTGAACATTTATCCCAGCTTACTTAGTAACACACAACAAATAGATTCTGAAACACTAGAAGCTATTGCTTTTTATAATATGTGGAAATGCCACTCAGATAAGACATGGTGGCTTCCCAGGAGCCAGTAGCATGACTTGTAAAATCTTACGAGAAATGAACTTGGTACCTTTTTGGTGACCTCACAAATATAGTAATTATTGTATACTAATATGAAAACACTATCCTTCTTCTTGTACTGTTTTACATGAATGCGTGTATCCTAACATGGCACTAACAATCTTAACGTTTTATGATACTAGACTAAAGCACTGGAGCTAGCACAGAGATTGCAAAAACTCTCCTGTGCTTTTCCCTTCAGCGTGGGACTCATGAGCGGTAACTCTGGTTATCAGTGCAGTATAGAGCAGCCCTTAGATTGTTTCTTGTCATACCTAGTAAATTATACACAAGTGCTTTTAAATGTTTCTGTGAATATCTGCTTCTGTGTATATCATTGTACTTACTATATGGAAGAAGAAGGGGATGAACAGGGTAGGGGGCTGAATAAGCAGGAAAGAAATAGCTTTATAAGGAGCTTTCAGTGTAAAAAGGTGAGTATCATCAGCAAAAATTCTGAGATCCTTAAGTTGAGGACTGTATGTACAGGAAGCAGAAGCAATCAATTCTTAATGTGACTTAGGAACAACAAATGTATTCCTTAGGCAGTTTAATACTTGGTGAATGAACCCAGTATTTGGCTTTCACCACTGTTTGTATGACGGATGGAGAACAACGGATATTTTTAGAGCGGGTCATGGTGGAGACAATTCCCTGCGGACAATGTCCCTGCAGCTACAAGAGAGCCAATATCACTTAAAAACCACTACTCTGCTAAATTCCTGCTCCTATTGGAAGCAGGTCTCCTGGGAGAAGCGGAGGCCCTGTCCAAGAGTTATGGCTTGCAGCCTGCTTGCTGGTCAAATAAGCTTCTGCCTGAGGACTAACACTGCACGTGGTGTTCCTGAGCAGCCACCAGCAGGATTCATCCCTTTGGGCCAGGCTGTACAGAACAGCTGCAGCAGATCCAAGAACCTGACAGAGTAGCTTCAAAGCAGCAACCCCAAATCCATAAACTATCCATCATAACTTGCCTGTGGCGCAGGCAGTTTTCGCTGCCCGCGCTGTAATTCTGCAGAAATTGAGTCAAAGCTCTCGGGGTTACTTAACACTGCTCAGCAATTCAGCGGCACTCTGGAATGACACTGCTATAAACAAACCCAGTCTTCTTAAAAGTTCCCACCATTCCCAATCCAGTAAAATCATTCCCAAAGAAAATACGATGGGTGATTTTTTGGTTTTTTTTTTTTAAAAAAAAGAAGAAAAAAAAGACTTTAGGGAAAGGTAACGATTGGATTAGAAATTTAGTTTTCACAATTTATCTGGAAGGCTTTAAATTAACATTGTTACTATACTTTATTATTTGATACACACAGTTATTTCTCTAACATGATTTGCCACTGAGTTTACCCACTTTATAGTCATCTATTTCTCAAGAGTACTACTGTATCATTAACTTAAATGATTATAGACAGGGAGAGACGTACAAAATTGGAGACCATAAATTTCTTTTCTTCCTTAACAAAGGGGAAATATTTGTAAAATACAGACAATTCAGTTATTTTTCTATACATCAAAAGATTTGGGTCATATGCGACACTCTACACTAAGGCAGTTCTTTTCATGGAAGGGAAGAATTTTAACTCAAGAAGAGCGAGAAAGAAAAAAAAGAAAGGAAGAATTCCTTAGCCTTGAAGAACACAATAAACTCTCTTTCAATGGCTTTGCTGCAAAGAAAGTAGTTTTCCTAAAATGGAGACTTTCTGAAGTCTTGGGAAGGCAATTCCTTCCACTAAGGAATGATCCTGCTGTAGCTGATATGACTGGGCTTGGCTGTGTGGCTTCCCTGCAGTGCTCTACTAGAATATCTTCTATTTAAAACAAAACCAAATCTATCAGATTTCTCTTAGATATTCTTCAAAATAGGTGAGTTTCATCTTATTGAAACCAGAAGTTAGCTGCCTAGCTACATCCTTTGTATGATCAATAGAAGGTGATAAGAGCCTCAGAGGGTGGTTCAAAAGTCACCAAAATTCATACACATTTACTGATCACTTGTCTCTCATGAAACTTCTATTTCCTCCCGTTTCCCCAGTCACAGACCTTAGCATTTGAATGTGGCAGTGAGCAGCTTACAAAAAGACCTAGACTTCTTTTCAAAAATCAAGATACAGACAATCCACTTTTTTTTCCCTCATGGCTTGATCCTACAGAAGTTCATGACCTTGCCACTAAAATTGTATGCACATTTCTTTTTTGAATCAATAAATTTTCAGATCTTAGGCACTGGCTTTCAACATTCATCTGTTCATCAGTGAACAGTCTGGAGATATGCACTACATTACAGAGTGTTTTTCCTCTCTCTATTCCAGCAACTGGTTCAAATCCTCGCAATTTGAAATATTTTATTTCATGTATAAGTCAGTATACTGAATATCTGATTTAAAATTGTAGGATATTATCATTAAAAAAAGACTCTAGCATATATCAATAAGATTTATTTCTAAATGAAATACTTTGAGAAATAACAAATACCTGTTCTCCCAGTCATTGTACTTCCCAGAGCAATGCAATCACTTTCAAAGCTACACGTGCTTTTAAAATTCAATAAAGCAATTTTTCCTTTCATGAATATATCCACTCAGCAGTTAATAGGACTAGCAGCCATCTTCTATTCTCTTCTGCAATAGGAAACAGATCTGGAGCATAATGCATCCAAAATGAATTTAAGAGAAAGTCTAACTACATGGAGATTAAAGCTGGTGCACACAGGTAACAGATTAAAAGCTTATTGCTTTAAGTGAATTTTAACTATGCAAAGTTGTTTTTTTCATTTAATTCAAATAGCATATTTTAGATCGTAAAATCCACTAACCAGGTTTGAATTATAACTCTATCCTTTTGCACCAAACTTCTTTTGCCAAACATACTGAGGGTTCCCCTCTTAAGTTTACACATCTGATGCTGCTTAAATTGTTATGACAATCTTTTGTTTACAGAGGAAATCTTTGAAGGCTTAATATTCCAACAATTAGATACAGATGAGATTAGTGCTGTAACTTCAAAAGAGAACAAACTGCAAGCACATTGCTGCACCAAGCACTGCCCTGCAAGGGACTGAAGCGCTCTGCAGGGACCCACACAAGGGGCAGGAAGCCTCCAGGATGGATGGGTTCAAGAGGGAGGATCAGCTTGTCCTCTTAATCAGAAGAGCACTCCAAAGTGACAGAGCTAACATTTCTAGAGTAAAATGCTGATAGAAGCAAAAGGAGGGCTTTTATTTTTGGTCAAAGAGAAAGGTGAACTCAGGTGGGCACCTCACAGCAAGTGTCACGCAGCAAGGGGCGTTCTGACCCCGGCTGGTGCCTCTTGCTGTAACCTTCCCAGCTTGCCCTTCACGAGGGCTCACTTGGAACAGCTTATTGGGTTCCAAGTCCATTCTTTTGCCTGGAAATTAAAAGGCTCTTGTGTTTTTTAACATCTTTAGAGACATCTTTCTTCTTTCCATTTTGAGTCATAAATAATAGTCTCTGACCAGCTTCTGGCCAGATACTGGCTACCTGCCTTAGCCAGTAATGATGAAGCTTCTTATGCCAATCCAAACTGCCAATGCAAAATGTATCACCCATCCCTGCATTCCTGCAGCCCCAAGAAGCCAGGGTTCTAGCTTTGCCCTATGGGCAGCCCATTGCAAGGCAAAAGGTGCAAGCCCTTCCGTCTCCCGACGCTTCCTCACAAGCCCTACGACTCAAATAGCAAATAGGTTGTTTCTGCATTTATCTCTCTCCTCCTTTCCCCTACCTTTTTGTCCACCTGCCAGGCAGGAAGAGCAGCTGCTGTGCAACAGCTGGGTTTGCTGCTGGGACCAACAGGGCAGAGCTGGCGGAAGGGACCGACCACTCCTGCCTTTCTCCACTGCCTCCCGGGTGAGTGTGCACCAGGGTGCAGGGCTCTGGTTTCACTGGTGTTTCTCTTTGGAAAGGTAAGCATCTTTTATAGAGTCTCAAATGAAGTACTTGCTATGAAAGTGTTAATGGGAACATTCTTATAAATTCCTAGGCTTTGTTTGCCAAGCATGCATGTATATGCATCGCAAGTAATACCTCAGTCTGGGAAGGAGCTGTTATAAAGACAGGTCTTTGCTAAATGACTTAAGTAATAAAGGAGAATATTTTACTCCACAAGGCAGTGGGTCTGAGGATTACATAGAACAAGGCAATTTAGAGTAAATGATGACTTAGTGATCACATGATGCAGCATCTCAGACAATTAATTTTAAAAATCACATTTTTTATGAACAGACTTGTGAAGCATTTAAAATATTTGCTATATATAGGCCATATTTGCTAATGCTAGAACTGCAATCTCAATTGTGCCTATTTTATTGTATCTACCACTATGATTTTTTTAATAGCCATGCAGGAGAATATAATTGCAGAATTATTTCCTCCAGCCATCAACCAAATCAAGGCATTTTAAAGGGCCTGGAATGTTCCCTGACTCCAGGACTCAAATACTTGCAAAAGACTCCAATTCTTTCATTTCTTTTTCAGGCCTGGGGAACTTGGCTAACAATCCATATCTTGCTATGGATGTTGTGCTCCAGTACAAGTGAGAGACACATTAGTCTTTGCTGATAGCAATGAGTTACAGCAGTGGACCACAAAGGTTCTGCTACTGAAACCCCAAACTGTCTTATATAGATGTTACTAAATATACTGGTACCTTCTTTGCAAGGAGATTATAATCAAAGCAAAAGGCCTAATTCTTCCTTGAAAAGAAGTATTAGCAATCTATTAAACTACACTATAATTTTGACTCGCATCAAATAATTTTTATGTATCTAGGCAAAACTTTTGAGATAAGCAGAAATAAAGAATGCAGATAGAAGACATAACATTAACGCACAGACCCACACAACCCACTTTGAAATGTGGATTTGTGAGAATGTTTCAGCCATAACAGACACCCTTCAGGTTAATGACACTACAGCAAATGACACACTCAGCTCACTGAGCTTCAGGAGCGTAATTCCCTCCCATTCCTCACAAAGACTACAAACTTCTTTCCATTAATTCCTTTTTCACAAAACTGACATGAGTTGATATTGTCTTTTTTTTCTGTCACTTGAGAGAAAAATGAAACAAGTCTCCATTTGCCCTTCATTTCACATAATCACTTGCAGCTCATTCTACTTTTAAAGTAAACATCTGCCACCCACCCCGCTCAGTGTCTTCACTGAGTGTCGTTTCCTTAGGTACGTGTGGCACAAAGAAGCGTTTTGTGCCATGACAGTTCAACATCCAACGAGAGCGCGCCAACAACACGCTTGGTTTGCACTCATAGTAATTTCATATCTGAGCTTTAAAACATACACAGCTGCTAAATGTCTCTGTGTTTGTGTTTGTGGTTCTGTGGGCAATTTCTACAGAGTTAGATCAGCTGAAGGAAGGGGACAAGCCCCCAGTGTTCAATTGCAGCCCACTTGCTCTGCTTACCTTAGATTGTCCAGATGCTTATTTTTAAAAAAATGAGTAGAAACACTCAATTTAAGCACATTTTTTTCCTAAATTAATAATGCTGCAAAATGTTAAGTTACAGAGACTTTTCACTACACTTTTTAAAATAAGGCATTTATCCTCAAAGAGTCTTGAATACTTAACACCATAATGTACCAAAATACGCAGGAGTGCTCCTTTTTGACATAATTATTAGATTTTACTTTAAAGCATACACAGATCTATGCTTTAGATACTTAAATTCAGCAGCCTTAGTTTGCAGAAACACAATAAAAAACAAGAAATAGAAAAACAAAATTAAACTGATAGTGCAAAGTAGGTACTTCTAGCTAGTAACTTTTTTGCTAGTCTAATAGATGCCAAAACCAGGGAAGATTTATATCCGAGATTATGGAAATGCAAGATCACTTGAGAATAATAAAAGCAAATGGTGGGAAATGTTAACAGTAACAGCCGTGAAAGGAAATTACGGAAGATTAAAAGCAGAGAAGATAACAACAATAGTAAAAACAGAGTTTTAAATTTGAATTGCTCCATCAGAGAGATTCTTTAATTATGCTTTTTGGAGATATTTGAGTAATAATTGCCAAAACAGTGAGATGTAGATATTTATAATTCTGACGGTGTATTAAGAACACACTAAACACTATAAAATCACAAGCAGGAAAATTATAGCAGATCACATGACTGGGTAAACCAAGCTGACTTTGGGAGCTGTAATAACTTTTTAAATTTGTGGCACACAACAGCAACCCCAGGCATAGTTAGCAATGAAGGCAGGTGCAGCAAAACTCCAGGGAGCCTCCCAGCCAAGCTCAGAGCAGCAGAACTCTTGTTTTTTCCCCTAGAAAGTAGCAGAAGGTAAGAAATACAAGTATCTACTTGACGTTCTGCCTGTCCACTGGACAGGATCCCAAAGGGTTAAATCCCCATGGCATTAGCAATTAGACTTGTCTGCTCTTAGGATTTTAAGATATTCCTTGTGATTTCCTTTGGCTTTTTTTCTGCTACCAACACTATGAAGCAAAGCCCTGAATCCAATGCCCTGAACTTCAAAAAATGTAATATTCCAACTCAAGGTTCATCTGCTCAAACAAATAACCAGCAAAGACTTATAGTCATTCAGGCAGGAAGTTAGCTAATAAACTACAGACCATCTCTGAGATTATTTTATTCTAATTATAATTAATAATGTACTA
>JAUBOD010000038.1:5029555-5043004 GCA_032353885.1 Nothura maculosa | reverse complement strand
GCTGCGCGCGTAGCCGCCGCCCAGCGAGGGCGCGTCGCCGGCCTGCAGCCGCGGGCTGGCCTGGCCCAGGCGCCATGTCACAGGCGCCGCGCGGCCCGCCAGGCTCGCCAGGCTCCTGCCGTTCACCTCCGTGGTCACCGTGCTGTCGAACGTGGTCTCCAAGGTGCTGCCAAGGGAAAAGGGAGCGGTGAGGCGGCCGCCGTGCCGGGGAGAGAGGGAGGAATGGAGGCATTTGTGCGCACGGAAACCTCCTATAAAATAACCTGAACACAATAGGATAGGCGCTGAAACACAGAGCGATTTCCAGCTCTGCGAATCATTTTGTACAACAGACCTGTTGTATAAAAACATATTAAAGCCACATTGAAGGTGTTGAGGCAATCAAAACAGTGTCATGGACAACACCACCATGAATTTCCCCTGCAGGCCCCTGTCATACAGCAGGTGATCCCCTCTTCACTCCAGAGATCTAGCGGGCTACACAAAATCCAGGTACCTGTGGCTTATCTGGGTGCCTCTAAGGCTGGACATAGTTTCTTCCAAGTTCTGCCTCAGGTCTGCTATATTCTTTACAGTTCTCATCCTTCTTGTTTCGGGGTCTTCCCCTGGAAGGAAACAACAAGGTGAGCCTATATTTCGGTGTACCCAAGTACAGAAGGTTAAACAAAGTGCATACAGAGTGGAGAATACTTACAGATGTTATATTTCTAGATTGTGCATCTGTTCTTTCAACCTTTTTAAAAATAAAACCTCATCCTGTCAGTAGTAAAACACACATATGCTTGTAAATAAAATATGATATGTAAAGGAAAAAAACAACAACAAAGGAGTCCTAGTGAAGTATACATAATAGAGCCCAACCATATTAAAGAAATTCAGATTTACAATGTTTGGATTGTTATCCTCTGTAATCAAGGCAGGATGCAGTCCCAGACCACTTGATACGTTACACAGCCTTTTTCTCCTCCTTGACATTTTACATGACTCGCTAGGAAATAAAGCCACAGTAAATCCGTGTCTGGAAAGCACTGGGATGACTGTTATAACAACTTCTCAGTATGCACTTAACATCCAGGCTACTTCAAAGTACTCTTTAAGTCAGGCACTTAACTAGAGCATCCTTCCTCAAATGGAATAGTTTCTTGAAGTGAGGGATTATTTTTCATGTGTTTTACTTGGGATAAAAATCAAAACACTCTAAGCACACACATCATTTACAGAATTATGGATTTTAACAGCCTTCATGGATGCATTGGGACAAAGTACTCTGGTTTCCTGAAGAGCAAGGCCCACAGAACTTCACCCAGAGCATCCTGAATCACAACTACTTCACATAAAAAAAAATCAAAAGAAGAAAAAAAGTAAAATTGCATATTTGTGCAGCAAAAAGGGAAATGCAATAAAACTCAAAGCAATGTGCAATATAAAGATTCTGTGGTCATAAATGAAGATACAGAAATGAGTGTATTCCAGCATATTCATATACTGAGGAACTTTAGTTCAGTAACACCTTTTGCATATCAGTAGCTTTCAATTAACATAATTTTGTGTCTTTTCTTTTGTAGAATTCAAGAATATTGAAACAAAATCTGTGACAAACCCACTGGTTTGTTCAAGGCTACTATCCTGCTTCTGGCTCTGTCCCTTATGTGTTGCTTGAAAGAAGGTTGGCAGGAACCACTGTTATTCTAGTTATGTGCACAATGCCAGCATTGCACATGAATAATTGCACATTATTTCCTTTTGATTCCATCAATGATAAATTTCATGTCATGCCTCACTTTGCTAACTTAATTTTATTCCTCATTCTGGAACTGCTATAATCTATAATGAAATTGTACAACCACTAAAAATATCTTTAATATTTAATTCTAAATTTCGGCCTTCTCATTCAACAGAGAGAACAACCTTTCAACTTCCTTTCTGCAGTCCTGCAACATGAAGGAACTTATTCATCTTTGAATTCACAGGGCAGGAGACAGTCATGCAAGTATAAATTCCACATCGTGCAAAACTGAGATCCAAGTAGAGACAAAGTACTGGGCAGTGCTAAGATATTTCACACTTGTAAAATGTAAAATGCATTTGCACACACAAGTGTTTCTCATTCTCTTGCTTCTTTTCCCTCTCCCAGAGCTTTATGTGAGTTTTTACAGGATAAAAATTGAACAAGTGTGACATCTCTGAGGAAAAGATGGACAGAGTAGCTCACACAGCAACTGTACCCTCAGTGCTCATAAATACAATGCTGATTTCTCTTTGAACTGGTTTTACATATGTACCATGACATATTTATTTCAAATATAAGGTAGAACCTGCAGAAGCAAACCATATTTGAACAACAGTGCCCTTAAAAACCTTAATTTTGAGTTCTGACCGTGGATGGAGCCTTTGAGCACTCACAAACTGAACTGTTCCACCAGAGCTGCACCAGGGAGACCCAAAACCCTGCCCCAAGCCAGGCTTAAAGAACAGCTAATCCCTGCTGATACCAGAGGATTTTCTGTTACATACACAGAAAGACAAACTCCAAGGTATAACCAGGCAGGAAGAAGGCAGTTCAATACAAACCTTGTACAGCTATTTGAAGGAACTGAAGATAATTCATATTTGCAGTGACTTTGCCCTTTCCTTCTTCCCTTATCCTTGCCAGTTGTCCTTTGCTTCATGTTAACACTGCAAGTTTTTGCAGCAAAAATGACAGCAACTGTCTTTTTATTATATATTATACAATAACTAGTGCAACAAAGCCTTAAGGTATGTAATTGCAAGAAAAAAAGAACATATACATGGCAAACTGCCAAAACACATCTTCACAGAAGAAAAAGGGGATTTCATTCTCAAACAAACTACCTTATTCAAAATGGCATTATTCTATCCTTAAAAGGTGCGAGGTCTGAGGTCTAATCTCTTTTGATCTCTCACTGATATGAGGAATAATTTCAAAACCTCTCTACCTTTTCTTTTTTGGTAGAAAAAAAAAGATCAATTTGGAATTTTATGGTCTTAAAATACTGTCCAGTACTACTTACAAAATTCTCATTACAATGAGGTGTTTTAAAAATGCTTGTTCTTTTTCCTTTGCCTCCTTATCATAAAGCTCTTTTGATGGCCTTATGTAAAGACATTGATGAAGAAGTCATGAAGCAGAAAAAGAAAATGAGACTTGACAAATTTTCTGCACTGAGTACATAAATTTTCTGCATAAACCTAATTTGCACATTTGGCGTTTTTCTACATTTTCAGGATGGCACCATGGCCTCCACTAGCCTTCATCAGGCCTCCTTGGGGAAGAAGGACCATAGGGATGGTAACTGCTTTCTGTATTCTGAAAAGTAGCTACACTTTACACGTTGGAAGAAACAGCCTTCTGGCTGCAGCAGGATGGGGACTCACCATATGGGTTCAAAAGGATCACACTCCCCCAGACTCCTTCCTAACATGGCCCACTGCCATCCTACAGTCTACCCATATCTGCACGACCTAACATGCCAGAAACACTCTCTGACTTGTTATCTCAAGCAGTTCTCTTTTTATTTTACATAAATGTAATTCTGTTTTACACAAGGAGAGACTGGGATATGCAAGACTAAAATCACGGTTCCCTAAAAATTTCTAACAAAATTCTGTTTGTCTAACACGAACGTCCAATGGAAATACTTCGCTGGCCCCATGAAATACAATCATCTGCTCAAATCACTTGTAGCTTCCATAAAACATAAATGTTTTAAAAGATTGTTTCCAATTCTTGCCTATAAGCAATGAGCAGGTTTCCTCAATGAATACCTAGAGCACAATCTCTCCTTCACCTGTATAACATACATACACAAAATATTAAAATAAATATTTTATTGAAACCACCTAAACTTTTGCATTCCCAAATCAGAAGCTCACCCATAACTGGCCACTTACTTAGTAATAAAGTGCACGATGATTTCAACACCTGTGTGCATATAATTACAGTCCACGGTAGACAACAAGAAAATAGTAAGTCCCTTAGTAACCAGATTTTCATAAAAGGAATAACAAATAATAAGCAGCTCCCCCATTCACAAAGGTCAGTACCAGTATTAGCCTGTAAGTGGGGAAACTGAGGCTCATGAGAGAGCCAGGATTTGCTCAGGGTCACACAGCTAAGAGCAGCAAGGCAGGTGTAGGTTGTAGTTTCCTTTGCTACCAAATCTTGATTTCTAGGAAAAGCCAAGACTGGCAAAGCCTCATAATAGATTGTATGAAGAGAAGTCCCTTTTTTCTTCATCATTTTGAGCTTTTTGCTTTGCATATAGCACAAAGCCCGTATCTTACGCACTGACCAGGGAAGCCCCTCCAGGCTGCACAGCCCGAGAAGAGAAGCGACACTTCACCCGCTGGACCGCGTGAAGCCCAGAGCCTCAGCAATAAACACTCGGAGCAGGTTTTGGAAGCAACGAGAGATGAAAAGCAAAACCAGGAGCTCAGAAGTCCTTTGAAACACCTATGGCTGTGGATTTCAAATGCTTCCTAGCATGCCCTGATCTAACTGAACTGTGAAACCCTCACGCTCATAATTCCACGTTTATGGATGAGATTTCCAGCAATGGGGGTTGGAGGGGGAGGAATAATGGCTGGGCAGTTTGTAAGTAGGCCAAGACTTTTCCTGTCTAAATCAAAGCTTGGATTTAGGATTCCAATTTTAGCTTCATGAGAACAAATGTCATTAAAAAGAAATTATTGATGAGTAAGCTAACAGCACTTAAATGTTTTGCTTTGTTTTTTTAGACAGCTAACAAAATTGTGCTCAATTCTTCACATACTGCTGCTGCCCGTGCACCTATCAAAAGTGATTTAGTCATTTGCTTTCATTTCCTACACTGTTTAGAGCTAAGAGTAAGCAAACAAGGAGGGAATGGCAACCCCCCATTTTTGCACACTATTGTAAATAAACCCAGTTCTGTCTCACAACATCACTGTCAAGAGCAGAAATCTGCTCTGTGCAGAGATGTCCTAACACTTAGGTCTCCTCCTGCTCTTTTGCGTGTCAAGCCAAAGTTAACTTACCTAAAATATCAGTATAAAGGACCTGTTCTAGGTCACCCAGCATCGTGATGATGACATCTTCATCCAGATGTGCGGTCCCTTCCCGCAAGCAGCCTTCCTCCTCTTCCTCTGTCCAGCTCCTGCTGGGGAAACAGGACACGCGGGGCGCATTTTCATCGTCCGCTTTTCCCCCTTCCTCGTTATCGATCCCAAAGCCTTCGCCCGTCCGCCGGGCTGCTGATCTCCCGGGCGTCCGGTTCCGGGCAGGTGAGAGCACCTGGAACGTTTGGGGTGTGGAGAGGCCGGTGTGGCACAGGGAGTGCACGGACTTGGAGAGGGAGCGGGACAGCGAGCTCCTACTGGCGGCCTCTGCCTCACGCTGCTGGGAACTCTGGCTGGACTTGGAGGCGTTTCCGAACCAGTTCTCCCTGCAGGAGTATCGCCTCTTCTCCCCTTCGCTGATGAGCGTGAGATTGGTTAGGGACTTCTGCTTCTGGAGGCGAGCGCACCCGCTTCTGCCCTCCTTGCCTTTGAACACGGAGAGCTCGGCCGATCGCTGCATCGTGCTGCCCGGGGCTTCACCCCAGCCAGGTTCCCTGGCTCTTCACACGGAGAGCAGTTCAGTTCCTCAGCAAGGTTTACGAGGAGATGCCTCCCACGCTGCACGCTGCACATGCCAGGTAGCAGATAATTGTGCTCGTGATGTAAAGCTCAGCTCAGACAGGCAGGGTCCGAACTGCAAGCGACCAGGCAGGCACAGTCATCATCCTTAAAAACCACGCCGCCGTCTCTGCTGAGCCACTTCTCTCCTGTCACGCTAATCTGCAGCACTTACAGTCGCTCTGACTTGCATTTCTCTCAAGCAGAAGAGAGTTGATCAAACACCCTGCTCCAGCACAGAAGCAATCCCAAAAGCCAGCCGTGTTTTCCCCTCTCCATGCAGTCGTCGGGCTCATCCGAGCGACGGGCCCACATCTCTGTCCACAGCTGCCGCGGTCGGAAAGCCCAAGTAGGCACGAGGGCCGCCCGGGGCTCTGCCTTCCCCCTGCTCACCAGCTCGTGCCTGAGCCCAGCGCTCGGCTCGTCACTTTAGACGGGCTGACACAGAACTGCAAGTGCTGCCTCCACGTCAGAGCTCAATAAAGAGCCAAAATTAACCAGTGAAGCAAAGCTCTGCACAAGCCTCCTTACATTTTAGTATTCAACCTGCATTCCCAGATATATGACTCTTCCCTGCTACTGCAGCAAATGCTGCTGGCTGCCATGGCAGCAAACATCCTGCTGAATTAAACCCCAGACACGGAAGCCTCTGCCCAGTTTGCAGTGCCACAGGTTTCAAGACACAGCTGCACCCGAACGGGATGCTACTCCAAGAGAGCAAGCTCAGAGGCAAATGCTATTTTTCTTCCCTGCAAGGTAAGGATTGGAAACTATTTCTTCCATCTCACTGCTACTCCCTGTGCTGGCAGCTGAAAGCAGATTTGCAAACGCTCCTCTAGCCTTGCAATTTCGGCTATAAACAAAAAATATATATAATTTAAGATCCTAAGCTGCAAAACGAAGCACAGTAGTGCCTTTCCTGCAAGGTGATTTAGAAAAGGAATCAGCATTTCATTTCTTTCTCTTTAGAACACACCTCGTGTGCATCTCTCTGAGATTCGGAGGTTACTACGGAATTAAAGAGCTGTGATGAAATCTTTGCTTTGCAACCTTCTGAAGAAATCCTAGTAAGTGCAATATTCATTTATTTAATAAAATAATCAGTATCATGTGTGAACTATGTTCATCAGTATTAAATGTTGGTTTTAAATAAAATAGAAACTGAGAAAAGCTTATGTGCAAAATTGTATCTTTTCCCACTGGTAAAAAGGTGCTAGTGCTAGGAATGAGGACAGCTGAACAATGAACTAGCAGAATTTGATTCAATTTCTGGATACATACTTGTTTATCTAGGGGCAATTAATATCATTAAAAAGTATGCAGAAACACACATATATGAAAATCACTGTATAACCCTATACTGCTTTTGTCACCACCAAACTGCAGTTGCCATAAATCTCTACCTGGGAATGCCTGACAGGGAAGTAACCTTTAAAAAATGCCACCCTAAGAATTACAGACTATTTGTAGAATTCCTGCATGAATAAATTGCTGTTAATAGAAGCATCTGTCTATCTACTTGCTTTTCACTGCCTCAGTTAGAGCTTTTAAAAGGCATAGGAAAAAAAAAAGAAAAAAAAAACTGTGGGAAATTTTTGGAGAGTTTAAAGGAATGATCCATTTTTGAAAGGAATAATGCACATGAAGTAACCCAAATTAAAAAAAAAAAAAAAAAAAAAAAAGGAGGAAGAAGAATCAGTGTTTTCAAGCAATGAGGGTTTTCTGTATTAAATCCCTGACAGGTTCCTAGAAAGGGAAGGTCCCCATCAAAGGAGATGAGCTACCTGGCCCCTCTCCACTCAGCCCAAACAGTCGCAGCACTAGCAGATCAGACAAACTCTCTGGGAGCCCGAGCACATGCCAATCTCAAACACTGTGTTTCTGTCACCAAAACTGCAGGTGACACGAGGACGGCCGTGGTGCCGTGTTTCCTCCCGGAGCCTGGCGGGCACGACGGCACCTGGGCCCGCACTGGTTTCTCTTGGTGTGCCCATGCTTCGCAGCAGGACTACTCTAGCCGCTCCGCGTGCTCCTACATCAGTGCGCGCCGCTCGGGAGGTCACAGGAAGCTTTTGAGCTTATCATCAAACAGGGAGTTTGCAAAATGAAAGGCAATCCTTCGCTCTTTTCCCAACTTGTTTCAAAACCTCAGCTCGTGCTCAGGTTGCTTCGGCGGCCTCAGGATTTTCAGAGGAAGGGGGCACCATGTGTGGTGGGTGAGAGGAGGCAGCGCTGCAACATGGCTGCCATGCCCACCATGGGCAGCAGGCCTAGGCCTCATCCCCGTGGTCTGCACGAGTGAGGCGCAAATCCCAAGGAATGGACAGTGACTTCTCCACCCTGCAGAGAGCGCCGGGCCCCAGCGCCTGCCCTGGCCGCGCTGAGGGTGAAGGTCCACATGGCAGCTCCCACCATGCATGACCTCTTGGGCACCTGTATCACAAACCTCAGGGATCAGCTGCTGGGACACAGACGCACCCCAGCTACCCATGTGGCCTTCTTTGGGCCCTCACTTGTTATACTACAGCCTTTAATTACAAGATTATATGAGCTTTTTTTTCCCCTGTTAATCCCACCGCCTCACTTGGTACACAGGTCACCACAATCATCCTTAAATATGACAGACACCTGCGGGCACCTCAGACCACATGCCCCCTGCTCTGCAGGGTGGCATTTGACAAAACAGGAATTTGCAATGTGGAAAATTCTCAGGCTTATTTACTGAAAAGCACTTTTGTAAAGCTGACGCTTCCATTATGAATTTATGAATAACAGCAGCAAACACAGAAACTTATCTAAATTAAGCAGGCTTTAGAGGAGATGGCAGGACAGCAAATGTCATGACACAGCACTATTGCTCCCCTACCTTGCAATTCAGTTATTCCCCACCCAGCAGAAAGGAACCTGTTTAAGTGAAGCAGCTCTGGGAATTTCCCCAAGCCACCACAGTCAGTGTAGCTTATTTTCACCGCATCATTCATAAAAGGAATTATAAAAATGATTTTAAGAACTAATAATCTAGGGACTTATTTTTTTTTCTGTCAGATAAAACTTTCTTTGATGTCTCAGTGCATAGTTTGGAGCCTTATACATGAATTATGTAATAGATCTGCAAATGCATAAGATTATGAGTCTCTTCAGCTAAGCTTCACTAAAAAAATGTTGCAAACTATTTCCACACCCATTAATTAGCTAGTTCTTTCAGAAAGAAAAAAAGAAGCAGAATAAGCATAAAAGCATAAAAAATGAACATTACTATGCTAATCCTGCCATTGATATTGGCATTCAACTCTTAAAATTTCTCTTTCATTTTTGCTTCTCGCCACATATTTTTTGTAATTAGTCAATATTTGTAAATTCATGAATAATTGTTTAATCAAATGCTTTGCATTAAGCTCTTTGAACATGCAAGCACTTATAGCCAAACATTATCACTCACTTCATAAAATAATACTTTGTAGCTACAGACATGTACAATTTTCAAAGGCTTGTTAAATTATTAATTTACTGACATCCTCCTTAAACCAACTTGCAGTGGACTGGTAAACATCACAGCTATTACAAATAGGAAAAAATGGGTAAAAAATTCTAAACAACAACGACTAATCAAGAGCTAAACTGCTTTTCAGATATTACTTTATCAATCAGTTGTCATTCTCATTTTTAAATTCTGTCTGCAATTTTGCAGGGAAATATATAATATGGTCATGCTTATTGAAGGAGTGGGTACCACAAGCACATGCAAGCAAGTATTCTCACATAATTGCAGGGCAGAGCTTAGGACCCCCAAATTTGTCTGGGATTTCCTGGTCAAAAGTGCACTCTGCTGTATGCACATGTGCAAAGAGGCTAGTGCAGGCAGATGCCCCACGGCCACCTCACACGTCCCCTGCCAAGAAATGTGTCTTGTCCCAAGCACAGTGCATTGAGCATGGGGGCAGATATCCCTGATGCAGGCAAGGATGATCAGGGCTCTGGAATATCTGCCCTATGAGGAAAGGCTGAGAGAGCTGGGCCTGTTTAGCTGGAGGAGGAGAGGGCTGAGGGGGGATCTGATCAGGGTCTGTAAATATCTCAAGGGAGGGAATGAGGAGGAGGGAACCGGCCTCTTTTCAGTGGTGGCCACTGACAAAACTACAGGAAATGGCCACAAACTGAAGCACCAGAAGCTCCACAGGAACTTAAGGACAGTGAGGGTGACAGAGCCCTGGAACAGGTTGCCCAGAGCGGTTGTGGAGTCTCCTTCTTTGGAGATCTTCAAAACCTGCTTGGACGCAGCCCTGTGCCACGTGCTCTAGGTGACCCTGTGTGTGCAGAGGAGTGAATTAGATGATTTCTAAAGGTCTCTTCCAACCTTAAGGATTCTATGATTCTATGACCTTGTGTTCATGTGCTGTACCGTTTCCCACCATGGGAGAAACATCTGCAATGGCTCTGACTGAGCCAGAGGAAGATTGTAGAGGGGGAAAAGAAGTCTGAGGCGCTTTGAGTTACATCTGGAACAAATTGTCATCTAGGAAGCAACCCAGACTTACAGTAGCTCTACCAAGAGGCAGAGGTGGCTCTAGGCATAGGCAAGAAGGGAGGTTACAGAGGGGATGGAGCCACACGGAGCAGCTACACTGTGAAGAAGTGAACTGCCTTGCTGGACATGCAGCAGTCATCAGAGCCATGACTGTCTGCCACTGCAGCAAGGATATTACCATGGTTTTGGTGTCTTTAAACACTCAGGGTGAACAAAGTCTAGAAAGATATACTAAAACTTTTAGATTTAAATTTATTTTTCCCCATTCCATTTTTGCTTACATTGTGGAAAGTTTTGGACCACACACGTCTATCTTAAGATTTCAAACTGACTAGTTTAAGACTGCCTAGTTAATTTGGTCCCACAGTGGATTAGAAG
This sequence comes from Nothura maculosa, assembly GCA_032353885.1. Classification (NCBI taxonomy): domain Eukaryota; kingdom Metazoa; phylum Chordata; class Aves; order Tinamiformes; family Tinamidae; genus Nothura; species Nothura maculosa. The sequence continues at coordinate 5,032,425 of JAUBOD010000038.1, read as the reverse complement.
CTCTGGTCTGATCTACTTGGCTGTTACGGGGACAGTAACCTTAGCCAACAGACAGCACCTAGAAGAAGTAAGAAATCACAAAATTGTGGGACCGTTTATGCAATGATCACCTAAATGCGGGCTAAGATATCTTAGTCCTGAAAATTTAAGTCTGAATTGCCTTTAGCAAATATTTGGCAATGTAGAAATTATAATATAGGTTAATGAAGTAGAAACATAATAGAGGTGAGAGAGCACACAATGAACCCCCTTCTGTAGGCTGTTCACCAGCTCCAACAAATAATCCTTGAGGGATCTTTATTGGTCCTTTTTGACTCACAATATTGTAGACTAGTGTGCTTGGATCTCATAAGTAGCCTGAGATAATGTAAAGGTGATGTCCATCTAGAGTAGAAGTGTAAAATATCAAGAAAAGATAATCCCAATGTGAATCTCAATGTAAAATATCAAGGAAAGATAATCCCATCTAGAGCAGAAGTGTAAAATATCAAGAAAAGATAATCCCAATGTGAAAGAAACTCCTAATTCATCTCTATTCTTTGAGGATAAATTACCACATCAAGGAAACAAATCCCTGCATATTTCCTTTTTTACCACTGGCATAATTCCTTTATCATACCAGAATAAAGATCCTTCCCCTAAAAACAGACTTTAATTGTACTTTCTCATGGCTAAAATCATTACAGAACACTCTCCTGAACAGCCACCATTTCATTTATTCCCAAAATATTCACCAATGATAAAGTAACCAATGCCTAAATCATAGTTGATCAGTGCAGACAATAATCTCTCTTTTCTGCAATGCAAGACGTGATCCTTTCATTCTTTGTGCTGCTACATGCCAATTAGGAGAGACACACATCTGTTTTCCTCTCTCTACGAGACATTGACCATATTTTCCCAGCGATTCCATTTTGCTGCCTATTATGTCAGTCAACTGCTAATGCCAGAGTCTGAATAATCAGATTAGAAGTATCTCTGATGCCTAGTGCCCTTTTCTTCTTTTTGATGCTGTTCCATTTCTGTACAGAGCAGTAAAAGGCCAGGATACATGATCTCCTGTTTGATCATTTCAGCAGGTACTGAAATGATTTTTTTTTCCATCATCTCTGTGGATAATTCTTTAAAGAATCTTTTGAACTGCATGTTTCAGTTTATACTCTTTATAATATTATACCAATGAGCCTGATTTCATTCAAAATGATTTTTTTTCCTTTAAGAAGTATTATCGTAAAATAAAGTACTATCAAGAAGTATTATCATAAAATAATTTTAATCTCCAGGGAACATTTCAACAGGTTTTACGTGAGGTATTTATAATAAAGCTGTCTGTGCAAATAAGGATTGCTAGACTCAGACAATTTTTGAAGAGACTAACACAAAGCAGAATAAAACCTCAATTTCAGTATGAATCAGCTGAAATGCCAAGGCAGTCCCACAAAGCTTGGACATCTGATCTTCCTTCTGGTGGAGATATAATTTTAGACTGATGTGTCAAATGAGTGCTTTGAAGTGAGTTATATCCTATGTGAGAAAAGCCAGATAACTTGTAATAAACTGTGTGAATGTAAAAATATAGAGTAAAATAGGAAAACTACAGTTGAAACCAATGGATCACGATTTCACATTTTAGTCTTGCAAAAGTGGTATTAAGAATAAAGATGCTGACTAAAAAGAAAAAAAGAGAAAAAAAAAAGAAAGAAAAAGAGCAGCTCTGGCAAAGAGTCCCTTTGAAAGCACTCCCACACAACACGGCAGTGCAATTTAATCCTGATGAGAATGTCAGCTGTGACACGCTTTGCTTTGCATCCATGGATGAAGCTAGGGCCAGATCCTGGCCTGATGTAAATCAGCATGGCCCTGCTGCTTTCAGAGAAACTATTACAATATGATTTACACAATCCCATCATGTTTGTTACATAATAGGAATTTTACCCCCAGGTTCATAAAGGAATTCTAGGACAGAACCGTTAGCAGCTTAGCTCTAGCAACAGCTTAAAAGCCAGGTGCTATGATAGTAAGTGCTTGTTCACTTTCCCATTTTATGGCTCGGGATTCATTTACAGAAGCAAAACATATCCTATTCACTTATATCTCAGGTCATTTAATTTGATGATCTTAAATGCCACGTAGTGTCAAACATATTACAAAACAGACTTTCCATGGTTCCTCTTGGAGCACGCAGTATGATTTGGACATAATGATCACTTGAAATCGTAGCTTCAGAAAGGCCAGTTTCTGCAAAGCGATGAAGAGCACATTTGCACCAAAGAAGACAGTTCAAAGAACTGTGTGTTTGATGTCCTAATGTACAAAGTCCAAATTTTCTCTATATTTAATACCACTTGTGAACACAGGTCAGAAGTAGGATCTCAACCCACTGTCTCCTGGTAAGACAGAGATGTAGCAAAGAAACACATGATTCCAAAAGGGAGACTTCGGCCTTACTGTTACTTACCAGATATCTCCTCTAGGCACTGCTTGGCAGTCTTACTGAACGACAAATCCATTTTAGTAGGACTGGTGCAGGAGTCAGCAGGTGGTAAAGAGGTACTGTCATTTTCAGAGAGAGTTCTGAAATCAAGCAAGAACATTGATTATTATTATCTGTCATACATATATTAAGGCAAATACATGTTAACTGAGGCTCCAAGTAGCTTCCTGTCTCTGTTCTCATCTCAGAAAATGCCATATGGTGACTATACCATGAAGGTCACATTCTAACTGTGTTAGTTTGACTCCAGCTACACATATTTGCAGGGAATTTGCTCTCTTTAGGAACAACTCAGAATTTAAGCTGGGAAACTTGGAACTATGTCTCTTTTTCTCTGTGGAGGTGTCAACAAAATACAAAGACCATCTTCCTCACA
>JAUBOD010000038.1:5014135-5028270 GCA_032353885.1 Nothura maculosa | reverse complement strand
CCTTCTCTGGAGGTCTTCAAAACCCGCCTGGATGCCGCCCTGTGCCACCTGCTCTAGGTGTGCCCGCTGGAGTGGGAGGGTTGGACCAGATGATCTCTAAAGGTCCCTTCCAACCTTGTAGATTCTGTGATTCTGTAAAATCATATCCTACAGGCATGCACTAATTATTAGCCAGCAAGGAATATTATTAACCAACAGGGGAATTAAGTGGTCTTCACACTCCTAACTGAGCCCAAGCCACTGAGATACCAGGGCTAGAGACACAGGAAGATTGGAAAATCTAACTGGAGAACTGGGAAAGGGAAGGCAATGCCAGTCTTGTTGTAAGAGCACTCAGCCAGGTGGGTACAGCTCCAGCATTCACTGCTGCAGCTTGAGACGTACGTGGAGTTTACACCACAGCAGATGCAGAAATGGAAAGGGAACCTTTTTGCTTGCTCTTTTTCTGACCCTGCTCTGTATTCCTGGCTGTGAAACTGTTCAGACAGAAAGGTGGATGCAACCTCTTCCAAGAATAATCAAAAACCTCATAAGTAAGCATATTACCTTCCAAAACAGGGATCCATTCCTATTTATTTGGACATCTATCATCAGAGAGGGATTAAGTGGTCTGGATCCCAGCTGACAGCCAACACCCAACATCTGCACTGTTGTGCTCATTATGGGAGCAGTGAGTACATGTGGAAAAGGTTGTACTTATTATATGGCAAACGGAAAGGCAAACAGTCCTTGGATGATCTCAGTTGCCCTCTCTCATTGTCTACACAATGCATAAAGAAAGACAAATATCTAATTCTCCACTGACTATGTGGACACGTAGGTGCTTTCTTTAAAAGCCTGGATTCCCCCACAAGAACAAGAACAAAGGAGTAAGGAGTTAAGTAAAATTACAAATGATGGGCAAATCTGTTTACTTAGAGCAATCATGAACACAGACTTTCACTTGCTCACATCAAACAAAACCTTCCAGAGAGAAGGCAAAGACCAGTTACAGCCCTGCTCCTCTCTTTGGTACTAATTTTTCTTTCATTTTCAAAAACTTGGTGCTGCTATAGGCAGGAATGGAAGTAGATAAAACATCTAAGAACAAGCACTTGTAAAGATTTCCTTTCTCGTTTGTAAACCTGATGGTTGTGGCTAATTGCAGCACAAAATCCAGTTTCCACATAAGATAACATTCCACATAAGATAACATAAGATAACATTGGAATCTAAACCTTGAAGAATAAATAGAAAATAATAACAATCATGTAATGCTAATGATTTGAAAATGTTTGATTTCATTATTGGAAATAAAACCTTTGAAATCTAAAACAAATGTAAATGTGATATTTTTTCTTAAATGTTTTCTTAAATTTGCTGGCAGTCTGAAATAGCAGATCTAAGAATGTGCATCATCTCTTTTATCTTACTTCAAAGGGTACAGACAGCATCAAATAAATCTGATTTGTTAACAAAACAAAAAGTCCTGCTCTGCTGACTTTATTCAGCAATTTTATGTTGAACTTGGGGAAAACATCCATGATTTCAGCTGTTGGAGGTGACAACAGAAGTTCCCAAGAATATTATGGATCAGCAGCGTTAGCCCTGACTACAGTGGAGCACTTGAGAAAATGGTCATTTGCTCTGGAAGTGATGGGCCAAACGGCACTTGCTGTAGAGCAGGAAGGAGGCTGAGGGTGGCCTCAAAGAGCAGAGGGCCCCACCAGCCCTTGCGTGGTCTTGCTGGAGGTACCTTCAGGAATCACAGGATCATTATGACTAGAAAAGACCTTCAAGATCCTTGAGTCCAGCCACAAGCCCTTCAATGCCATGCCTGTTAAACTATGCCCCTAAGTGCCTCATCTACACCTTTCTTGAACACCGCCAGGGATGGTGACACCACCACTTCAATGCTTGTTTCAATGTTTCATTGCTTGACTGCTCTTTCCATGTAGAAAAGTTTCCTAATATCCAACCAGAATCTCCCCTGATGCAACTTTAGGCTATTTCCTGTTGTTCTACTGGTAGTTGTTCTGGAGAAGAGATCGACCCCCACCTTACTACAACCTCCTTTTAGAGGAGCGATAGTTGTAGGGAGCGATATGGTCTCCTCTGAGTGTCCTCTTCTGTCTCAACAATCCCAGCTCCCTCAGCTGCTCCTCACAAGGTCTGTGCTCCAGCCCCTTCACCAGCTTCGTTGCTCATCTTGGGACACACTCCAGCACCTCAATGTCCTCGTTGTGAGGGGCCTGAAAGTGAACACCGTACTTGAGGTTTGACCTCACCAGCGCTGAGTACAGGGGAGTGATCCCTTCCCTGATCCTGCTGGCTACACTGCCTCTGACACAAGCCAGGAGGCCATTGGCCTTCTTGGCCACCTAGGCCCACTGCTGGCTCACATTTAGCCAACTGTCGACCAACACCCCCAGATCCTTTTCTGCCAGGTGGCTCTCCAGCCACTCTGCCCCAAGTTTGCAGTGTTGCATGGGGTTGTTGTCACCAAAAGAGGGCTGTGGCGATGGGTCCTCACCAAGTGTCCCTCTCCTACGATGTCTCCAGGGGGCTGCCTGTGGCCAAGGTCCTGCTCTTTTCGCCCTAGATGTCTATCTTAGCCTCTATAGGTTGGGAATGGTCTACAAATAAAGTATCTCCAAGCATTAGAAACATGTAGACGAGGCACCTAGGGACATGGTTTAACAGGCATGGTGCTGAAGGGCTTAATGTTGGACTCGATGATCTTGAAGGTCTTTTCTAACCATAATTATTCTATGATTCTATGGAGGTGCCGCAGCTCCTGGTTCAAGGAGAACCTGATATAGATCGGGCGCCTAAAACATAAGGCTGCTTTGTGCTAAGCTTGTCACAGGACATGACCCACGGATTAAGCAGGCAGATGCCTTGCTGCTTAGCTAAATCGTTTTAGCTCAAGAAAAAGAGGAAAGTGATATTGTGAGATTTGTCTTACCCTACATATATACCCAGCTTTCACCTTTTTTCCCCCTTTTTTTTTTCTGTGGCATGTATTAATCCTATAAAGGAGTCAAGTGATCTCTCTAGGACTAAGGCATAGACTAAGCTCCAGGCAAGGACACAGACAATTAAGGGATTTTCTCATTACCCTTACATATTGGCCTTAATGAATGGCCCTCTGTCCATTCCTAAGCCACTGCCTCCAAAAGCAATTAAAATCCTTGCATCTCCCTCTCGAGATGAAGGAGAGTGAAGAGAGTCTCAGCGCAGTCAAAGCTCCCCTGTGGATACTTCTAACAGCGCTGTGCATCTGCAGTGCAGGTTAATTTAAGCAAATAGCATGAAAACAGGACAATCTGCTTTCTATATTAATCACAGCAATCAGAGAACACATACATCCCCAGCTCAACGAGTTATATACTACCTGTCTGTAAAAGCATAAAGCATATTTAATGGCACACATCCTGCTCTAAGTCACACCTGCACAAGCTCATTCGATTTGATTAAAAGAAGCCTGCAGAAGAGTAATTAAGACTAGAATTTGGAAGATACCTAAAAATCTCTTAACAGAGTCAGCAATTTCCTGCCCCTAATGAAATCGTGAACTTTTGATAAACATCAAAGATTGGCTGCTTATTACTCGACATTCCAGGAGCTATCCCACAAATATGCTGCTTTTTCCCCGTCAGCTCTCCAAGGTGCAGCTCTCTTGAGGGTGCATCGCTGTCACTGTAAGAGACTGGCAGGTCCACAGCTGGAACATGAGCAGTTTGGTCACCCGAGTGCAAGACGTGAATTAAATTGGAAACAGCTGCAAAAAAGGGCTACTTAGGTAACCATGGGGAAAGGAAACTCTTAGGAAAGGAAACAAAAGAGATGATTTGGTTTAGTCTTGCAAAAGAGAAGGAAGGGAATATGATGATTCCCTCACGTATTTAGGCAAAGCAATTGAAAAGAGGAAAAACAGCTTTCTAAGTTACAGGACTATATTAGCAAAATAATAAATGGATGCAATCTCAATGTGTGGGCTGTAAGTGGTTTTGAGCAATGAGGTGAGTGAGATTCTGGAGGAACCTTCCCATTTCCCAGTACTGGGGAACAACTAGATTAAAATGTAGTTGGGTTGGTTTATGAAAGGCATTGTATGGTTGCTTGCAAGAGCAGAAGACTGAACAAGACTGAGGATACCCTTTTGGTCTTGCAACCTACATTTTATTGATTATTTAATCAAAGGGACAAGGCCAGACTTGACAATTTCAAAGAATAACCTCAGATAATAAACAGCACTTCCCATCCCTCAGGCTCAAAACTCTACCTTGGCAAGTCTGCTTTCACAATCGCCTGTGAATCAAGGGTAAGAAAATGTGGGGATTTTTCTAAACCCAGTTTTTGCTGCAAGCGGAAGTGGTGGGTCACAATGTTTACTGCTAGCTACCATTGTAAGTTCTTGGTAGTGACTGCTGGTTCTAACTTCACAACAGTAATGTAAATAGTGGAAACCAAGGAGGCACTGCAGTATAACTGAATCATCACATTTTTAAAGAAGGAGTTGCAATATGTTTAGCAGAACAATCTATTATTAAGGAGCACAACTAACTGTAGAGTATCTTTTACTGAGAACATATTAACTCCACAGTCGACCAGAATTAGCTTCTAGGTATTAACACTGGAAGCAAGTATGGCTTCAGCAATCACTCTGCATGCCGCCTTTTTTACGGTCCTTAGAGAACAGTTTATTTTTTCTCACTAAGGCAGCACAGAAACATGCAGAGTGGCAGCTGGAGCTGAGCCTCACTGAGCCGCTGGAGGTAGAACCTGGCAAAATTCTCCTTCCCATCCATCAGGGCTGCATGGTTCCCATACACCCATAAACCTACGGCCCAGAAAGAAAGGTGTTTCAGTCACCATATGGAAAAGGCAAGAGGAAAAATACTTTCATATCTGGTTATATCTTTATCAATATTTCCTTTCTGTGCCTTGACTGAGCTTTAGTCACAAGAAAATCATCGGCATAAGGTGACTGAAAGAAGCTCTAGAGTCTCCTGTGCAAAGCAGATCTGGTTAGATTGGATTGCTCCTTGACCACTCAGGTCTTGAACACTTCCAAGGGCATATTCCACAACCTCTTTGGGCAGCCCACTCCAGTGTTGTACCATCTTCATGGCGAAAACATCATTTTTTCTTACTTTTAATCAGTATTTCCCATGCTGTTACCTGCATCCTCTACCTCTCATTCTATCACCATGGATTTCTAAGATGTTTAGGGCACGGATTTCTCTCTAAGTTGTTGAGGGCACAGATTTCTCTCTCTACCATCCCATTAGACAGCTGAAGTCATCAGCATCTTATTCTTTAGAGACAGAGGCAGTGCCAAAATGGCTTTTGCAGACTGGCATTGACACTGGAAGTGCATCTTTTTAAAATGTCTTAATTCAAACAGTGCTGAAACCTCTTTGACGAGGCTCTGCTTTTACCCACCCATCTGAGGTGAAGGAGTGAAGGTTGACTGATGTATGACAGACAGCTCTACAGCTCAGGATGATGAGTGGTCACCTCATCCTGGCCAGCAGCTTCTGCACTGCTCAGCATTTCCAGCAGCAGCATTTCTTGAGCACTGTACACCAGTTATTTCTAAACTGACTATAACACAAGATCCTCCCTCTGAAATCCTCCTTTACTGCTACTGGAGCAAACCCACAGCAAATGTTAACTGCCTCCACATCATATACTTCATGTGGGGCCATGATGACTTACACCAATCAAGGAAATCTGTAATTTACACAACTCACCTCACAAAAAAAAATAAAGTAATAGTTGCACACAATAGGCTTCTAACTCAGCAATGAAATGTTGTTCTTCCTCTAAGATTTGGAGAGGAAGTCTCAGTCATGCCTTTTTTTCATTAATGCTTCTTCTTCCCCTGTTTCCCTTGTAGCCTAGTAAGCACAAAGTCTCTTTTCAATCTGAAATCTAAGCAGCATGAGGAAGACAGATAACTACATTCTATTGTGAATCTAGACATGAGCCCAAAAGACTGTAGCTGATGATCCAGTTTGCATCTTTTTCTAATTCTTCTTATGTAAAAGAATGTGTAATTAAAAGTAGTGGCTAGTCTGCTTTAAATAATTAGACCTTCCCTTATACCTTCCTTTTCTTGGTCTCTTATCAAGCTCCTTGGCAGCCAAATTTCACCTCCTTTAGCTCAGACCCTCAGCAGTCAAGCTCAGAGGTGACATGTAAGGGATGGTAGCTTATTGTAAATGTAAAATTCAATTACTGCGTAATTAAAAATAAATAAACATGCATTTGGAAATAAATAATTCCCCACTGAGGAGGATCGAAGAATTTAAATTTTATCGATCAATTGTGGCCACTAATCTTGGATGAGAAGTAGCAAACCCCTGTGAATTTCCATGCCACAGTACTTCAATGGCACAGATATAATGTGATATCAGACAGGGACTGGGCACCAATAGTGCAAAGCTGAACAGCCCAATAGATCAGTTCAGCACCTTTCTTTCACTGAACCCTGCCTTTCTACCTACCAGTCATTTATACAAAATCTACAGCTTGAGAACATCAATATTGATAACCGTTACACCATCAAACCTTCTCTTCAAACACAACACTGCTTCTGCTTCAGAGAAACTCTATGCAATAATATCTTCCACTCACATATCTACATTAATATCCACCAGGGTCATAATCACCCTTGTCAAAATACATGATTCTCTGCAGGTAACAGCAACAAGCCAGGAGAGGATGACTTTTCCTCACGCAAACAGCTTAAAACAATCATAGCAGTGTACAGTGTTTGGCAGATTTATGCAGCATTCTGGAAAAATATACTGCATTTTTTGCTGAATTAGGCTGAAGTTTTTCCGAGGACTGCAGTGCAAAACTGTTGGCCCAAGGCATTCCTTCCAGCCTTACAAAGACAGTTAGTAGGAATGCTCACTTTTATGTATTCATTCATTAATTTATAAAGGTGTTTTAGCAACTAGCAAGCATATCTGAACATTTGCTGCATAAATTGTGTTGACTTCTAGAGCAACAGTTTTATTTAAGAGTGAGGAAATGTAAATATAGTGCCCCAGCTACAAACTTTTACTTGCTGCACACCCACCCAAAAAAAAAAAAAAAAAAAAAAAGGAAATCTGCTGACATTGGAAATATGGATATTTTACCCTTGGTTATATTTATATTCTTCTATGAAATCATTTTCCCCTATTACAAAGCCCTTGAGATTTGTAAGGAATATAGTTACTGTGTATGTGTGGGTCAGAATCCGCTCTCAGTTACACAAACACACATTGAAGCAACCTCAAAGACAGTCTATTACTCTGGCTTTAGAGTGTTCTGAGATCAGACTTTGGCTCTGAGAATTTTACTTTCATGCAAGATTTAACTTCAAATACAGCAGCTTTCGCTGCTTGTTTGAAGCAAACGCATGATTATTAACACCACTTTTTAGTGGAAGACACATGCTTCTGTCTCCTTTTGAAATTCCAAATACATTTCGCTTCCCGATGAAGCCTGGAAGAGCGATAAGATATCTCCAGCATGCAATGAAATGGCATCAACGTCTGGCAATACTGCCATGAAGTAGCACAGGCCTCTGAGGGCAAACCACAGCCTCTCTGGCTCTCCATATCCACACACACTAACCCATGAGCAGCCCATCCATCGTCCCGCAGTGCAAATTATTCATATCACTGAAATTATTCCAGATCATGAGCTCATTAGTATTATGAATTAATTACATCAACATACATTAAGCACATTCAGTGGTACATTTAATTGAAATTAAAGCAGCTACTCACTGCATATTAAAACAAATATATGCTATGTTGTGCCATTTCCCCCTCCCATGTAATTTTCACAACTGGTTTTGTACAGAATTAACTGTAACAGTCGATCACTCATCCACACTGGTTCTGAAGTTATGTTTAGTTGTGTGTAATGATAGATCTATTCCCTCAGAGCCTCCTTCAGCACCTCTTTAATCTTCAGCCAAGATTATCCTCACTCACTACTCACAACTGCCAGCATATTTCACTTAATAATATATTTGTCGTTTTATCAGATGTTAGGTTTACCCACAACTAAAGCCCTCCAACAGCTGACATCCGAAATCATTAGTCAAATCAGTCTGCCGGTCAGTTACATTTACTGCAGCTTCTGCACTAAAGAGCAGCTACATCTCTCAGTTTCTCAGAGGCTGATACATTTAATGTTTCATTCCTCAATCTCAGAGCCTCGGCCATCAGAAGAGCTTTCCTCATCTGCAAAAATTAACTGCCTCTGTGGAGTTAATCTATACTTAGTTCCTGTATGAAGAAAAGAAAAATAAATAAACAAACAAGCAAGACCTGCTGCGGCCACCGCCAAAATGTTGAAATATTTGTGAATGTTTGCGGAAGTTTGTATAAGGTTTTTCCTGTAATAGCTTGCTAGTACTGTCATGGACTCTGAAGACTCTTGCAAAGTTTATTTTAGGATTCTTTAGGAAAATAGTGTTTTTTAAGCAAATACTATTGAGCACTGGCAAATAAATGCCGAGGGTTTCAAAGGGCAAACAAGAGCCTTCACGCTGGAAACCTGACTCAGCCGTGACCTTTCAACAACCGCGCTGGGAATGTACCACGCGATTCACATTTCCAGTCAAACTCCCTGAATTCTGAATGGCCATATTTGCAATGGATTACTCCTGTGCAAGGCAGAGGCTGCGAGTTCTTCACATAGCAGCACTGACCAAAACACTGTATTAAGAAAAAAGTGTGTGTGATGCTGTGACAGGACCTAAGAACTGGCAGATACTGCAACGTGACCCAGCACGAGTTGCTGCTCTCTCCTTTCCCAAGGACAACCCAAGACGCGTGGCCCTGGCGAGCTTACCTGTAGATGAAGGGCGCTACGGTGGCAGTGTTGGGGTGGCTGTATTGCTGCTGCTGGGGGAGCTGGACAGCGCCGCTGCTGCTCCCTTGCCCGCTGCCCGTGGCTGCCGAGCCCGGAAGCGCGGCCGCGGAGCCGGCGGGAAGAGCGGTGCCGGGCTCCTTTCCTTCAGAGGAAGTGAGGCCGCAGGGAGGCGAAGCCTTCTCCGTAAGCTGAGACTTTGTGGCTGGTTGGGCCTGGTTGCCTTTTGTAGTCCTCAGTTTTTCAGCCTCCTTACTTCCCGTGCAGGCAGGTGAAGCGCCCTGCTTTGCCGTGGGCACTTTAGAGCCGGGCTTTGGGATCCCACTAGAAGAGGGTATTAAACTTTCTTTCTTGGCTGCTGTTGTCTTGCTCCCCTTTGGGATTAAGCTTGCAATTTTTGAGCTCTTCTTTGCAGACGTTTCAGTGACCGGGTCCTTCTCTTCCTTGACTGTCTTCTCAGTGCAAACTTTGTTTTTGTCCCTGTTCTTTTCCTCTTTGTCCTTTGGCTGTAGCAAAGACTTTTTATTGCTGAGATTTTTGCTTCCAGCTTTCGGAGGGGCTAATTTCGGCGACACTTTAGGACTGCTACTTGTGGAGCCGCCACTGTTCATGCCGCCGCCTAAGACGTCCCCCTCGCCGCACTCCGACAAGGCATCGTCCTCTCGCCCGCTGTCACTGGGCCCTGAGCTTAGCGACAGAGGAGGCCTTAATGCAGTCCGAGCATTAACCAGCTTGAACTTTTCCAGCATGGATTTTTGGCCGGACGAAGGAGCTTTCACGCCTTCCGCAGGGGGCGGCTTGAGCCTGTCGGCGGACGGAGTCGGGGAGGTGGCGGGACTGGGCTGCTTCACGGACAGCATGGTGGAGGTGGCGCTGTGCTTGACGTTCATGGACTTGCTGCGCCACGGCTTGCTGGCGCTCGGCGAGGGAATGGCCGAGCCCTGCTGCTGCTGCTGCTGCTGCTGCTGCTGCTGCTGCTGCTGCTGCGCGCTGCCCGCAGGGTGCTGCACCGTGCCGTTCATACCCACGCAGGGGTGAGGGCCTTTGGGAGAATCTGCTCAAAACACCAAAGCGGGAAGAAGGAAGGAAGGAACAAGGAGTTACACGTGGGGCAGCAACAAAGTTCATCTCCCTTCTCCTGCTGGAAGGTGACATCGTGTTTGCTTTGCATCAAAAGCCACAGCCACCGCTGAACTTTCAAATATCACTGGAAAGGTGATTTATAATAAACACAGTTTAAATGGGCATGCTTACAGATGCTAAGCAAAAATGCCTTTTTCTTCCCCATCATTGAGGTGTTTTGCAATATTTCTTTCTTGGAGTTCAAGAAAGCTTGCAGATGTTTTCATCACAACTATTTCATTATTCAAGTTAAAGATTTTGTTTCTAAAATGTCATGAAAAAGTCTCCCCATCACTTGTTAACTCTTACCTGCTGAGATATGATACTGGGGCAGGGGCAGGAGTAATATTGGAAGAAAAAGAATAAAATCCCATTAAAAAAACTCTTTTTGATATTCAGCAAAGGCAAAATATGTTCTACAGAGTTGTTTTTTGGGGGAAAGGGAGGAATGAGTAAGCCTACATGTGTATGAAAGGAGAAATACCACCAGTGTTTATCAAAGCAAAAAATGGCTAGTGAAGGTGAGGGCTTGTTTGACATCCAAAATACCTAATTTACTCCTGCCTTCTGGTCACTAAATTTTCTTGTTATTAGCTTGTTGTTAACAAGCACTCGCAGACGACATCAGGAACTCCTCACAGGACACCTTCCTAGGCAGGACAAAATCGATCAAGAATTTCACCACTGCCAGTACTTGAAAGCTGTGCATGATCCATTACCCTATAGCAACGGCAGGGGTTTGGCCATGAACCTCAGGCAGGTACAGAAGGCTCATTTCCATCTCAACATCATCACAGCCTTTAGTACTTCTACAGCACCTAAGAGTTACTACAAATCTCCAGAATGTATGAGATCCTTAAAAATAACTAAGAGTTGATACCATGCTGAGAGTCATGCTTTCCAAGTAAGGGATCTAGCCTTATCAAGCAAAATGGACTTAAAGGGTTGGATTCTGCTGTTGTGAAGCTCACATGATTCCAAGAAGTCTCTGCATATCTAATGCCCTTAATCTGCACCACCAGAGAAAGGAAGGGGTAATGGTAATTAAAGATGTACCTGGTGCTGCTGGTTGCATGGGGCCCAGCAGGTGCCCACGCACACAGAGAGGCTTTGGGAGCAGTGGCTACGAGAGGGGATGAGGGAACCGCCCTGCCCGCCCGCTGCAGAGCTCCTGCCCGCCTTGCACGAGGGCAGGGGCTGTGGCTGGGCCCCTGTTATTTTCTGGTGGGCCTCAGATCTTGGCCCCAAGCCTGAGGCCAGCAACAGCTGCTGCAAATTACTGCAGCCTTGAGGCTTCTTTGCGTTATCCCTGGGATCAGCCCTATGGCTGCTAGCCCAGGCCTGGGTGTGCGCGAGGACCTTCTTGCACACGTCCTGCCCCGCACTACACACGCCTCAGTTACACCAGAGGATTGGGAGCTTTTGCTATCACAGGAGTGTTGCAGAAGAAAATTCACTCTAAACATGCAAAACCTCACGCCAAATATACGAGGCAATCTGTGAACAGCAGGATGCCCCTACGCTCTGCTGTATTAACTCTGGTACATGTGTATGTATTGAGGCTATTAATTTTACTTCAAAGAAAAGAGTTCTGATTAAAAAGAAGAATGTAGGCCTGGCCACATGTCCTGCTATATAGCATTAAGCTCAAAAGGGGGAATAATGTAGAAAGAAGAGTTTTTACTGCTTCATCAACAGCCTGTTCCACTGCGCATATACCAAAAAACACAGGTGCCTGCAACTCCCAGGACTTACTTGATGGCCCTGTCACAAACTCTAAGCAGCATCAGAACACTTACAAACAGATTGGAAACTCAAACCTGTCTTTAATCTTCACTTCTAAGTAGATCCTTAGCGGTCCTGCAAGGAAGGTGGGCTGCATGCACCCAAGTACCATGCAGAGTCTGTCTGCACATTTAAAGAAGGAGAAGAAAAATATTTGCTTCCTCCTCCTAGGCCACATGTGTTACTTGGAGCTATGTGTCTATCACTGCATTATGTGCATTCAGCTGGAATAGCTGTTCATTACATGAAATTTGTCCCCACCTTGTGGTAATGTTGATGCAGAGTGAATGCTCTGATGAGGGTTTTCTGTTTCACTAAGTCAAAATGTACAAGGAGGTGGGCTTGTCTCTAGGGCCTATTCTCCTTATTCCTGAAATGCATCATCACCTTTCAGTGCAAACAGTCTGGGATCCTCCCAAGAGCTCTCTGCTTCCGGGCTCAGGCCCACTTGCTTTGGGATAGCAGCACAGCAGCCACTGGGTGCTCAGCACAAAGGCTGAGAAATTGCATCAGAACTGAACCAGAACACCAGAACCAGAAAAAGGCATATTTTCAAGTCATATGAACCAGAAAAAGGCATATTTTCAAGTCTCTTTTCCACAGGCTCTTACACAAATAGTCTGTGTGAGGGGTTAAACTTGAGTTGGATACATAATCACCTTACTGTCTTCTCATCCGTGACCGGCTCTGCACACTGTGATGCTGGAGAAGATGGATGCTCCATAACAGCTAACCAGTTGGAGCCAAGCTAAGCACTGATATTCTAGATATTCCAGAGCAGGCAAAGTATCTCTAGTTGAAACATTTTAATGTCATTATACCAGGTGTCCTGATTACCACATGGAAATTTGTAGTCACCTGTATTAAAAAGCTTAATAGAAAGGGAGGGCTGTGGGGATGTTAGAAGAACATGAAATCTGTGTAAGGACGCTGAAAGTGCTCAGTGTGGGGGACATCTGCCAAGAGCAGAGCTGACCCTCTTCAGCATTCCAGAGGGAAGTGCCTCCGGGAACAACCGGGAAAACGCTGGCACCACCAAGCTGAGAACAAGCTAGCAGCAGATACACGGCTGCTGTACATCCAGGACACGTCCTGGCCATGGGACTGCAAAAAGGGAGGTTCTTAGGGTTAATGTGGGGCAAATAGCCCAGCAGCGTTAGAGCCGAGGTTGGATGGTAAACGAACAGCAATTCCTACTACCCAGTTATATTGAACAGCAGGTAATTAAACTCTGTGGCCTAGAGGCCCTTATCTGTGTTCAGCTGCAGTGTTTCTAAGCTCTAGAATGTAAATATATGGGGGGCCAGTTTCAATTCGATTTGAATTAGAAGATTATTTCTTTGCTGGTCTCAAAATGCCATAGGTATCCATCTCATTATCACTGTGAGTAATTACTTTATTCAAATCGTTTCAGCATAACAGTACTATTATTTCTTCCTCTCTATTTTATTTAGTCAGAAGCAGATGGATGTTATGTGACCTGGAAAACAGATGTGTTCTTTGAAATCCATCCATCCAGCTGCAACATCCAGCAAGGAAGAAAAAGACTCAAGCTGCACAAGGAGTTTCAATCTGTGGTTTTACAATTTTGGTATATTCTATATTCCTGTTTTCATCACAGCTATATGAAGTCATTGCTATCACAGCTATGGAGTGGATTTTTGGGTGAAAAAACAGTTATACTGCATCAAAAGCAAAGCTGCTTTGGCTTTGAGGAGAGGTAAGATTTCTTAGCAAGTGAACTATTCCCTAGGAAACTTTCCTAAGAGTTAACATTAGTGCAGCAGTAAACAAAAGGCCCTCATTAGATTTATTTTGGATCATTTTAAGCTCTCTCTCACATCTGTGATTGCAAACTCATTCCTTATTGTGATTGAATTGGAAACCGTGTCATACAGTGACTGGGTATAACTGAAAAATATTTTATATATATATATCTTTTCAGAGGTCTCTTTTTAGCACAAAGAAGAAATTGTACAGCAAAGAAAAAGTTACCAAAAGTGGTCAGAGTGACCTTGAAGAGACCTGCAGGTCCCAAGATCTAGTACCTACTGACATACTGCAAGGTGATTCTTCTTCTGCTTCAGTTTATGCAGCACTAAAGGCAGAATTATAAACTACATATTGTATTTTGCAAGTTTCAGAAATTAGTGTGCTTGAGCACAAGCTGCTAACTTTAAGTTATCTCACTGCAAGTATTTATTTTGGAAGAAAAATTTTAAGTACAGCTTTCATTCTGTGTGCTGCACTGTACTAATAGTTTGCCAAAGTTTACCACCACTCTTTTAATAGGTAGGTGTGTATTATTATTATTACTATAATTTTGAGGCTTGAGGTTTGTATCAAAACAGATTTTTCAT
>JAUBOD010000038.1:4986644-4999167 GCA_032353885.1 Nothura maculosa | reverse complement strand
TTCTTTCTTTCTTTCTTTCTTTCTTTCTTTCTTTCTTTCTTTCTTTCTTTCTTTCTTTCTTTCTTTCCCTCTTTCCCTCTTTCTCTCTTTCTCTTTCTCTTTTTCTCTCTTTCTCTCTTTCTCTCCTTCTTTCTCTCTTTCTTTCTCTCTCTCTCTCTTACATTCTCTCTTTCTGTCTCTCTCGCTCTCTCTTTCTCTCTTTCAATTGAAAGTTTTTATTTGCTCATTATCAGGCTAAAATTTAAGAAGCTGCTCAGGAGTTCATTTTGAATTTTTTTCTGAAATGTATGTTTTTTATAAGGAAAAATATATAATTAAACTACTACTACAAAAAGAAAGGTTGCTGAGACCACTATAGAGAGTTTGCATGAATTAGTGCTTGCATATACACAGGTATTTGCGGATGACATGTTTTTGAAGTGTAGCAATTTTCTAAAAAAAAAGGGACAAGTTCTTGTATGCCAATTTCTTAATATTTCTTCAAAGCAATGACATATTTCAAAATAATGAACTAATTAATGTTCTCTTTGATACCAGCATTTCTAAGTCCTGGATTTACTTATTCTGCAGAATATTAGAAGAATCTACAGCAAAAGATGTAAGTCTTTTATATATAAAGCTTTCAGAACTATGGACATTGTATTTACTTAAAAAGCCTTTGCTGAAAAATAAATGGAAAATATATGGAAAGAGAAAAGTTTATTCCTCAGAGAGAGAACAGAAGTTTATGGTGACCAAGAATTGGTCATTGAATTGCTTGATTACTAAGAAGCAAACAACTAATTTCTTGCTTTCAGGTTAGAGATAGGAAATAAGAAAGATACTATCACACTCAGTATAAAAACCTTTAAGAGCTGAAAAATTTTGTAGCTGAAACATAGTCATTACATTTAATCAAGGAATGAAATAGTCTGACATTAGAGGGCTGAAAGCATGCTAATGGAAGGAGATATTTTCTTAAACTAGTCTTATCTTTCGTATTTCTCTTAATGAAGGCATGAAAGCTGGGGTTGTGGACACAGCATGGTCACATCTCCTTGTAATGACATATACTTAAATATAGCAAAAGAAAAGGGGAGAGAAGAGGTTTGAAGATCCACAAGATCTCAAGGAATTACAAGGAAAGGGGAGCTTTGTGACAAATTCATCCCCTCTTTGCTTACCATTCCTGAGCAGGCAAAGGACCAGGATGCACTCGCTAGCCTTCAAATCACAAACAACTGCCTTGCTCCAAGCTTTTTTTGCCCGGACTTCCTTTCAATACTGGTAATGTATATTGGGATGTAGTACCTATTCTGTGTGCTTTTACTAAATCTGAAGCAAAAACGTGTATCCAATGGTATTTATGTGCAGCTGGCTGGCCCCTGCAGTAAACACAGGCTGCTTGGAGATCTGCATTGAAAACACTGTCATTTTGATGGAAATAATACTGAAAAAGAATCTATTTTTCTCAAGAGCAAGATGTTTCCTTAAACAGTGTTAAATCTCCTTCAGAATGCAAAAATTGAGCTTCAAAAAATGAGAATTCTCAAATTTTTCCAGGATCACCCCGTAATTCCCCAGATTACACATTCATAGTAAACTATACAGAAGAGTATGCAAAGACATTAACATTCAGTAGCAGAAGAAAAAAAATGCACTTCATATTGTAATGCCCAAAGCAAATGGAAGTGTATCTTGATTACCTTATCAAATCAGGTCATTGCTACCAGCAACATTTTCCTCTAAATTTATTTTTACAACTTTCCTAGTTGTAAGCCAAAGATTTCTATTAGGTTAAAGTCTGAACAAGTATTCTAAGTAGAAGGAATAAATTTATTATAAACATGACAAAGTAGTTTTAATATGAGTAGACTGAAGAACCAGAATATTGTTATTATGCTCTTGATACTTTTATTCTATCCTACTTCATTAATTTATCACATCTTGGAGACTCTTATTCATGAAGTATGCAAACATCTTTTAATCAAACAAATAATATATCAAACAAGCTTTAAACCAAATCGGATAGTGCATAAAGCTCTTCATTAAAACTCCATTTTCCATAGTCTTGCACATGGATGGCCTTTGTTTTCCTTCCCCAGTAAAGTATATGTTGCTAAGACTCCTTCCACTGAGATATTTGTGTTTAAAACTGATTCTTTTGTCATGGCCAATAAGCAACCTTTGAAAAATATTTGTTCAGCTTTGCTCTGCAAGCAATGTAATTCAGCAGTTAAGAATTCTGCTGAGTTTTGTACTTCCCTAAACCTAAACCGATCACTTAAAAGAAACGAGATTAGGGCCATTTGTTCTCTCTTAAATATAAAAATCAAAGAGAGCTAAGCACCTAAATACAGAATTTGTTGCTGTGAAAAGAGTTTATAACCCATAACACTAGTGATTGTGCCTTTTCCCCACCTATTTTGCTGATCATCTGAAATCAATCCTTTGTATATGGAATCGAGTATGTGAGGAAGACATTGAAATAATCTGTGCACTAATTTGTGAGTGTCTAATTGGTTCTGATTATGCAAAAGACTCTTTTGTCCCTCGGATGAGCTTATGCTAAAGAGCTGCATTTCTAGTCAACAACTCAGGTTTTCTAGTATCAGCCTTGCAAGTAAAGTCATTTTCTAGATCATTTGGAGAATGCAGATAAAAAGTCTAAGAACATTTTAGAATTAATTAATATTCAAACTAAATTTATTTCTTGCTCACTTTAGTTTTATGTTCAAGAATTGCAAGTTTGAAAACAAGCACACACTTAGGATAGATACCATTTTACTACATATATTGCAAACAATGTCTTAAAAAATCATTTGTGTCTTTTGTAGGTGACAGAATCATTCCACCTGAAGTTATCTTTCTGGGACAGCCAAGTAAAAGGATTTTATATCTGAGAAAATTAACCTTTTAACCTACCTGGACTGCATATCTTGGTGTGTTTTGGACTGGCTGATTTCAGTTGGAGGTGAAGGAACTTGTTGCAGCTCCACCAAAGACTGGTAATATTGTTGCTGATGATGCTGCTGCTGTTTGTAGCGAGACAAACTGAAAAACAGGCCTAAAATGGCTTTCAAATTTCCATTCCTTATTTCTATAAAAAAAGAACACAGAGAAAAAGAAGTGAAATCACTGTGGTTTTAGGCTTTCGGTTTGTATCAGTAAAACAGATAGGTGCACATTTTATTACTATTATAACCTCTGGTCATTTATCTGCCTTTTTTTTTGTTTTCAGTAAACACCTATTACACAACTTCATCATGATGAGTCACAGATGCATTGACATAAAGATGAGAATGTCAAACCCTAAACAAAATGCAAGATTTCTAATGAGGGCTCCTGCCTGCACACAATTCAAAGACTCTTGAGAAGCTGAGGGGTGAGAGCAGGTGGTAACGTCTGAATTCATCCCTTTTACCACCTGCTTTGTATCCTTGATGTTTGGTCAAATTCTAGCAGCAAATGATGATTTCCAGAAAAATCAAGAAGAAGAGAAGGTAACGGTCTGGAGATGACAGCGTGTATTCAGAAAGATTAGCAAGTGGAAAATGATGAGGAAAAAGAAAACTCAAGGCATGTGATTATATATTTGAATTTTCCAGTTACATGATTATTTATGTCTCTCTCTCATGATGTTAGTATGGGCTAATAAAGGCTTCAAAACTACAGCTTTCACCCAGGGCTGAAACTACCAGAATGAAACTGCGGTGATCCACACTCACTTCCTTAGCTCTCTCATTCCTTTCCCTCTTAAGTCTGTTTTTGGTTTGGTTTGGTTTGGTTTGATTGTTTTTCCCAGACTGAGATTAAGCTTTTAAAAAGACTTATGTTATTCTCCCAATATAAAGAATATGTATCAAAAAGAAGCCTGCGGCGGAGGGGAAGGAGCTTTAATAAAATTATCATTTTGATTCATTGGCAATTTTCTTTGGGATTGAATTTCCTGGGAAAGGTTTTCATTAGGCCTATAGTTTTGTAGATGAGATGAGTGGAGATGTCACTCGTCCCTTTTTATGCAACACTTAGAATTTATAAATGAGCACTGTCATATTCATGTGCTAAAAACATGAACATTTTCTTTAAAATGAAGCAGAATAATTACAAGCACATACATGGACAGGGCAGCAAATGGCCTTTACACACTTGTTCTGTTATAAAAAAGCAAACACAAGCCAGGATGCTGGGGTGTGCTGCAAAATGGCAATGTGCTCAGAAAGCCCATCCTGCTGCAGGATCTTGGACTCCCCAAGAAACCACCACCAATAGGCAGAAAATCTTTCTCAGAATTAGAAAGCTTTTAAAAAATGATTTGCAGTCACATTAGTTTCAAGGAATATCATCATCAAGGAATGAAGAAAATTCCTATTTAAAATTATCTTTAAAAATTCCCACACATAAATACCCTTTAGGTTGCTCTAGTTTAAAACATTTTTGTACCTGATACCAGTTTATTCTTATCACATTTACCATTTAATATTCAGTAAGAAAGAAACTTTTGTTTTAAAAGGTCACATCATTATTCAGGTTTTTAACTTAAAACTTCTCTATATTTTATCTTCAACTACACTTTTGTCTATATTTAAAGGAGACTATGAGAACTTCTGAAATCAATCTTGAACATTTTCTTTCCTGCTTTAAAATCACTTACGTTTGGAAGATTTCTCTTAGATGGAAAAAAAATACATATTATATACTAAACGTTTTGGAGAGAGAGAGGTAGGATTGTTTTTCTGTTCAGAAAATGGGATCTTCTGCAGAGATTCTGCAGTCAAAATTCGGAGATGATTTTTAGTCCGGAGCTCCTTGCTCAAGTTTCAAAATGGGGTGACAGGCATCTTGAATCTTTGTTACAATTATGTTTTCCTGTTCCAGAATTCTTTCTTCTCCGGAAAAATGGTCATGTTCAGGGGTGTACATAACCCAGATGTCCCAGTTTATGGGAGCCTGTGTCAATCCTCAGTAAGATCACTCAAAAGGATTTTGAAGCATTTAGAGCAGATTCATGACAAACTGCAAAACTGCAAAACTAGCTTTAATCTTTTTTTGGAATTTAAAGTCTGCCACCACTGTGCTTTTGGTGAGGTTTTTGAGGTTGAAGAATTATTACAACTGATAAGGAACTACAAACCTCTAAGAAATAGAAATGGCACACCAAAGCGATGGCATTTAAGGTAAAAGCACTCATGACTTACTTAAAAAATATTAATAAAAAACAGCAGAAATGGAGAAAAAAATAATACATTATCTGTGTAATATGCAAACTCTTTGTTTTAGAAGGACTTCATTTTACTTCAAACATATCTGCAGTGCATAAAATCAGAGGACGGTGCATTCTTGGCTTTGTCCTTCCAGAATGACTTTATTTCGTTAGCCTTGTTTCTTTAATTAAAAAAAGGAACACAGTAGCACCAACAAATGATTGCTCTTCTAAGTAACTTCACTTTAGCACAAACTTTCAATAGTACCTCTCTGTCAGAATGCACCTCATGAATTTCTGTGTGCTATAGTGAAATGCTGAAGTGATAAGAATACCAGAAATACAGTTAATATTCTGTGACTGGAATGTGTAGACACCGCCAAAAATAAAACAAAACAAAACAGAGTTCCATATTTAGAATTCACTGCATTTTGCTATTTTTCTCAGTGAAATGAGGATTTCACTGGTAACTTTTGCATACTGCGTTCATCTTACACTCTCATTCACTTCTGTTAGAGCCTTGGAAATTAAAATTCGGTTCTTCTGAAGGAAAGCTAGAAATATCATATGAATGTTTCAAAGTAGAGGACCCTTACCAAGCAAAGCAAATTTATTTTGTTAACAGCTTTCAAAATTACAGGAAGACTAAACTAATTCAAAATGCTATGAAATAGATCACTTCTTAGAATTATGATTTTTAGATTTTTAAAACTTTTATAAGTTATTCTTTGTATTTCACTCTATGTTGAATTACTGAAGTTAGTAGTATCTGCATTTAATGCTACTCAGTCAAGTTTATAATCCTTAAATATTACTTTCCAAAGTAAAAGTAAGTTATGAATAAAGGAATATATTTCAAATACACTCATTTTTTTCTGATAATATTTTTTTTTCCCCCTGATAATTTTTCTCTTACCTTCTGCAGAAAGACCTTGGACATTTACTCCTCTGGCTGCCAGAAAGCTCAGGCAGACATCAACATTCTCAATCTGCAATAGGAACAGAAATAACAAGCGCTATAAGACTATTTTACAAAATGTACCAAAGTGGAAATCCAGGGAAAAAAAAAAAACCACACACAGGAATGAATACTTTACATTCATCACATACTACAGCTCTTTACCCAAGTTTAACAAGAATGATTACTGCTAATTGGGGAATTGATATAAAGCGTTCATTGTCCGCGTTGGTGCTTAAAAACAATTCATAAAGGCCCGATCCAGATCGGCATGCGGGCAAATCAGCTACCCACCTACTTAACATAAAACTGGATTTTGTAGGCTGCAAGCAAGCAGCAATGAAAGCATCCATAGAGGATTAGCCACCGAGGGGATGGCTGGCCATGGCGGAGCCGCAGAGCCGAACACAGGCAAACACTCCCAAGAAATGTGCCGGCGACGGGAATTCCTTCGGATGCGGCGGGATGCTGTGAAAACGATGCCACCACAATGGTTTCTTCCCTGTTTTCTTTTTCCATCATGTATTTTATTTTAACTTCATGATACGCTAGATCATTTTGACTTCATGGTAGGGTTCCCTGAGAAGTGCTCGGTTGGTAGAGGTCACAGTGCTGACTTCTGTCATGGGTTTGGGAGAACTCTGCTGTTACCACTGCTGACAGAGGGAGAAAACGTAGCCTGGAACTAGACCTGCAACAGGGTAAACCTTCTCCCTCTAGACTCATAGAATCACAGAATTAATCTAACACCTTTAATTAATTTAACATCTGACCACCTAGCAAAACATTCTAACATTTCTTTTTGAGCCTCCATCCCTGACTGGTTCCCCCTCCCACAAGGATCTAGGGAGTATATAATCATCACTGTAAAATCCCTCTAGTGACAACTTTCTGTGTCTTAACACATTCCCATCAAAACAGAATAGTGATGTGTCCTATGTCAAGGGCCTTCCACAAACTTTAATTTGAACTTGGTTTTTCAAGCTGTAGGATTTTTAAGGCATTAGGACGACACAAATAAAATAGAATGTTTACTGTAATATTTAAAATACCTCCTTCCATTGAAGAATGTTTTTTAAAAAAGGGAATATTCAGTGCTAAAAAACAAGCCTGCAGCAGATTAAGTGTGTGCAGTTAATTTTATATGAATGTTCACACATTTTACAACACTGTGTTTCTGTACTTTTCCTTCCTTAAAACATACTGGGGTAACATTCATTCCTTGATTAAAAGCTGCTTGATCCTCAACAATCTTTCCTAGCCCAGTACAGCACTTTTCATGTGAGGAAAAGGTATTTTTTATATATATAAAAAGGAGGAGAAGAGGACGACCTTTCATTTACTAGTGTCATCTTTCTACGGTTGCAATTCTGCCACTATTCACAGCAAATAATACTAGCTAAAAGCAGCAGAAAAAGTATCTTTCCCTTACAAACCAATACGTACTCTCTTAACTAGCAAGTAGTATTTCTAAATTTATGAGCCTCTGCAAAATTTGTAAATAGCTGCTCTTTAAGCAAAATTAACACTCCTTCGCATTAGGAAGGATAGCTGAGAAAAAGTCTTCTCACACACTAATACTGACCCGTTTTCAAGAGCACACTGGTGTTTATGGGGAATGATAAGTAATCTCACTCCAAAATCAATTAAAAAATAAATAAATGTAACTCTGCAGCTAATGAAGCTCCTTCTAATCAGGGTTTTACCTCACAGCTTTCATAGGCCATTTGGCAGTGGGCCCTGGTTTACAGAGCTTTGGTATGCAAGGTACCTTCCGAAAATCCATGGGATGACTCCAATGCTGGCCTTGCACATTGGGAGGAGGGCCTGGGTATGGCCCTAGGGTCTCCAACTGCACTGCAGTAAAGTGTGAGGAGACAGTTTGTCTGTCCAAGCACAGAGAGTACATCTAGCCCCTGCAAAAGCCTCCTAAACCACCTCCTAACCATTAGAAACCAACACGAAAGGAAATGGTTTTGCCCCGAGCAATTTAGCAGAAATAGTGATCTGTTTGGATATAAGCTCTATAACAGAGTGTCTTGCTCATTATAACAGAGTGTCTTGCGCATTAATTTCATCAAAAATATTTAAATGTTCACCTCTTTACACCTACAAGACTGAATATTATTGAATAATGAGCCTAATAGAGAAAATCTAATATACACTCTGAAAGAAATCCTACAGAAATGACCTGTGGTTAGTTTTAGTGTCTAGTTTTACAACGTGTCTTTCATGACTCATTTCATGAAGCTGGTCATTACCATTGACAAGCAAGACTCAAGATGAGTAAAGCAAATTCTCCTTTGCCTCCTAATTCATGGAAAGCACAGAAGCTCTAATGACCAAACCATTCGTGCTGGCCGAGGTGCATGAAGACCCAGCAGAAGGCCTCGCTCTCACAACAGGCCATGGGAACAGGATTCACCTTCTCAGAAAGTCTTGTTTTGACTTGTGAGTTGGGCAAGTTCGTCTGGCCATTTGTGACTGCATAATACATAGAAAATATCAGAATATAACTCTTACAGTGAGTTCTTTGCTAATAACTGTAATTATTATACAACTCTCCAGATCTGTTGGAATATTGAGACTTGAACTAATACATTTTGGGGGTTATTTTCACTTTCTTTCCTTTTCAGACTTGAAAAAGAAAACTTTAAAGTTGTCCTGTTTTGAAACTCTCAGTGCGCGTATAAACATTGCTTTAATTATCCACTTCTTGCCTTGGCAAACCACAGTTATTCTTTGAACTCAAACACTAGCAGCCCCAAACACTTTTTATTCAAACTTGCAAACAGATGAGAGCAATTTTGCAATTACAAAAGTTCTGAGAGATTGCAAGCAGCTTCCACTCCTCACCACTGTTTCAATCAAGAGTGCCATGAATCTCTGAACTCCCTGTTTATTTAAGTAGTTAGTGATGGGGATATTAGAAACTGGGATAAACTTCTCCTAGTGCCAGCACTGCCTATGCAGAACTCTACCTGCTTATCTACCAGTGACTAAAGGTTTTACACTCTAATGCTGCATATAAACCTAAGACAAATTTAATACTGCATATAAACCTAAGATGAATTTCCTAACTCCTTTACTCTTGCAATTATCAAGTGCATTTTCCTTTCAAAAAGCACTAATTCGTAACAAAGCTGATGGTCCTCATTAACACAAGTGACACAATCAAAATTATAGCCTTGTAGCAGAATACATAGCTCATTCCAGCACAGACTGCAAGATGTGCAGAGTGATTCCAAATATTAACTATCAAGACATAGAAAGTGACTCAAAGTTGCCAATTTGCTTGTAAATGTTTCCAGGATCAGACTGTGGCTGAGCAGATCTCCATCATTGTCAAGCCAAAAAACAAAAAAATTAAAAAGAAAAGAAAATCTCCAAATCACATATTTTATATTAAAGGTTCAAAGGGTGGAAGAATATTGCTGTGTTTTGAATTACTGTGTTTTGAATTAAAAATTTAAAAAATTCCGAAACCTGCAAGCAGCAAGCCTTCGCTGCCACGTAGATATTTCTCCACTTACTTATTTGATTAACCATGCTGGAAATGAGTCACACACTACAGG
Organism: Nothura maculosa; assembly: GCA_032353885.1. Lineage (NCBI taxonomy): Eukaryota > Metazoa > Chordata > Aves > Tinamiformes > Tinamidae > Nothura > Nothura maculosa. Next base: position 4,989,452 of record JAUBOD010000038.1, on the reverse strand, counting down.
AGACTCCTTTCTCAAGGCTAACAGAAAATAGACCTGAAAAGAAATTCAAGAAAAATGGTGCAATTCTGAAATGTGGCGCCGACATCATGGGTGCAGACAAACACAGCTGAGAGTATGATACCATGTGAATTCAGATTTATGGGGTTCACTCACTTTAGATGTTGGGGTTAATCATCTAAATGATGATTATTAATTCAGCCAGCAGTTATACCTACAAAATGTTAAGCTGTTCTGCAAATCAAATCCTTTTAAAATTGCTTACAATCATAGCATTACACAAAATGCATCTGAAATACTTGCACTACAAACAGTATCAGTCCCCAAGATGTTATAACATCCATATTTTAGGGGCTTACTGTTCAAACAGTAATGCACAAAGAAAGAGGAATATCACAACCCTGCTGCTATTAACAGATTACATGACATATAAAGAAGATACAGATTGCAACTCTGCTGTAACATATTTCATGCTATAGTTGTGGGTAATCTGCTTTTCACTGCAAGCTACTTGGAATTTTACTGACAAATAAATCACTAAACCAGACTGTGAGACTTGCATGCAGATAAACAGTAGTGCTTAATACCCAGCAGTTAGCAGACTTACAGGAAGAGCTCATTTGTGGGATTGTACTCAGCAGTGACTCACCATATAGAATACGTCGACTTATTACCATTATTTTTGACATAACTAAGATTAGCTTTCATCCCTCTCCTCTGGCAGACAACACATTCTCTACTTCCAAACATAAATTTAATTGTAGGATTCTCAGAAGACAAGCAAGGATGACTAACGCAGCATTATGTTTTCCCGTGTTTGTATGATGCTCGGAAAAATATCTGTTTGACTAATGGTCTTGCTTGTGAAGATTATGAGTCTATAGTTTACAAGAGCACATAGATATATATATATGAGTTAGCTGTGATTGAACTGCCTAATTTGAGCTGGCTTCCTCATGCTGAATAATGAAACACCTTTTATCTGCAACATCTTATAATTACATGATCTTTCAACATATTTGTTCATGATCTATCCTTGGTTGTCTTGGTGGCAGAAGGGAAAGGGTGACTTTTGTCAGCGCGTCACCCACTTCCATCTCCTACAGCTCAGTGTGTGTTTTGACACCCTGGTGCACAGCACAAAGTGCCAGATAGGGACCCAGAGAGGTTTTGCTCTGTGGAAGTTCTGCTCAAGGCACTAACAGCTCATTAGGGGCACACACAGAAATATGTAATCACGCAAAGCCACACATTTAGTCACCTGCCAGAGCGGAGAAACTCCATAAAAGTGTTCAATATTTGTTGCTTTTTTCATACCAGTATTAAATAGCAGTTCTTTAATATTAATGTTATGGCATGAGATACTCTCTGTCACAGCAACTGTATTTCAGATGCACTTTACAAGCAAGGCTTCTTTTTAAGCTTCCCAAGGGTATTAATCTGAGTTCAGAAAGTCACGCTTGTCTCTTTTATATCTATGGATCAGCTTCACTAATAAAAATTGCGGAGGTCAATGGCTTTAATGAATACAAAATTAGGAAATATTTTTTTCTTATTCAAGTTCTGCAGTATTCTGCAACCAAAATCAAAGGAAACTGCAATTTCGACCTTATACATAGCATATGAGACTCTAAATATTCACATACTTATATGCCTATTCCACATAGGAGACAGTGCTTATTACAAGCAGTTTAACCTAAAGCCTATGAAAAATGAAAGGGCAGATTTGCCTGTCTGACTTTCACATGCCCTGGGCATGGAAGTGGCCCTTTGAGTAGTAGCAGGAGAAATATCAGTGTTTGCTCTTAACTGCAGGCTGCAAAATGGACTGAGTTTCAAGCGACTGAGAGGCCTTTACGTGAGAAGAAAGCATCTCTGGAGCACATTTAAAGCCTGGTAGAAAAAGAAAATGTCCACGTAGACATAGTTATACTGTGTGCTCTGGAAGAAACCAGAAAATATTTCAGCATGGAGATGGTCTAAACTTTGATCCTCCCTCATGTAATAGAGACTAGTACAAGACTTGGTCATGCACACTCTCATATATACATTCTGCCTTACAAATATGCTACTTAAAACGTGCATGTTTTTTGGCCAAACTTACAAACTTGCACCTAAAGCTGTTCTCCCAGGCTGGGAAGGACTGTTCTACTTCACTTTCTGCTCTCAGCTGACTCATACGTTGCACACATCTGTGACTTCTTGACAACTCACTTGCGGTGTGGGAAACACCCAGATTTTTCATTTGCTTTTTAACTTTGTTCCTTCTGGGCTTTTCTTTTTGGTTTTGTTTTCCTTTTTGTTTTGTTGTGCTTTATTTTTTTCCCCATCTGGTTTCACTATTTTGTATTCTTGTTGTGCCTCTCCTTTAAGCACAGAGCTAGAAAACTACGTTAAAGATATAAAGAGAAAATATTGGCAATTTTGTACTGACACATGTTTTTAGCTCCAGTTTTATCACTAAACTTTAACAAAGCCAGACTTCATAATCAAGGCAGGTGGACATTCAAGTTCTGTGCTATCTATAAAATAAGCAAAACTGCATCATGCTTTTTTATTTTATCAGTGAGAGATTAGAAAGGCGATCTGATCAATATGTATAAATACCTGAGAGGAGAACGTAACGAATACGGGGCCAAACTCTTCCCAGTGGTGGCCAGTGACAGGACAAGGGGAAATGAGTATAAATTATAAAAACCCTGGCAGTTCCATCTCCATGTGAGCAGATCTTAAGAGTGAGGGTGCCAGAGCCCTGGCACAGGCTGCCCAGGGAGGCTGTGGAGTCTCCTTCTCTGGAGATCTTCCCAACCC
>JAUBOD010000038.1:4956469-4986544 GCA_032353885.1 Nothura maculosa | reverse complement strand
GTTCCATCTCCATGTGAGCAGATCTTAAGAGTGAGGGTGCCAGAGCCCTGGCACAGGCTGCCCAGGGAGGCTGTGGAATCTCCTTCTCTGGAGATCTTCCCAACCCCCCTGGATGCCGCCCTGTGCCCCGTGCCCTGGGTGTCCCTGCTGGAGCAGGGGTTGGACCAGATGATCTCTAGAGGTCCCTTCCAACCTCAACCATTCTGTGTTTCTGTGAAGTCCAAACGTCCCCCAATATGAGAGCTCGTTTGTTCAACTAAAGTTCTACTAAAGACAACATCATTCTAGGTCAAAGCTGGCATAACAGAATGGATTACTTAGTCCAATATCAATCTCCACTAGTCCACAAATTCCTCAAATGCCACATTTTCAGCACAGTTTTGGGTCTAGATGATTCTTAAATGACCACTAAAATAAAATCCAGCACTGCGAACTCTCCGATGTTCATAACATCAACACAGATTCAGCACATTTGAGGTTCTGCTCATGGCTTTATAGATTGCAAAGAGTAATACAACTAAAATACAAAAAATCCCCTAATACCTTCACATCATATATACTTTGTGACCTAAAATGCACTTAATCCATACAAGGTAAGAAAGCGTGATTTATTATAACATATAGTGAGTTTATTGCCATTATTTAAGTCACTTATCTGTAACCTAGTTAATTACAACACTAGAAACACTTTCTATGCCATATGAATTAGTGTTGGGCATGACTTACCTGTTTTATTTCAGGTTTATATCAGGAAATTTTATTTATAAAATATATATACTATGCCCTTTTTGTAGGATTAATCACTGTATTGCTATATGTCACTTCCAATAGGTGTTTTTTAGGCATTCCAAAAGGGAGGATTCCTGCTGCAGGGAACATTTTGCTTCAAATTTGTCTCTCCTACAGATAGTAAGCCAGGGTAAGGTTAAAGCAAAAATCTGGTCTTCATTTTATAAGTATCTAGCTGAGCTGAAACAAGACTGGTTTCCTTTGACACTGCACAGATTAAACTAGTTAAAAGCACATGAAAGATCTGAGAGCAAGCCATCTGTTTCCTTTTCTCTTGCATACTGAGTGTGCATTATGCTTATTAACAGCTCTGTGTGTTAATACCTTCACACTCAAAAGCTTTTGATTCTTGAGCAAGTGTTTGAAAATCTCACATTTCCAGGAATATTCCTGTAAACAAACTCTATATAGTTTCACTACTATAAATAACACCATTATTTTTACTACTGCTATTACAGTACTACTACTATTTAATAACTAAATTTAATGACTATTATTTAATAAGGGGCACCACGCAGAGCAGAGAAGAGGCCTAAACATTTCCAAATCCTCAAAGGAAGAGCAGAGAAGAGGCCTAAATATTTCCAAATCCTCAAAGCAAATGCAATGGGAAGAAATGTGTTGTAGCGTGATGCTCTTTAGTGCCATACTTAGAATGTTCATGCAAAAGGCCAGCACGGTAGGCAGAACATGGCACTAAGACTACTCATGCTGGGTCAAATTTGCCAGGCACTCTCAGTTATCCTCAATTATTCTCACTTTATCTTGTAGGAAAGGGAAGAAATGGAAAACATCAATCTTAAAGAAGTGCAAAATCTAGAGATCAACAAGCTCACCAGTAAAACTCGGAAAAAAAAAAACAGATTGACTTAAAGCCACCCTATTGTTTTTCTCCTTATTATTTCTTATTATTTCCTTATTATTTTTGCAGCACTGCTTATTGCAATGCATTTTCCAAGTGTACTGGATGACAACGTGAAGTTCCAGTGGGTGGTGAAAATTTGAAAATCCACCCTGATAAAACAGGTGTTGCTGGTCCTGCTGGGAGATATTAAGTGTGTTCTGCTGACCTGCTGTTACACGTGGCCTGTTACCTCACCCAGATGCAAGGGACATGCCATTATTCTGTGGAAATTACAATAATTCTCACTCACCCATGCTCTACTTAACTGTTTTCCAATAAACTCCTCATTATGTATAATAGAAGAGTTTAAGGAGTATTTAATGAAAACAAGCATCAATGTAGCATTAGTCCAAAAAAAAGCTGTTCCAAACTATGTAATAAAAGACCTTATATGCAAATTAAAAGTTGATTTACAGAGGCATTTGGGGGGAATTTTGCCTTGGAGGATAATAACTACTGGTATGTAGCAGGCCTCCCAGGCAAAAATTTTTAGGAAATGATGCTGGAGTTATTTAATTATCAGGATTTTTTTCTTGAGGATAAGATGATGGCATTATTCAACACTGAAATACCTTCCACTTCCTTTTCCAAAAGATATCCAGGAACACGCACAACAAATCCTTCCAGCGTGCACTCCAAACATGAAATATGAACAGTAAACCCAGAACCGCTAAAGCAAACTGTCTTCTCAAATGCTTGGAGAATTCAGCAGCCATATGTACTGACCTGCTGATACAGGAATGTATGAGGTCACTCAGAAGGTCACAGTACGAGCTAGGGTGGGTGTTGCATTTAAGAAAGTGCTATGGAGAGAAACGGATCCCTTGTAGCACGTAGTAACAGCAGCCCTGTCAGGACGGGGGCAGCGATGGCTGCACCTGGCATGGCAGATGTTTCACCTAGCCCAAAGTGGAGAGGAGAGGAGAGGAGAGGAGAGGAGAGGAGAGGAGAGGAGAGGAGAGGAATACAGAGCTTTCCTTTGCTTATCTATGCTGTGGTGCGTTGCTTCTCTTCCTTACATAAGCGTTCTCCTTGCTGTGTCTGCTCTCGCATTTGCTGCACCCTTTTCTTCAGGGATGTCTCCACAGCAGACAGTGTCATTGGAAAGCACAGAACACAATAATGATAATCTCTGAAGTGCTTTTGTGCCCTAATATAATCATAAGAAGAAAGTATTGGATTTTCCAGTGGAAAACTGTACTAGATTTTGAGCTGAACAGGCTCATGGATTTGGATTTGGGAAATCATGAAAGTACTTCAGCATCTTGTGTGAACTTAATATATGGTTGAATTATTATTCCACAGCAGCACAGATCAAAAGAAAAAGCAAGGGGACCAATTCTCTTCCAAAGTCTCAAAGTATCTCCCTGCTTCAGTACTGTTGTCTTGGCAGGCAAGTGGTCTCTGACCTTGTGAAAGACCCTATACATGGGCTAGGAACCCAAAATTGAAGATAAATACTAAATGTCTCTGTGAGGACACTTTTATGGCAATAATAAAAGGGACTCTGTCTAAACGTGGTGGTTTCTAAAGCGTTGCATCACTTCAGTGAGCCTGTCTACAATACTTTTTTAGTTATGCAACACTTCTGAGTCAGCAGTGTACCAATGTCTAAATATTTACAGAACTTGGCAACTTGAGGAAATTGGAGGGCAACATAAAAATACACACTTCTGGACACAGAGTAGTTTCTCTCCATTTGGGCAAAAGAGAGCGTATAACAGAGTTTTCATTTACCAGATTTAATTAAACCCCTGAGAGTATTTCATTTCTCTCCTTCACCATTATTTAGCATATAGCAAGTTCATTTAGCTCATCAGAAAGAGCAGCTTTCAGAATTAAAGGCAATTACAGCCTGTGACAGGATGAATCCTTTAAAATGTAAGTAAACAAATAAACTAAGGGGTATTTCACTGCATCTCTTGACCCTTGCAAACAGACACCATCCAGACACTCTTCTGCTTTCTGAATCCTGTAACGCTGCAGCATGGTCAGGGGAGACTGACTATTTCCTGTCCTCCTGGTCTTTCCATTTTCTGAGTGCTCTGATGGTCAAACATATACAAGATCAGATCTATTTTGCATGTTCCCCTGAAAAATATCGATGAAACATTGAGCTTGTCAGATGAAAAGTAATAAAAATACTTGCTGTCCACAACCTCTAAGACTATAGATCAATATTTATGTGGGTCTGAAGTCGTGCAGCTGGTCTGCCAGCTAGAAGTTGGGAAACCATATGCAGGAGACAACATAAGCTAAGACACTAGCTTTCCTCTATGTTTAGTTTTCATTTTCTCTGAACTGATCATAATTCCAAAGAAAAATTCAAAAGATGTAAAACCAATCATAAATGCATGTCACTGGTTATTAAAGAACCCTTTGAGGCACCCATATTCAGGCTTTCACTTCTTCTATTGCATCCCTATTATTTTATATATTTTAAATTTTATTCTATTTTATTCTGTGATACAGCATATGCTGTAGGTGATGTGTAGGTGTGCTGTGTTAGGTTTTTATGCTGTGTAGGTTTTTATGTTGTACTTAGAAAGTACTCAGTACTCAGTACTATCATCACCTTCATATATGACCAGTGTTTGGGAAGAATTTTCCATATTTTTCACAAGATCCTGTGTCTGGATTCTTAATCCAGGAAAATAAAAGCACTTGGCATCCCAAAAGGCAATGGAAGATCCACTCTTACATCCAAGAGGGCAGGGATTTTTTCTTGAATTCTTAGCCAAATATTGTAATAGAGATGTCAGGATCACCCAAGGCTGTCAAATGGGGCCTGATCAGAACCACGTTGCCTGTTGCCTCTTTCATGCCTCGTTGCAGGCAACGAAGTGCAAACTGTTCCAACCAGCAGCATCTTAAATAGCTATCCACGTGGCTTGGGGTTCTCAAAAGCAGCCAGCATGACTTGAAAAACCAGCCTTTACAGGGCTGTGAAGGGGGTACACATCTTCAGATACATTAATTCTTACTATGTAACACTAAAAATCATTCCAAACTGTTTACTTCTAGAAATCCAAATAGGAATTTTCTATATAAAAGAACTTGTGTATGATGCCCTTGCATATATGTTTACTGTGGACTTTGCTAACAATTTATCCATAAACCAAGTGAAAAGTTCTACCAAAAGCTAAGTTAAAGTTATTATATTGGGAGGAATGGCTGAGAAAATCTGTGAGTGACAGAGGAAACAGCCCCCAAGACCGGGATAGTGGCTGGGTAGTGATTCCAACTGTATGTGCAGTTAAAATGCACAAAACTGCAGCCATTTGGCTTTGTGAACAGTTATTTATTTCACGCACAAACAGGGCTCCACTCTCAAGTGTAGAAATCCTGGGACAAAGAAAATTTTTGCGGTACTTACTTCCCTAGAGGAAAATGTCCTCAGTAAGCCCCCATTGTAATTCCAAGTAAACAGTGAAAAATCAGGAGGTATTCAAATAAGGTTCCAATTACCTAACAATACAAGCTTAAACGAAGCATATTCTAATTATTGTTACAATTAAAGAAGGCCAAAAGCCAGAACCTAATATGCAAAAGCATTTGTATTTTATAAAGACTATTCAGATTTTCAGATTTAACTTCTGTGACTTTACAGATTTGTTTCTGGTTGGGATGACACCAGAGAGATGTCACAAACAACACAGATGAACAAATGATTTAGCTGAATATTGGCTTTTCAAAAAGCAATCACGATTTGTTATCAGTTTGTAAGTTTGAACACAATCAAATCCTAACAAGAAAACTTACTCTGGACTTACTCTGAAACCGAATCCTGCCTGGACTAATTCATATCCAGACGACGGGCCAACTTAAAGTAAGTATAGCTCTGATCTATGATCTATCATCTCTTGATCATATGGTCAGCAGAGTAGGAGTGTTCTGTGTGTTCCTGTACATTAGGAAGCTGCCAAATAGGTTATAGTACAAAATTACTAATTCCTACTGAAATAAAAATGCTTGCAGTGTATTCTAACCGAGATCTTGCATATAAAGTTTCCTGGATTTCCACAGACAAACTGCATTAAAAAAGAGTAAGATGACTGTGTAAATATGTCCAATAATTAGCCCAATCAAAAGCCTTTACATGAAAAGGATTGATAAATCCTGTTGAAAGAAGCAGGAGTTTCAAACACTTTCCTACCCTCCTCTTTCCCTGCCAGCTTAGGCCAATTTCCCTTTGCTGACCTAACAGCATTGCCTATAGCAGGGTCAGGACAGTTGTACCATATCTATATTTAGGTTGATAATCAGCATGCAATTCAACGTCACAAAATCTTCACTAATGCAGTTTCATTTCTCCCGCTATTCCAGACTGGTCAGATCGCCAGGCTCCTGACAACCAGGAATGGGGGCCAGCACTGCCATCAGTGAGAAGACACACCTGGTCTATGCCAGCCCCCATGGTTGTGCAGATTACAGGAGACAGTCAGAGGATCTTTTCTTAAGAGAGAGTGTGTATAAGACACGCTAAAACCCAACAGATTTGGCCTTCTTTCCATGCAACAAGCCAGCACTTGGCTACACCAAATATAGGTTGTTTCTGTACAAGCAAAAATCAAGAACACACATTTGCTCTGATTAGATTAGATTCAATATGCACCTACTTTTTGCTTTATATTTCCTCCATTTTCTAATATTTTAATAGCGTTATAATCTGGCATTGCTGAGAAGGTTTTCTGGAATCCCATTTTTGGTATGTTAATTTCTAGCAGGAAAGCAGAGGTTGTCAGTTTTTTGGTTTTTGTTTCTAATGTAGGTTAGTAATTAACACCCTATAACATTAGGATGTTCTATGCTACTTTATTTATCCTCCTATCTTGTTTGCCAATTTGTTTCAGAAGCCTGAACATTTACTCAGTGGTGTTTATAGCAATTTTAAGCACTTGGGAGAAGACTAGCGAGCCTTCTTCCTGCCGGGGCAGCAGAATTCACACTACAGATAACATGGGGCTCACTCACCCTCTCGCCTTCCACCCACCTTGCCATAATCCAGGTGTTGTTATTCCCTCCAGTGCTTCTCTTCCCATGTTCACCATTCCAAAGTCTTCCTCCTCTCTTGTTGGGCTTGACACAGCCCTCCTTGCTTTCACCACTGCAGTATTCCCACTCTAAATCTCTTCCCCCTAACAGGCTTTTATTTTGCTGCTCAACAAAACACATTTTCTTCTCCACATTTTCTGCTTTCCTTCTCTGCTTTCTCTCTTTTGACTCTTTTCAAATGGAAATAGTAGAAGGGAAATAATAAAACCACAATTATGCTCCAGTCTCTACAGTTTCACCACTTCAGTCGAATCTATCAGAATTAAGCAATGTTCTTTTCTGAAAAGTCTATCTCTCTGATGAAATTCACAGACATGAACAAGGGCCTTTCCTATAAAACTGAAAGCACTAAATTATAGGACAGTCTAGGAGAAGTACTGCTATGGGATAGTTAAAATCTTTAAACACAAGTAAGTTCTCATCTGCAACCATCACAGGGCTGGCACTTAGCCACAATTCTGAAATAATCAGACATTTGATAAAAATCTAGAAAGCTGACAAAATCTCAAAATTACCAAAAAATATATCCAGCACGTGGCTGGATATATTATAAAAGAAAACCACTTCAGAGACGTTGTTTATTTTCGTGTAAAGCTTGGATATGCATTTTTGCAGTTCAGTTAAACATCACACACTTTCTTTTCTATTTTTAAATCGAGTGAGCATTCTAGACATTCCTAATATTTATAACATACTCTCCCTATAGAAGATGATAAAAATACACTATCATGAAATACACATATTTACTGTAATCCTGCTGCTATGCTGGGAAAAAATGTGTTTGTGACTATGTCTAACAGGTGCTCTCTAAAATTTCTGTCGTACTCAATTTGTGCATATGTATTTTAAGAATATGTATAAGTAAAAAGCTTCCAATATATTTACAATGACTAAGCTTTCAAGGCTATATACTAAATTAGATAATTTTCACTTCTTTGTCAATGCATTTGTAACAAAAATATGTGTTTGATCAACTTCAGGAAGTTTTCACAGGACAGGATCTCTTGATTACAGGAAGAAAATACCCTAAGTATTAGAGAGGGGAGGAAATAAACTCTTGAGGGGAAAGAAGGGGGACCCTTCTAACTGCATTTGCTCACAGAAAATACTTCCAAGTGTGCTTCACCAGGGCAGTTCAACACCTTCATTTCCTGATTCCGAGATACTCCTAGCAAATGCACTTGAGGAATGAGGAGGAGGGTGAAAATACACACACACACCTCAGTGTGGTGGAGGAGCTGATATATCCCTGATATAGTTAGATTAAAGGCAGGGGGGATTTCAAGGAGTTGCTGGAACAAGTGGAAAGGGAAACTGTTGGATTTAAGGTATCAAAAGATCTTTTTGTATTCAGTCATCCAGGCCTACAGAAGCAATGAACTGCATGACCCCAGCCCTAACCAAGTATTTTCCCTCACTCCTCAGTAGTTTTCATGGTGCCTGATATCATCACCATGAAAGCATTCTTCATGACGTGATTACTTCATTAACATCTAGCTGAGTTACACTCATGTGACTACGCACTGATATGATGAGGGCCTAAGCAGAAGGGCTGCCAGCTCGCTGTGCTTTATCCGTAACGGCTCCGTGCTCCTTCCAGCCCAGCAAGCAGCGCCCGGCCGTGTTCCCGCTGGCGGTTTCCGTTAGGGCAGCAGTGAGGCCGGGCGAGCGCCGGGCTCTGCAGCTCCCTCCCTGCCTGGGAGCAGCCCTCGAGTTCAGCAACGAGGCTCCGTCATGAATGCCGGGGTTCCCCCAGCGCTCTCAGCCCCTGCCTGGCTGTAGAGAGAGCTGCTTGTTTCAGTGCACAACAAAGAGGTCTACCACAAAGCCAAACCAGAATAAAATCTTATCAAAAAGGCGATGGTATCACTGGTTTTTTTCGACCCTTTCTTTCCCTGCCTGTGCTATCCTTCAGCAGGATGGATGAGGTTTCCTACCCTCAACCCTCTACAAGACCTCGCACTTCCCGCACTTCTGTCCCTTCTTTAGCCTCTCTGGCTCCTTCCCCTGCCATGTTTGGTCTGCACATTAAAAACAGGCAACTGTTATTCTACTTGTCTGTCCAGTGTCCAGCTCTTACCCCATCTATGTTTTCTTTTCCATTTCTAAGTGTTTTCAAAGAACTGTTTGGGAGAAGCTGTAGCTCCTTCTGCCAGCTGCCTCCTTAACCAAATTGCCTCTCACCTTACTCAAACTAGCTGTGTTAGCATCGTTAATAATCTCTTTTCAGCAAAACCTGGCACCAGAATTGCAACATCTTCCTCCTCTAATGTCAACTTTCTTTAACATAATTGACCATATTCTTATGGAAATTTTGTCTTATTTTCTTTCCTGATTCCCTCCATTCTTACTAAATTACTCCTATAATAGATCCTTTGATGGATGACCATTATTTCATTTTAATTTTTATTTTGGAATAGTGCACACCTCTGGTTTCGATCCTCTCATTTTTACTTTTACTCTGTTCTCCCATTCTTTATCTCAAGTTAACTACATATTCAAATGTAAAACGAAATTTCATTTTAAAGCAGATGAAAGAGAGCCTACTTACCTACAACTGTTCTGTTTGCATTATCTATTTGCATTCTTGTATTTTGGCTCCACCTATATTCACTGCTGCTAGCCAGGGGATTTATTTAATTCCATAGCATTCAGGAATACACAGAAAAGCCACGGCCCTCCAGTCTACAACCAAGATGGAGAGAGTCAGACCTCCAGTCCTGGAGGTTCTGTAACTTTGTCCTGCATCATTCATCGTTGACGAGTGTGAACTGTCTAACTTCAGTCCCCAAAATGTTCAGAGCCCTGAACACACCTGCTGCTCACTGCACCGGGTTAACAGTCCATTCCCTGCACAAGGCAGGCCGCTTTCCTGTGCTTGGAAGAGGGTCTCACACTGACTTATTTGTTGGCTCAGAAGTTGCTCTTGAAACTGCCCCCGTTACTTCTAGATGGTGACAAGAGCACACGGGTGGAAGGCCTCATTCTCACTCCTCATTACTTTCAGTATCACACCTCTCTTCAAAGGGAAGGTCCGCAGTCCTAAGAAATGAGCCTATTTCTCCAAGAAAGCATCTTTAGAAGAGCAGCTAAGTCATGCTTCTGGGTGAAGGCAGGGCCAGACAGCCAGGACAGTCTTGTAGACTCCCCTGGGAATCTAGTCAAGACATGAGTTAATGCACATTATCTAGGCAGGGATCTTGGGAACCATCACCCATCCAGAATTGTATGAGTCTACATGAAGCTGCCATCAGAGAACAGGAAATCTGAAATGTAACCTGCTGAGGAGCATTGTGCTTGCACACATCAGCTTCCACCCAGACTCCTTTGTAACAGAGAGATGTCAGTCTGGATGTCTCAGTTCAGCATTGCCTGCACAGCAAGCAGAGAGAGTAGCCTGGGAGAATAAGACTTGTTTGCTACCAGTATGAATATTTTTATATTTTTTTCTAGCCCACACTTGTGAAACAGGAATCACACAAGGCTCTGCTTTGCCAAACCACAAGAGTTGGATTCAAAAATGCAAAATTAACCCATATATCAGCTTTTGGGGGCGAGCAATGGCAAAGCATGCAAAAGCCATGGATTGCTAAGAGAAATTCCTTCCGCGGACTGGGGAGCATTGACACTTTGGCCATTCACTTATGAACTCCAAGGAAGAGCTGCAACTGCTGGGAGCTGGGGACCATGCAGAAGGAGGCTTAGTACAGAAGGCAAAATGTCCTCATGAAACTCTGCTTTGATAACAACTTGGATTGAGGCCACGTCAACATGGACAATATGGACAGTTACCAACAACTGGGAGCCCTTTGATGTATTTTTCTTGCCCAGATTATGCATTCATCAATGGGAACAGAAATTCAAGTGTGGATTGGATCTTTAATTCGGGCAACTGTTGAATTAAGTCTCTTCAGAGAGATCTCTAAGACCTCTAAGAAGAAAAGGAGTTAAAGGGTTTTTTCTTTATCTGCTGCAGGGATAAAATCCTATTGTAACACGAAGACTACAGAGCACAAGTGTGACCAAGTCATTTAAAGTTCATCTGGCTGACAAAAGTGGAGAAGGTAGAGACATTATGGGAAGCAAGTAGAGGAAACAGAAAATTCCAGGTCATTTTCCCTAAACAGAAGAGAGTGGATAAAGTGCTGTGAAGACAGAACTAGGCTATTCTTGTCCAGAGTTTTCAAAATCTTTGGGAGTTGCTTTTACTTTAAGATTCAGAGATAATGGAATGGCTCTCAAAGATGATCAACTTTACTAGTAGTTCATCTCTTGAAGCCCCCTAGGACAGAAACTATGAAGCTATATGGTTCTACAACTATTCTGTAGGAGACATGCTAAAATGAAATTTTAGAAGCCTTGCAGGGTGAAGGGGAATTTTAAGATGATACAAGTAGTTCTCATGATAAGTATACACAAAAAGACAAAAGTCAGAAAGTACGGATTTCCATCTGTGTTATAAAGAAGTTGTCAAAATAGAGAAGAAATTATGTGTATCAGTGCTTTTTATGGTTGTTACATATGCCAAGTGCCAGGGCGAGGGTGTTTAAATGCTGTTTTTGCTGTAGCACATCATTGAAAATTTCTCTAGCAAATAAAAATAAATATGAATATTCACACCATGGGCAAACTGACGATATCAGAAATTGAAGCACGCTGTCATTAGAAAGCAAATCTCATCTCTTCCTTTGCTCCAGATGTGAAGACTCTTCTCCAAATTAAAATCTTCTTTCTGACTAATTGCAAATGAAAGCAAAACTCCTAATCTCCCTCAAACCTTCACAAACTCTTCACCTAACTCCTGGGCACAGTCTTCAAGATGTGTCCCCAAAACAGTCACTTATGAGCTATGACTTTGTCTTAGACATCCCTTCTTCATAATCCAGCTAAGATGTGAGCATTCCTATCTATAAACACAATTTTAATTCTCACAGGAGCCAAAATTTTAGCTACGAACACTTTCTCACTAGCTCTGCTGAGACAGCTCTCCTAGACACCATGCAAGGCTGTTGCCTTTCGTTTCTAAACATATGCCCACTTCCCCCTTTTTAAAGCCTTCCTCATAATCCATGATAATCAAATCCTCCATAACCAAACTCCAGTTCCTTACCCTCTACAGAGATGAGAGGGAAATGAGTGTCTAGGTCTGCCCTTCCCCTCTGGTGAGAACCCACTGCTTCTGCCTAGGTTTGTAAACACTCTGGCTCTGACCAAGGCTGCTCTTGTGTCAGGTCTTGTCTTCTCTCTCATGCAGACTCTCTTCCCAACAAGAGAGAGACTGGCTCATCATTAAAGAACCTCTGGGCAAAATTGTTAAAGGGCAGAAGGAATTCAATTCACTTCTTTATTCCAAATTTCAAATCTTTCTGCACCTTCACTGTCAGCTTTAGATTTCATTATCTCAAAGAGCTATTTGCAAACTTTGTCATTTACTACTCATCCCTTTTCCCAGATCTTTTGTGAATGGAGCGATTGAGTCAGTCCTCAGCATAGACCCTTGGGAGATGCGAATCATCACCTCTCTCCTTGCACAATCTGAACAGTCACTCCTTGCTTTCCTTTCTTTCTTTCCTTTCTTAGTGAGTCGTTGAGGATGTTTATGGGGCTCTCCAGAAAATGGCTTTTGACTGAGCACTCGTCCATACTTCCATCCCACACAGTGAACATTTCAACCAACTCAAAAAAAAAAAAAAAAACCAAAAAACCTGTCTGTAAACCTGATAAGCCCAATGGTCCTTTTCCCTTCTAGTGTGTTTCTTCTTTTAGAAAGAACTGCATGAAAGTAAATACTCTCCAAGCGATACTCTTCAGATTAATCACTTGGATACTTTCTGAAAATAAAGTATGCCAGTATGCCCCATGGAAACAGAGCTACAGGAATATCTTGTGCTCCGTTCCTAATTGCACAGGAGACGTGCACATTGCCTTTTATTTTCTAGGCTCTAACAGCCGTCAGGCCTGAAATATGTGAAAAAAACACTGATAGGCAGGGGATACAGAATTTAAACACAAGGAGGTGACACAGGTGTCACTGTGGCAAGAAATGGGTCTGCAGAAGGAAGGAACTAATATTAGTTTTCACCACTCTGAGTGAATTTCCCTTGAGAGCCATTGTAAGGGGCCAAATTTCTACAATTAGCCTTATCTTGGTGTGTAAGTTGTTTCAAAGCGTAAAGCTCCTGTGCAAGGACTGACTTAGAGCTGCTCCACAGCATGGAAAATATATCTGGAATCTTTATAAGCAATCTCACTAGGATATTTCCAGATCTGACCTTTTGTATTCTTAGTCAAAATTCCTCACCACTTTTAGAAACAAATCTTAATGTTTCTTAGTTTAAGAGGACTATAAAAATTAAGGCTCCAACATCTGCAGTAGGAAATCTAGAAGACTCCTAGACAGCAGACAGAAAGAACTCACATGCTTGAAAATTAAAATAGGATTGTCATTTTTAGGCTTCTCAGCGCCAGACAACTTCATACAGCAAAAACATACACATTTTCATTTTAAAAAAAAGTATAAACGTATGTGTGTATATATATAGATAGATAGATATGGTATGAGCATTACTAGAACGTTCCATACTTGCTTTATATTAAAAAACAATGTCTTATAAGCAGAAGATAAGCCATAGAAGACTTTTTTCAGTGGGACTGCAGGAAAACACTAAGAAGCACGTCTACCCAATATATTATGGAGCAACGTCTACCACTACAGACATGGTCTCCCAGCCTTATTCCAACTTTGGTCTTCACATAGTACTACAATCCTTGAGTTAGATTGTTCTTTGTACCACAAAAATGTTCTCCACTTAAGGAGAGATGAATTCACTTACTTAACTTTCTTTTTTTTTTTGCTGGCCTACACAGTTTTGATTCAGTCTTGTCAAATAAAGCAAAATGCCTGGCATACTTATAGCTCTTTTCTGAAGCATTTCTAACTCATTAAGCTCTTTTTAATGGCTTTATAAACGAAATGAAGCACAGTGTTGTAGAAACGGTCTCCTTAGTGCTGGATATAGTCATATTAACTTCCTACTTTTATCAGCTATGTTCGTACTTGGCCTCTCAAAGATGGTGTCAGCTCTGCTAACTGCAGCTTTTTCCTGAGAGCTCATAGTCATTTGGCAACGTGCTACAACCCTAACACCTTTTTCAAGTCACTGATTTCCAGGATGTGGTAAGCAAGACTTACATTTTTATTGAATTCAGCCCCCTCTGTTGGACTGCAGAATGCCTGTATCCTACACCATAAAAATTACTTTTGAAGCATAGCTATATGAATTGGTAGAAAACTGTGCCAAAGATGACTGGTAGAATGAAAAATAGTCTCCATCAAATACATTAGGAACCTTTTAATAAGCAGGGTCCCTCCAGCTCTTTATTAAATACAAAGAGAACCTACCACTAACCACAAATAAGGATGTTTTTGTACGCAGATGTGCACTGGTATAGGCAATTCTCATGAGAAGTAGCAAGAACCAACCTTAAAGAAGAAAAAACAGCTAATAAAACAGCAGAAATTTCCTAAAGAAAAATTAACATGGAAAACAATGCCCCTTTTTTTTTACTTAATTCAATTTTTAATGCAGCTGAAGGCAACATAGGCTGAATGAGGAGAGGACAGAAAAGCTAGTTTTCTAAAACTTTAGAGTAACTATTCTGCAAATGTCATGAAAAGATTTTCAGTCCAAGACTTGGAAGATTCTCTTGCATTTCCTGAATATCCCAAGGATGCATTTGACTCTTTGTATTCTTACAAGGATATGATTTTTGATATGATCTATTGAGAGAAAAAAAAAATAGGAGGCCTTCATCATTTTTTTTCAGTACTTTCAGAAAGAAAAGGAAAAAAAAATCAAAATTCTTTATAATATAGCTTTATAAAATATGATTTACCCATGCTACCCAACTCCTTTCTTCTAATGATGCCAGGGCTTATAAAAGAATGGCCTATATAAGAGCATTAACTTTTACTTGTGTCAAAAGGTAAATCCTTGAAAAAAATCTCTTAAAAGAAAAATGATTCTAAGTTTCCTTAATCGACAGAATTATGGAACAACTGATAAAAGTGAAAAATAGAAAAGAATGTGGCATTTTTTCCACTGAAATCTTGAAAGAGATGATGAAGAGAAAGCTTAAACGCCTTATTCCTACTTGAAATGGGTATCTGTGAGGAAAAAAATGGAGTGATGCAAAAGAAAGACTCTATAAGACATGGTGAATAGACAATGTGTTTTGTAATACATGCTACTTTAAATCCTTATTATCTTTATTAAAACCATTCATATGGAATGTCAAAATCTTTCTACTACAGTAGATATACCCAGGAGATAAGCAAATCTCTCCAGCTCTCTTGAAAGTTTCATTCAGCTACGGTTTCTGAAATTTGAATATGAAATAATTCATTCCCCAGTAAATCTCAGGTTCTCAGATTCTATGTGTGAAATCTGTTGTACAAGCATAATGACAGCCAGGAGGATCCTGGTGGAGCTAACAAAGCACAAAGTGGATGCTGCTGGGGTTGACAGGTTTTAATTTTTATGAACTTAGACCTGTGGAGCCAGTTCAACTTGTCTGCAAGTTTCTTCTGTATCGCTGCCAACATGAGCATGAAATGCAAGACATATTGCAACAGACACAGCTGAAAGAAAACTGAACGAGAAGCATTTAAAACATGTTTACAATAAATATTAGGAGATGTTTAGGGATTACAATAATGGCCAAATGGAGATGCCTTAAAATCACTTGAATGTGATGAAGCCAATGACAAGAGGAAAACCAAATGGTGAGTGAAAAAGATCTTGGAAATATTGGTAGCGGTTAATTATGAACTGAAATTGATATTCTCTATAGGGGATATCCAGCATTCCCAGCAGCAGACAATCTATGTCAGTGCTCTTTCTCTAACTCCTCTTAAGCTATCAAGAAGTCGTAGATGCTGCTTCCTGGGAAGAGTATCGAATGGCAGATGCACATGGAAAACTTTTCACCTTTAATCACAAGCAAAGAAAGAGAGTGAGGACGACCAAAACATATGTGAAAGAAAACAGAGGTGGGAATTCTTGAGATTTATAAAATAAAATGGTTAAAATGACTCACGGCATGTAATTTCTACCCCGAATCTTGCATTATAAACTCAAAATGATGCTACGAGGTTGTCACACCAATAGTTAGATACCCAGGATGTGGGTTTTGTTAGGTGAAGGGAAGAGAGAAAAACAGCTCTGAATTTAGTAAACCACATATTTGTCTAACTTTGAAAGTGTTTCTAAGCAGAAGGCTTGTCTAAGAATGGGAAATGCTTCTATTTCGCCCTGGTTTTAAAAGATTGCAGGTAAGCAATTTTACCTCATCTTCCATTGCTAGAGCAGTTAAGGGAAGGTGTGAACTGCAAACAACTAAATACCTCCTGGATCCAGAAGAGCAGACTGACAGGATGAACCTGGCTTTGGGTGAGGAATTCCTAGTGCTGAAAACAGAGTACGGGAAAAAAACAGGGCAGATTGCATCTCAAAAAAACCCAAAACATTCTTGGGCTTTCTCTCATTAATTCTCCAGCTGTATTAGAGACTCCTATGTAGGATGTTAGCTATCAGTCAAAACAGAAATTTTGATGTACTACTACATATATATTAATACATATAGCACACAGATGCCATGATTACTGCGTATGGGAGGGCTGATGTTCTGGCAAATCCCAGCGAGCCATATGGTCACACGTGGGCGCATGTAAACACCATAATAACCGACCATAATAGCCAACATCATTACAACCAAAATGAGTCCGGTATCTTAATTCTGTTACAATTTTCTATTTGCTGTAGAATTAAACTAGCTTTGACCACTGTTACATTTTGGGGGGCACATTACCAACACCCAGGAGTCCACTGCTACAGTCAGATAAAGAGACCTTGCCTACCAAGGTGGCCTAACAGAACTAAGCCTTGCTCAGAGAAACTAGTTGCCAACGTGGTGAGATGGAGCTTCCACATAGGCCATGCCAGGGCACCATCGCGAGGAGGCAAGCAGAGAGCAGGGACACACCTGGGGTCTCCAAGATGCTCTGAAAACAAAGCTGGCAAGTTGGAGCTCCTGTGAATTCAGCAAGTTTTACATTTCCTACCTCAGAGAATGAAAAATCAGCACTATAAAATGGATATGTCAAAAAGAGAGAAGTAATCTGATTGGATTCAGAAATAAAACAACGCAGTAAAGAGACTGAATCAAAGAATGATAACAAATTACATTCCATTTCTACCATATCACACAGGTGCAACTCCTTAGCACTGTTTAAACACTGTTGTTTGCTTGGGAATATGGGAATATTCAAAGCACCACGTCTGAGAACTGGAGCATCTCAGCCACCTCCTTGGTCTGGCTGAGCTAAGAGAAGGGTTTGCAGGGGAAGAGGCCTTGAAGGCACTGATCTACAAGGGTGGCTTCTGATCAGGCTGCCCCACAAATGCAGTGGGGAGAAGAAAGGAAATGCAGAATCCCTGTGCCACAGAAATGTTTACCCATCAACAGGAAGCTCACACAAACTGTGTTGTTTTGGAGAAGCACAAAAATCACCGGAGTGAATAATTCTGTCTGCAGCCAAGTTCTGTGTCTCAGGGAAATTAAGTTAGAAAGACATCAAAGAGCGGCTGGTCCCTCAGCAATCCTAGACAGTCTCTAAGCAGTTACATAACCTTGGGAAGCTGTATCACTTTTCTGTGCTTTTGTCTCCTCTTGTTTAACTTGTCTCTCTGGAATGGCAGGTTTGTAAGTCAACGATTATCTCTTGATCTCTGTGTGTGAAATATTAGTTGCACAAAGTTCTCAGCTGGGGCCACTAGGTGTTGCTGTAATATGAGTAATTAAAATAATAACTGCTCTTAAGGAAATCACATATATTCTTGCTATGCACTAAGTCCAAAAGCCAGACAAGAAACTCATTCTAAGCCTCATTTGCTTTTTTCTTAGAAGAATAGGAAAATCTAATTATTCATTTAATTGTACTCCAGACCTTTCCTTTCACTTTTCACAGCTTTGAAGAAAAAGGGCTGCAAATACCTTCCCTCTTTAAAAAATCCACTGAATAAGTGCTAAATTTCTCCTCATCTCCAGTTCCACTTTCAAGTCCAGCTCCATTAATTTGTTATAATGTAGCTCATCCAAATCACAATACCCCCAAAAACTGGCCAGCAACAAAACTAGCATGGGAATAAGGTGCTTGGATGTGCACAGACAGACTGAGTCCTCACAGTGAGCAAGATGGTAACAGTAAATGACTCAGTAAGTGCACAGGATGTTATTGGGGCTCAGACTGTGAACCTGCCAGCTGCAAAGCCTTCTAATGAAGTTTTATGCTATTAACGTAGTTTACTAACCGTAGAGACAGTAAAAGATTAATAAGCTCACATATGAATCACAGTCACATAGCACAAGTTGCCTGTGAGTATTAAAATATCTGAGTAGCTGGCAGCTATGGCTCAGAGAGCTATGTGCCTAAAGCACTGCTGCTGGAAGTCCTGGAGTCACTGCATCTAACTAGACTCTGCAGAGGACAATCCAAAAGGCTATTTATATTCAAAAACAATTTGGCAAATCCTGTTCATCAAGCCAGCTCTTCAGACACAAAGACTCCACTTGTTTTTTTTTCCTGGATTTACTACCCTTAAAAATGAAGTCAAATTAAATTATCTGGATAATCAGGAGAAGAACAGGTCTGCTGAAGCACTTCTGGGTTAATTAGTGCTCGTGAAGTTTTGCTGCTGGTTACCTCAAAAGCCTAAGTTAGCACAACAATAAACACTAGGCATATGGGGTAGGGGGGGAAGTAGCAAGAAACTATATGAGAGTTACAACTTTATGATAAACCTGGGAGAAAGTATTCACAAAAAAAATCATTATTAGAAAGCATTTTAGGAAAGTGCAGAGGTGCCAGCACAAATTAAAAAATATATATCATTCTTACCATTTGAGACTGGCTCCGGGGGCAGCCATTGATATCTTCAACCTTTTCATTTGCTGAAGAAAGAGAGTGAGGTGAGAAAGCAGGAGTAAGCAAGGAGGCAAAACCGTCCTCTCCCCCCGACCCCCCAAGGAAAGGAGAAAGCAGGGAAGAGGGGAGGCAGTGAGAAGTGCACGGGGTTTTGTTGACACAGAGCTCCTTTCTAAGTAAAGCTCAGCCGTACAGTAACAACACTCTTGTTAGCAGCAGTTGCTTCCACATGCCAAATCATGCAAAGGGGGAAGTGCGAAGGAGGTCGCTGCTAATTCTTCAGCCCCTGCAAAATAACTGCTGACATGAAATCTTCCACAATTGTCTTTGCAGGGTCAGGATACAGTTTCAAGGCATCCCAGAAAGTATGAGCCACTCCAGCTAACGAAACGCACACATGGGAGACATATGGTTTAATGGAGCATTCATTTCTGACAATTCAAAGTGTGTAAGATACAGTTCTGGCCATTTAAAGTATGGTTAAACAGCCACTTCCAAACATGCTCGCATAAACATATTTTTTAATTAAGCCAAGGATGAACCGCACAAATATCAGAGACATATGGACCCAGTCAGCTTGCATTATTCAGGGTTCATCTTATTGTTAAATACATTCAGCTTGAATTATATATTCCCCCACGCAAGGAGGCGGCTCGCGCTGCTTCCCTCGGCACTGCTCTTACCGATGATCTGGATGATTTCTGCCAGCAGAACTCCATCTGCAATGTCCTGTTGCAAATCCTTGATCAACCGCTTGTGGCCAGATTTTGCTAGGTAGTGGTTAGCCCAGTCGGTGTAAATCTGCAGAGCGGAGGGGGAGGCACCGGGGGGAGCGGGACGAGAGAGAAGACAATAAAAATTCTTAAAACAACTGTGGGCTTGCACACGAGAACCACTCTGGATCGCGTTCCGCTTTAAGAAGTCAGCACCAAAGGAAACAAATTGAACGTTATTTAATTTATTTTATTATTTCTGCGAGCAGCCAGGCCCCTCCCCCTGCCATTTTCTGTTTTATTTTAACTTCAAATGATTCAGGCTGTTTTCACGAGGGTTCAAGCTCGCTGTGACCAAGCAAAATTCCCCTTATGACTGCAAAGGAAACTCGTGTCATAAATCAGCCCCATCTACCGCAGTTCCACCTCCCAGTGTGTCTCTACCTATAGGCACGGGCCCCGGCGTCCGGCTGAGTGCCGCTGCTCCTAGCTCCCGCGCTGCCCGAAGCCCGGAGCTGACGGAAAGCGGCAAATGGGCATGGGGATCCGTCGGGAACCCGCTGTCCCGCTTCTCCCATGGAAGGGGGGAGGGAAGCGGCGCCGAAGTGGCACTTGTCACCCAAAGGTTGTTGAGCACCGCCACCCAGCAAGGGGGCTGCCGAGGGGCTCGAAGACGTTCAGAAGGCAGGAGTGCAAGCCTATGTGTGTAATGTATAGATATACAGGCACAAGGAGAGCATTCAGCAGTGCCCACAGTGCTCGCAGAGGGGCCATGTTCCCTTGAAGCGGGAGGGAGAGGGAAGGATGGAGGCGGCCAAGGCCTGCGGCCCTGCTGCCCACGCCATGGAGCAGGCTGGGTCACCCTCACCCGCTGCCAGGACCTGTTCCCCACAAAACGAGGAGCACTGTGTCCGACTGGCAGCTCCCATTGGGAGCACTGTGCCTCCCCGGCAGCTCCCATTGCAAGCACCGGGCCCAGCCGGCAGCTCCCGCTGGGAGCACTGGGCTTGGTGCCTCAGCTCCTTTCCCTGCCCACACGGGCCATGTTGACACTGCTGCTCTTCCCCAAACCACGGTGAGGTCCCTTAGCAAACGCCCTCTCGTCCAGCCTCCCGGGCCCTGGGGAGGAAGGGGTCGCCACCCCGCTTGGGGAACACAGAAACGAGGCCAAAGCCATGAACTACTGGCTTGGCTCCTCAAGGAAACCTGTGGCAGAGCCGGGGGGAAGGTGGCTACATTCCCAGCCTGGGGCTTGACCCAGGGAACGACATTCCCTTTCCACCCAGCACAAGGATCCCAGCGCAGCCCATGCCGAGGACTCTCTTGCTTCCCTGGAAGTTCCTTGAGAGGTTTCGTCGAAAGTTTTCCCCCTCTTTGCTCACAGAGATTGGCAACCTTAACTTGCTCATTTCTCCTATTTCTCCCCAAACTACTTGGGGAGCAGATAGGTGAGCACCTAGTGGCCAGTTTTCTTGACAGCATTAGGACTTCAATAATTCCCTAATATTCAGCTGTGGAAGTGGACCCAGCTCTCCCATGTCCAAGGATGCTGCTCTTAGCTAGGGCCCTAAATGGCCCTAAATTGCCCGGCTGCACCCAGAAATTTGCTTCAGTCTCCTCTGCTTTCACTCACTGGAGTTCTTGAATTATTACAGGTGAGAGACGTAGAAGGCTTCATTACAATGCTTCTTAAAGCCAACTATGGCTAAGAAAATCTCTTCAACAAGTCCTTATATAGGTACACAATGAATACTAATGCAAAGTCCCCAAAGATTGTATTTATATGTATTCAGAACAGCATGAATTCAGGATGATAAAAGATGTGCACCACACCCACAGCATCATGTATTTGCTGCTACTAGTATTTCAACTGCAGTCATTCCTCTAAAATTATGCCTCAGAAATATTCTTTAAGCTGCTGTTATAGGCTGCACTATTTTCTGCACCCCCATGAAACCGAACCACTGCAGCATACTGAATCTAATACTCACTGGTATTATTTTGGGTTAGTTTCACATTGCAAATAAAAATACCATACTGAGCATTTCCTTTTTCATGTGTCCTACCCACACATAATCTGCTGTACCAATCCTAATTTTGACTACAATTCAAACTATCCTCTCCCTAGGCAGCCACTGAAATTTCATTCTAGCAGCTGTTTTGCAAGTGTCTTTGCAAGGACCTCATACTCAAAGAATGGGCTTCAGCCACCACTCTCCTTCATAATTTTCTTTTCCCATAAATTTAAAACCAATACTTGCAAAACAATACAAACACCAGCGCTGAAAGCTAATTGCCAAAGACATGGATGCTGTGCAAACAAAGGTCGACAATTCCCCTTATCCTTGTGGCCGGAACCGTTACTGATGCCCTGTGTTTTGATAGTCAGGCAGCGGTGAACAAAATTATTTGAACAAGACAATGGTCCCTGAGGAATTTTTCCCCTTCAGAAATATTTGAAAATCAAAAGGTGAAGAGTTGTTGATACAGACAGTCGAGCAAGCCGATATCCAGTGAGCAATGGAATGCACAATTTAATTTCCTCCCTTTCCGTAGGGATCACCCCTTGCTTCCTTTTCGCCCCTTTCCCACTCGAAAGCCCTTCTCAGTCATCTCATTCTTCCAGGGGTCCAACTGCTTGCGAGGCAGTTGCAAGGCATGAGAAGCATGTAGACACACACATGAAACCCCAAGAATGCACACATGCTGCCACGTGCTTTTCATGTGAAATTCTCCAGTGCAAATATCACATGGAACAGAGAACCTCCACAGTTTATAAATATCAATGTAATTATGAATCCTTTTGAAATGTTATCTTAAATTCCCCAAGACAGACACTCCGAGGTAGCCCTCACACTGCACATCCTAACCGTGAGCAGTTGGTTTGTGAGGCATGGGAAAGTCATGACAAGGCAGAAGATAAAAATCAGTAACTTGCTAGAGCTGTGTGCTCTGTGCTCCCCCTTCACCGGGTGCGAGCACCTCTGAGGAGGAGCTGGAAGGGGAAGTCCTCCCCTTGGTTTGTGAGCTAAGGAAAACCTCCTCCGCGGCGCGCTCATTCAGCTGTGTTTCCCCCAAATACCCTTACCGGGGATGTTTTGGCCATGAGTGGTTTCAGAGAAGAGCACACACGTGAAGTCGGCCCTTGCGACACTTCCTCCGCGAGCTCTTGCTCAGCTGGCCCCGGAGCTGCTCGCCGGGCTGCCAACTTACTCATTTCCTCCCGAGCTTCCCCTCGGAGCGCCGCTCCGTGCAGACACAGGCGCCTCTTACCGGGGAGCCCTTGGCTCTGTGCTCCGCTCCGCTGGCCGAGGCATCCCCGGGAGCCTCTGCTCTCCGTGATGTGATGGTCCCAACAACAGGGTAACAGCCTTGCCGTGGTCCTGTCCGCGTTGGGGCGGTCCCAGCTGCCTCCCGGGCTCCTTGCAATGGGAAGCAGAATTGGAAGGGGCAATGGGAGCCTGGGCATGACCTGCTCGTGTTCACATGGGTTTGGTTTCCCCTCGCATTCCTTAGCTGCTTGTCACACGGGCCTTCCAGGGAGCAGAGGGAATTGTCCCAATATCCCCACACAGGCACAGCCTTCACCTCCTACCTCAGCTGTCACCGTAAGGAGCACACGGGATCCTGCTCTTCCCAGCAGGATCTGTAAGGAAACCAGGCAAACAAAGTGGAGGAAAAGGGAGGAACTCACAGGTTAGAAGCTGCTCTAATCATTCATGGTTACGCATCAAGCAGGGCTCTAGGGCACCCTCTTTGAAACCAACACACAAATGCTACCACACACGATCTATATCAAGTGAGACGTGTCAAATGGATTTCAGTCAGCCAAAAATGCAGTAATAATGCAAGTCACTTCGTTAGCACCCTCCACGAAATCAGCTCAACGTGCTTTCCAGACACCGGTGACATCAGCCCTATTATGTAAGTATCCTTAGATATTTTGTAAGACACAGGCAAACTGAGGCATAAAGGGCTTCTTTGCTGACCTTTGGTTCCATCTTTTTTGGGTGTGGGTGTGTGGTTCAGCAAGGGAAGACAAAGCTGGGAATACAACCCAGATATTCCGAGTTGTACTCATTTCATCTATTCACTTATTCATCAGGCTCTTTTATAAATAGGCATGGTGGGAAAAAGCTCATTCCAAGGATTGGGATCCATCTGCATATTTCTGTGTAGTTTTTTGGATAGGGAATACAGAGTTTCCGAGGTGAGAACGGTCTCCGAGCTGTTGCTGCTGAGATGAGAGCTCTCCACACTCAGTGCCCTCCTCCTCGCGGGCCCTCAGCCCCATTGGCAGCGCTGCCGCCTCGGGAATACAGCCCTTGGAGCCAGCCGAGCTGTGCCAAGGCCTTGCAACGAATTTCCATGCCATTTAGGAGGCCGGAGCACATAAATTAGGCCACTATTTGACAAAGTTGCTTTCCTAGATGTCTGAGAATCAACAGATAGTATCTGCTTCTCATCAGCTGTGCTTTGAAATGCTCTCTGGAAGACAACTGTATCCTCGTTAATACTGAGCCTAAAAGAATCGAAATCCCGTTTCCTAACTCTCTTACTTGTAAAACAACTTTTGAATAAGGCAAAACAAAAATAACAAAAAGCCCCAAAACATGAATTTTAACATAATGCAAAAGTGTTAAAGGGTTAAATTACTTAGTAGTGTAAAATATTTATTCTGTGTAAAATACTGTCCTTAGATGGTACTTGGAGCTTTTCACCCACAGACACTCATTTGGAATCAGGCTTGTGTGAGCCAAGATCAATGGCTTTTCTCTTTTTGTTTTCCAGAACGCTACAAAGTGGGTTGGAAATTCTGTTTATCTGCTACCTGGGCTGCTTTCTAGCACGTGGCCTAAGGTGGATGTCAGATACCCAACTAGGCTGGCCTAGCAGGCCAGAGTCCCCCGTGAGGGGCATGTGCTGGGGGAGAAACACGAGCACAACTCCCATGTCGACATCGCTGCTCTTGGCTGATGAATTTCAGGTAGCAAAATCCATTGGAAAGTCCCTGAAGCTGCTTGAGTTGAGTAACATCCAAGCACGGCGAGGATATCCCATTGCTAAGAGCTGCCCTGACCCTTCCCACTGGTTCATGAGTGAGGAAAACTTAACTGGGACACAGGATCTGACCTGCTAAATATTTTCTCATCAAGGCTTATTTCCCTGAGGTACAAAAGAATAATTTACCTTGTAACCAGGAAAAGCATTAGCTTAGCAAGCAAGGATACACTTTCAGGCTGCTTTAAAAAGCAGAATACACAAATTAAGGTGAGGATTTGACTCACCACAGAAAACACACTTTCCAACTCTTGTTTGCTACAAGGTAAAGGGGTGAAGAAAAAGCTCTTCGTAACATCAAGCAAACTACATGGGAAGGAAAAATATTTACACAACTAAAAATATATGGCCAGACAATGAAACTCGAATGATTTAATTTATAGGCAAGATGGAAGCCAATGCACTTCATTTAACAAAGTGAAACGAGTATTAAATGTCAATCCACAAAGCCCGTTCCTGAATCCCACTGAGCAAATGAGAACAATTACGAGTCAAGGAATAGAAACCATCTAGAGTGATACATACAAATTAAATGAAATGTCAGAATCCCTACAGTACAATCCCATTTTGTAAATAGCAGCATGTATCCATCAACACTACTCAGTAATTTTCAGATAAAAATGCAATTAAATTAAATAAAAGTTCGCTAATCCCAGCTAAGAGATGGAATAGAAACAATATGCTCCACAACAATCACTGGCAATCTTTAGGCAACTTACCCAACTTTTCAGGGGCCGTTTTATATTTCCAAGTTTCACTTGCAGCTTGTGATCTGGGCATCCCAATAGCATTTGTACTGACTTACTGTTTTCTCTTTCCTCACATGTCTTACCAAATCCCAGCTCAGGATTAATTTAACACATGTGCTTGAGGCCAGTGTTTACCCATGGCACCAAGGGCAAGGCTTTGGAGGCATCTGGGCCAGATGTAAAGCAGTAGCCTAAGAGTGTGTGTGTGTGCAAAGCTTTGCTAAGTGATGTGAATAGTGCACATTTAAAAAAAAATCCAGCTCTTAATGAAATGAAATGAAATAACCTGTTTGACCTTTCAAAAGAATCACACTGGTTTGCTGTAGAATGTAATCATCTTGCTATGACCACTGTCCTGCTCTTCAACTGTCCTGTGCAGTAGCAGTGAAGTACCACGGGAAGGAGCCAGATACTCACACTGCAGCTGCAAGGAACCAGCCAGCCCGTGCTCTGCAGCCTTGCAGGACTGCTCAGGCTGATCTGCTGGGCAGCCAGGACTCCTCAGATACAGTAATATTGGCCCTGAGCTTCTTGAACAGCAGACAGCACTAAAGGCCACACAGCGAGATCCTCCAGAACCACTAGTCTCATGCCTTTTAATTATAAATTTGCCATATATTTGCCTGTATCTCTTATTTTGCCACTTTGAATGCATTTCAACAACCTTTTAGCGGTGGTTCTGTGAAAATCAGGGTCTCTCATTCACGAGAGCTTTTATGCAAAGCCCTGATTCTAGACAGTATCTGAGCTGGGCTGAGCGCTGATCCTAGGGATGCCAGTGGGGAGGTGACTCCGTGTTGGAGTCTCCTTCCGTGTCTGAGCACATGTGCAGCACGTCCCGGCTCTCCCAGCGCTCCGGGAGCCCCGCAGGAGCAGGTTTCCCTTTGGAGGAAGCTGGGCTGCACTCAGTCAAGTGACCTCCTGGCCCTCCTTGGACACCTCTTGGGGCCTTGTCTCCTGTCACGGCTGCTCTGACACGAGTGAACGCCTGGGCGCTAGGAAAGATCCCACGAGCGGTGCTGCATTAACGAGCTCCAACAAGCAAACCCATGGCGTGCAGAGCCAGGGCTCCTGGAAAAGGCAAAATGAGCGGAATTCATACCGCCATCCTCTGTCTCTCACCAAAGATCAATGCAATATACAAAAACTGNNNGGAAAAGGCAAAATGAGCGGAATTCATACCGCCATCCTCTGTCTCTCACCAAAGATCAATGCAATATACAAAAACTGAGGAGAAAAAAACCTACAGATTCAGACCTGACTAGGAACCACTAAGTAATTTCTCAAATAAAGCAGCCTCGCGTTGCGGATGTGCTGTGTGCTCTGAAGCAAAAGGCCGCCCTTGCTCTCTCCCAAGCAGCCGGTGACAGGGCGCAGAGGGCACCTGCTCCCTCCTCACCATGGAGCTCGCGGGAGCTGGCAGCGAAACTCCTCCGGACTTTCCATCAAAGCCGCTTTAAAGGATTTGTAACTGGATGGAGAGGCTTCTTTCCACTCGGTGATTAGGTGTTAAAGAACTTGGCCCAAGGATCAAAATAACCCCTTTTCCAGCACTTATTTTTAAGTATCAAAAGACAAATTTCTGATACATAGAAATACAAAATTACTTTTGTTCTTTTGTTATAGGAAAGCAGTAGCAAATAAGGCTGCAACTAACTTTAACTACAAAGCCTCTGTCTATCATGTGCTTTTGGGGGCTTAAAAGCCATCCAAATTTCCTGATCTTCTCTATGTAGAAGAAGGATGACTCTGCACATCAGAAAAACACAAGACCCATTTGCCTTCCGACCCACCTATCATTAAGCAAACAGCAAGACACTTAACTCCTGCTTCTTCTTTGGGCTGCAGCTTTTGAAAGCTTCTTGTCATCAACTCTGTATTTTCCAAATCAGCAGAAGTTGCACACACCAACGAGACGCCAAAGGGAACACCACATTAACAGTAAGAAAATACGCTGGCAACTTGAAACCCAAGTGGTCCGGGCCTGTTCTGGCTATCACTCATTGCAGTTAAAACAGGTCTTGGTAGTGAGTGTGTTAGCTCATGTGGTAATGACCACGTGTGCACAAGCATTTTGCCATTTGCTGGCGAGGGAAATGAAGTGCTGAGGATGTGGAGATGACAGCCCACACACATCTTCTGTACTTCAAACAATGGTTAGTGCTGCAGGACTTGAAAGACTAAGGATGCAGCTCAAAACTTTTGAAATACCATTTTAGGACTTATTTCCCTTTGATTACCATTGAACTGCCCTAAATAAAGTTCTGCCTATTCTGATGATACTCAGAGCTAAATTAACCACCAGCTTGCATGATATGTATTATGTATGAAGCAAATTCTACCAGACAGTAATATGAAATAACACAGGCAAGATAACATTTTTATCACAGTTTTGGATGACAGGAGGCAATCTCATCCCAAATGAAATTCAACATTATATTCTTCCTCGTGTCTTAACCAACAGTCCCATCTAGTTTACAGCTCTTGCAACACAACCAGATCAGCAAGGTTCATGTGATGCAAAGAAGAAGGTTGTAGCCTCCTACAAAATGTTTTCCAAACATCCTTCCTTTTTTAAAGGGAGAAGAGATCTGGAGATCTGCCCCAACACTTTATCGATAGCCCTGGCTGTCCATCACATGGAAAGAGGAGTTATCTCAAGCAGGGAGGTCCTGAGGATGCGAGAGCCCTGGCACAGGCTGCCCAGGGAGGCTGTGGAGTCTCCTTCTCTGGAGATCTTCCCAACCCGCCTGGATGCCGCCCTATGCCCCGTGCTCTGGGTGTCCCTGCTGGAGCAGGGGTTGGACTGGATGATCTCTAGAGGTCTCTTCCAATCTTAAGGACTCTGTGATTCTAAGAGCTGCTCATGGTCCATCATGTGCTGTGTTCTGCTTGCACCCATATGGCTCCCTCTGACACCTCGCCCACTCTGCTTTCTGCTGCACGCTTAAATAGGACTGCAAACAACAACAGCAACAACAGCACCTACAAAGTGACATCACTGATGTGTGATTCATGACTCAAGACTTTCCCACCTACCATTTATCCACAAAGACAATGAAAAATCACAATTAGCTCAGTGTTAACACAGCAACCTCCAAAAGAAGGAAAAATAAATTTAGCAGTAGATGAATGTACTACTTCAAAGACTTACTAATACAAAAGCATTTTTCTGCTTAATACTAACTTACTGTTATTCACATTTGGAGAATAAGGAGATTTAGGCAATGAATAATAATTAAGAGAAATAATGATCTTACATTTATGTGCAGTATCTTCCATTATATTGCAAAACCATTTATGAGCGATCAGCTCTTACAAATGTAAAGTTTCCCTCTGACAAGAAATTAAGAGCCCAGTCCTTTAATGAGGCTTTGAGGCAGGGCAGGTTTATAGGACAGGTCCCTCATGTGGACCCGTTTGCGTAACCTCTATAGCTTTAAACTGGCTTCCAAGCGGCAATATCTGCATCTTTCCTTCCACAGAGAAAATGCAGATTTTATGCTTCTTGCCATCACAGTAATAAGATGTGAATTTTAGGGCACAGAGTAGAACAACCAGAGGGTATGAGCCTGAAAGCTGGAGAATACTCCTCGCTCTGGATGTGCGTGCAAACTGAACAGCAGTATTTTTAGGGCTTGTCATCACTGACTCCGGGCACAGACAAGTGTTTCATAACCGAGTGCAAAACAAATGATCTGTTGGACTCTGTCGTATATCTGGAAGAGCGAGTCGCCTATACCTGATGAAGAGGAAAAAGCTGCACGGAAGGGCTAGTTCAGCAGTTGCCTTACCTTCCTCTTTCCAACTACAGCCCCACCTGATAGGTAAGTACAACTGCTACGATGAGCTCTGGGAATCCTATGGGACTGGCTCTGCCCAGGGCACCGACTGCTCTCCACCTGCACAAACTGCTCTCCACATCTGCAGCCATCCTCAGGTTTCCTTTAAAATATCTGCCAGAGAAGCTGATAGCCCTGTCCCTTGGAAAATGGACTGGAAATGATAGATAGGGACTGTCTACCTGACTTCAAGGGCTACTGCCTTTCAATTTAGTAAAACCCATATCTTCTGCCTCCCACTCAATCAGCCCCCAGAGCCAAAAGCTCCTGCAGAGGATTAGGATGGGGCTCATGTTGAAGCCAGGCCACTATGCAGAAAATAATTCAAGATTTGGGAAGCTGTGAGCAGGAAGCAGAGGATGAAGAAGAAAAGGACCGACGGAAAACACAAACAAACAGCTCTGCTGGCCGGAGATTACAGATCTCTCTCAGAGAGATTTTCCAGTCAGAGAGAAAAGACTCTGTGCCAGCCTTTCCATCCAAGATCTCATCTGTATTTTGCCTGTGCATCCTAGATGGGAAGCAGAGGAAGGAGGAATCCTCCTTGGTGAGAGGAGCTGTCCTTGCTCATGTGCATGCCCTGAGCAGCAGCCTGGCACCTGAGGTCCTCTCCCTGTCCCCATGAGCATGGAGCCTTTCCCTGGCCATGGCCCATGGAGCCTTTCCCTGGTCGTGGCTCATGGGGCTTTTCCCTGGCCGCGGCCCGTGGAGCCTTTCCCTGTTCATGGCCCACGGAGCCTTTCCCAGGCCGTGGCCCATGGAGCCTTTCCCTGGCTGCGGCCCACGGAGCCTTTCCCTGGTCGTGGCCCATGCAGCCTTTCCCTGGCCACGGCACCCACAGCTCCCACGCAGCTTTCCCGGCCCCCTGCTCTGAGGACCCTCACGGGCAGCTCAGGGTTTCACCTGCCTTCTTGGGACCAGCAGAGCTGCTTCTGCTGGCCTGTCCCATTAACTTGCTAATGACCCAGTAAAATCA
>JAUBOD010000038.1:4925514-4936379 GCA_032353885.1 Nothura maculosa | reverse complement strand
TTCTATCTTTCCTTTCCTCCCCCTCCACTCCTTAGAAGTGGCTACAGGGGCATTTTGAAGAGCCTCCCTCTCACACAAACAGCGAGAACACCTTCTAATCTAGTCGAGAAGGGCGCACAGATGGTCCTTTGCCCTGTTTCTACACTCCAACCAGGCTCAGGCAGAAGAATAACCCAGTTTGGGCCCATTACACAGCCACTTTGGGCATGTTCCTGGTGGACTCTAAAGTTACACTGAGAGACATCTGGTAAATATAAGGTACTGAAAGGTTAGGTGTCAGGAGATGTCGGGCTGAAATGCTTCAATCATCCTGCTGCAGACACTTACATTCTTTATTTGATCTAGCCTGGCATGCCTTCCCATTCTCGGTGGAAAAATTCCTTGCCTGACAAAACCAACCTATCATGCTGTTTTACTAAGAACAAACGGAAGGCTGTTTCCTTGTATTTACTAAAAATCTGACTTTATTGCTCATTTATTTACTCACTTTTAATTCTCTCTCCTGCCTGACTTTTCAAGGCAAACGAACCTGGGGATGTATTCATCACAAGTCCTTCTTCTATGTTCTATTTCAGTAAGGAATTAACATTTTACTCGGCCAATGGAGACATGAAGAGGATGTTTCAATGCTGAACTCTGCTAGTCCACATTTTTTCACTTATTACATCTGACATAGAGTTTCTCAGAAACTTTTTCATTCATCTTGTTTGGAGCAGAATTCATCTGCAATCTACAAAAACGAAGAAAGCACCAGAATTAATCAACTGAATTTCTTTTCTTTTCTTACAATTCCACTTAGTCTTTTAATCAAAGTAAAACTTTTGCTCAACTGCAATAAAGAATAAAATCCTACTCTGTTCTTTTGTAGAATGCTATGAACATTCCTTATCACTTATAGAGATGCATCTGTAAAACAGATTTCAGAAGATTCATCTTTATCTAAGTCACTGTCTTTAAAGACAAAGAAGGCTTTTCCCCTTTCAGTTGAATACAGGAACTTTGTTCAGTTTTCCCTGCTGACAGAATCCTAAATGAAAAACATATCCCTCAAAGTGGATTCCTTAAGGTAAAGGTAATACTTGTTTTATTCGGGGTCTCTAACTAGAACAAGATAAAAATCACAGATTGTTAACCAGTCTCCAACAGAAGCCAAATCAGGATGGCAAGTGTATAAAAAAAGGCAAGGACACGTTATGCCTCTTCCATACATACAGTCATCAAAGCAGTTCAACAGCTCAAATACCTGTTATGAGAAAACTACCTTGTTTTGTGTGCTTTGAACCTGGCCCCAGGCTCATCTGCTGCCTTTTTAAGTCTTCTACTGGAAAAGGGAATGGTCATTCCCTGTCCCCGAGCCACCGGCAATCCCTCCAAGCCACTCTTGATTTCACAGACTCCTACAATATTCTTTCACAGTCATCTCATTTGCAGACTGAGGTTACTTACTCATCCCTGTGTGGCAATCATTCCATACTGGGCTCATCTTCACTGTGCTCCTCATAAACTTCTCCCTGTCTGCTACATTTATTTTTTTTTAGATGGAAAGACCAGAAGCACATAAATGATTCAAGACGTGTATTTAAGATTGCACACAATGGCATGGATAGTGAAATGACATTTTCTATTTTCTTCTCTATTGCTTTCCCAGTAGATCCCAATACTTAGTGGGCTTTTCTAACTATTTGAATATTGCACAGACATTTCCGTGGTTTTATCTATCATAATCTGAAGGTGTGACTCCAGAGCCACAATGATAGCTCAGACTCTCTAATTTTATGTGTGAATTTAGAATGATTCTTCATATACGCCAGGTTTTTACATCTATCTGTGAAGAATTTCATTTTCAATTTCACTGGTTAGTCACCGTGTTGTACGATGTTCTGCAATTTCTTCAGTCAGCCCATGTCAGACCAACTTCGGAGCATACGTAACTTCTTCAGGTCACTTCTCATCCCTTCTTCAAGTCGGTTACACTCCAGTTTCTAGCACCAATCCCTTGCAGAACTTTGCTATAGGGACTGACTATGTATTCCTAAAGATTCTTTCCCATGTTTTAACCAGTTACACATCATAAATACAAGGGCTCTTCTATACTACATCTGGTTAGATTCTTCCAGTGCATTTGGTTAGGAAGTATGTTGAAAACCTTTTGGAAATCATGCTAGACTGTATCAGCTAGACCTGCCTTATGTTTTCTGAGATCTTATCTTTGAAGAACCCCAGAAAGTTTGGGAGCCCAGACCTCTAGAAAGCTGTGCAGAGTCTGCTCAAATGCATCACATTTCTGCTCATTTTCCCAGTGCTCCCTGCAAGCTTGTTCAGAAGCTGCTGCTGCTGCTGCTGCACTTGGTGCCCTGGTCCAGGCAGGGGTGAGTGACGTGACTCCCATTTCACCAGCGACTCTTCAGAACGCAGGAGTGAACAGGGGAAGCTGTTGCCTTTCATTTTATTCCATTCATAATAGCGTTTTCTGCACTCAAACCAGGTTCATAAAGAACTTCTTAGGAATTCCTCACAATTTTCCTAGTTGTAAAGCATTTTCTGCGGCAAACTCAAGACGCAGAGGGTCAGTTTTGCTTCTCTGCTACATTAGCTTCTCTAAATATCAGTTTTTATCTGATCACAATCTTGACCTTTGTCATCTGTTGGCCAAGTGCATTGGTGCATTGACCAATGCACCTCTTTTCATCAGCATTATTATAACCCTAATCTTACAATTATTTTACTTAATTTTACCTAAACCTGTTTACATCTATACATGTCTATATGTGGGCAAATGTCGTTTTCCAACAGTCAGCATTTATGTATGTTGGCTCGTTTGCATCATTATCTAGCAGAATTTGACATACAATTAAGTGATATTCAGTTTGAGTAGGACCTAAACATTTTGCCCGGGATCAGCTGAAGGTTGATGGCTGAGGCAGCCCAGGGAAAGCTCTATGAACAGTCCTTATCATGCCTGGCTAGGGCTTACCTTTAGTGTCACGTGCAGAACTCTGCACGAGGATGCAGTCCACCCCAAACTGCAAACAGCCAACAAGCAGTAAACAGGTTTCCAAATTCCTTCCATGTTAATCATTCAACTTACCACAATAAATGGAATTACTATTTGGAAAAAAAAATTATAGTGCTTTTTTATCTACAGAAGGATAATGCCAAATATTTTGGCCGGGGCTCAACATATCTATTTCATCAAAGAAAGAGATTTTGCAAAGTTTATTACAAATAGAAACATTCTCCAGAACCTTTATTCTTAATTTTATAGGATCAATTATTTTTAAGCATCTTATTTGCAACATGGTGCTTTTCTAGTGAATGGAAAAACATATTCCTGAGCCTAGGCAAGGCCAAACAAAGCAGCTTCACTGTACAAACCAACCAATGTATGAAGCTAAGTCACTTCAAGCAGGCACTTCAGCCAGCTATGGCACATTGCAGGCAGCTGGGTGTTGGTGACCAGTTTGTGAAGCCCAATTAGACTCAAAAAATAGGGAAACCAGAGTGCTGAAACACTGGTGTTTCTGTGGGGTTTGTGTTTTATGCAGTCATGCCAAAAGAGTGAAGTGTTTATCCCTGGCCCAGAAGAGACCAGGCAGGAGGCATGACGAGCAGCACCCTGGCTCACTGAAGCCCTTGCAAATGAGTTGTTAAGAGTAATTGGCAGTCTCAAAAACCCAAGCTCTCCACTTTTCCCTTGAATTTTACATCAGTGTTGTCTGTTTCAGACAAAATAGCAAAGACAGGCAAGATCCAAGTAGGAGATTCCAATCTGCATCCAAAGATCAAACACATTTTAAAAATATGTGGTTATTAGCAACCAGAGAGCTCTGTGAAATGAACACTGCAGTTGAGGATGGTGTGGTTATTAGCTGGTATCTGTATTCCAGTATGTTTGAAATGAATACTCGAAGCTTTTCCGTTCCAAGCCTCTGATCTTCTTTTCAAGTATAGCAAGTACTCTTCAAATCCTGAAAGAGCAGCATGAATCATGTAGGATTATCCACCGGCCCATCCATTTTTTTCCTGCATTTTGAATCATCAGTTGAAACCTGCTCCCTTCTAGCCACAAGTCACTATCAACTTTGACTTAAAATATGAAGGGAGAAGCATGACTCAAGTTTCAGGAAATAAATAAAGGTTAACCTGATGATTGCAATTCCAGTAGTATTACTGTATGAGCATAACTAAAAGAAAAAGAAATAGTGACTACTAGCTCCACAAGCCTGACTTTCTTTTTAAACAAAAATATTTAGGATTTCAGTGAAAGCAGTTAGGATCAGAATTTGATCCTGAGATTCACTGCTCACTGGAGTAAACTGAAGCAGAACAGCCTCTGGATATAGGTGGTTCCCCAGGATATGGGTTATACTCCCCAGGATACACTGCTATACTATCACTGCAGGACTATAGAGCATGAACTCTCATTATAATTCAATTCCTTGTTTTATAAGGCGTGTAATCTCTCTGAGGCTGTAAAACACACAGTGATGTATGATACACTGTATATTTGTGAATCTTCATCACACCTTTTAAATACTAACTTCATGGTGTTTTCAGAATAAGATTTTTTTGTAATACCTCTCAAAAAATCTGAAATCTCAAGTACGCATATGCTGACAATTTCCACATATATTTATAGCAAGAAGTAATTCAGGATTTACTGAAGAGCAGGCCTAACTTCTGTATTGCAGTGGGAAAGCCAAAACGATTGTAAATCTTCACCTTAGCTTGGAGGAACAGTTCAGCTTTGCATTTCTATGGGAAGCTCATTTAAACAGATGCATGTGTGCTTTTAAAACAAGACAGTATTGCTTTTCACAAGAACTGTGGAGTGTTCACAATCTAACTGATCTTCTTGTTATCTGAAAGTCCCCAACAGCCACACAGCGTATTTAGTTACCAAACATTTCTATGCAGTATCCAGCCACATTCTAGAAAGATGAACTCCTCTAATTTCCCCGTAGGGCCACAAAAACAGATTGCACAATTCGAGTCCTCAACAGCCCTTCTGTTCACACGACCCCTCCGATGAACTAGTTCAAGTTAACACAGCTCATGACGCCTTCCCATCTTCCTGTCTCCAATACTTTGAACTCTCACGGAGATTTCGGCTACAAGACCAATGTATCGACCAGGGACAAGCACAGCTGCTGTTTATTTTGGTTTAGTTCTCTCTTGTGCTCTGCATTTGTGCTCTGCATTTGCAGGTGGGGGAAGGAAGCAGAATAATATGGAGAAAAGCTCTTAGAGCAATCATCTGCCTTGGTGCCATCATTGGCAACGCTGACACACGGCCATGGAAGGAGTCATGAGCACAACTATTTTCATTTTCTTCTTCTTTTAAATATGTGAAACTATAAATAGGATTTAATTGGCAAACTTACGAGGTAAATATACTCACAAGGTAAATTACCAAAAAAAAAGCCATTAATAATTCAACAGCTAATGAACACAGATCTTGGAACA
Source organism: Nothura maculosa (assembly GCA_032353885.1). Taxonomy (NCBI): domain Eukaryota; kingdom Metazoa; phylum Chordata; class Aves; order Tinamiformes; family Tinamidae; genus Nothura; species Nothura maculosa. The sequence goes on along the minus strand of JAUBOD010000038.1, from coordinate 4,930,913 downwards.
AAATAAATCCAAAATAAATGCCTCAGGTAAACGTGCAGATGACCTTGCCCTGGGCCTGTCACTGCACAGCAGTCATCTGCAGTTGCATTTTCTGCCACTTGCGCTGATTTATTTATCATTTGTCACCACATTTGCAAACACTTTCTAAAATGCAACCACATGTGTTATTACAATAATGATGATGATGGTTATATGGAGTTTGTATTTCTCGAGTCTCTTCTTTTCCTTCTGTCCATGAGCCAAATTCTATCCTTTGGATGCGCATGTGCTACCCCCTTTTGACTCACTGAAACTCATGTATAATCAAGAGCAGATTTGGGTTCTTTTTCTTGAAATGCTTTAGATTAAAACTTTAAACAGACAAAGATGATTTTCTCTTTATCTCTCTGGATTATCCTCATTTCTTCTTTCTTCCCTATTTAAAAAGGAGAAATGTTTCCCAGCAAGTTTTGTCTTGTTTAGTTTTTCCAAAAATCTGAAATTTTTAATAACCTTCATAGTAACCAGTAGAAGAATGATAGTTATTCCCTTCTTAATATGGTTCGCATTAAAAACCCTCTAGTAACTGATTATAACTGAATTTTATTCCTCCACTCACAGACATTCCACTCGGATATTTCCTAACTAAAACAGAACTCGCAGGCAGGTGATATAGACATTGTCTGCACAAAATCCTGCACTCGCTCAGCTAAAATATGTCTGTTTCAAGCCAATTTAGTTAAAATCGTGCAGTCTGTGCTCGCACACATATTTGGGTTTACAGATACATTAGAGGGAACTTTGCAAGACCGGTCAGTTGGATTACAGATTCTTATTTAAAGAGTGTGGCCTAGACTGAAATGAGATCCAGAAAGAACATATTTCTAATATTAAATCCATTTTGCCCTATTGGAGAACAAAAGAGCGAGCTGAGGGATTGCTTGTGGAAATTTCTGTTCTCACAAAGAAAGCTGTCCATTTCTATTCCTTCTTACAAAGTTCAGAGCATTATAAAAACTATCACGTCATCTAATCCTGCAGAAGTAATGTTTGCTATAAATCTTCTCAAGTTGTTCACTGGTGGTCCTTCTATTTCACTGTTAATAATAAATCAAGCCTAGCCCTTCACTTTTACTGTGCAAAGCCAACTTTCACAAGGAGGAATATTTAAGGCCCTTAGCCTGTTATTTCATATATCTGGCTTTCAGGCACCTATTCCTCCACAGAGAAATCTGTTACACTGGGGACTTTTGTAATACAGCGAGTCTGCAGGACACGCTTTAACTTCTGTAAAAACATACATGAACAGTATATAGCAACTTGGGGGGCGTATCACTTACAATTAAATGCAAAGAAGCTGCTTTCTGCTCTGTGTTTGGGGGTCTGTATGCACGGGGGTGCTCTTCTGTGCCTCTCAGCTCCTCTCCTGGGCTGTGTGCACGCGAGCTGTGTGTCCAGCAGCGCTGGGAAGCGGCTCTGGAAGCTGCAGCCTGCCCAGGGAAGCGGCTTCTCCCTCCCGCTCCCAACCACCTCCCATCCAGCCCTCTAACACAACCCAACTTATGTTACTCCCGTTCCTGCAGGTCACGTCTACCAAAAAAGGTATTCCCGTGGCCTCGCTGAATAGAAACAAAGATTTATTCTTTTTCCCCCCAAATCCTGTCAGAGGGTTGTTTCCATTCGCCGCTGTTCCTGGCTCGCGGCAGGCGACTGATGGATGTTCCCATCCCGAGCAGCGCGGCTGGGGCGCTCGGCAGGCGGACGCTCTGCAGTTGCCCTGAAAGGCATTAAAATGCCCCAAACGCAGCTCTCGTGGGTCTTGGTGCCCGTGCAACACCGAGGCACAGCAAGCAGCTCCCTAGGAAGCAGGAAGGAGACAGGTCCTCCTTCTGTCATGCTCCGAAGGAAGGAGCACACAGTGCTACGTGCTGAAGTCACTGCTGTGGGGCTCTTAGGAGATGTGCTTGGAGCCTGGCCAAAGAATTAAGCCCCTCTAGGGACTTAAGCAAAGCCCTGAGAGGCCCAACAAGAAAACAGGGACACCACTATCCATGGAGCCAGCAGGGAACAGATTCTAGGTATCCACAGCTGTGTCATTTTTCACTTATGTAAACCTTGGAGGAGCAGCACTCAGTATCCTTGCTGCTGTCGGCAGGAGCCAGGGGAGGCTCTTATGATTTGCCTGGTTTTTTTTTTCTAAAATCCTAGATGGGAGATGCAATTTGTGATCTCACTGCCACTCTGTTGCCTTTCAGGTTTAACTGATCTATTCTCTGCTTCTACTCCTGGGCTTTTTTTCAAAGGGGTTCTCTGAAGATGAAGTCCTCTCTTAAAAGGATTATCACCTCAAGCAGATGGCGAATGCACAGAGACCTTTCCTTTACCTTATGTCTGCTCCCACTTCCTTTCTGTCAGGATGGATCACCTCACATTCACACGGCACAGCAAAAATCACCATCCCACCCACCGTAATGAGAACTCCAACAGGAGAGGCCTCCACTCACATCCAACTTCTGCTGAGAACTGGGAGCTTAAACCTGGAATTTTGCTCAGTTTTCACATTAGCCTTGCTTTAACAACCAGGCACTTAGCTCTGAAAAACCTAATCGCCCTTTTCCACTGTGCATATAGAATATTTTGTGCCTCTATATTAAATCCCACTCCAAAAGGTTCATTTTTTCCTAATTTGGCAACGTCTTTTCACATTCAGATCAAAATGGATTGCAATCTTCACTCCATTCCATTCCAAACTATCACTTAAAATATGTTCCTCTGAGCCATTAAAAGAGCTTTCCTTCAGTTGTCCCACTTCATCTCTTGCCAATCTACATAGTCCACAACCAGCAGATGTCTTTTTTTTCCAACACCTCTCTGTGTCTTGCCTCTGAACGGGATTAATTCCTCTTCCACAGTGTCTCTACCACCTCCTGGAAAACCTGCACTTGACTGACTGCCCCCTTTCCAGCTCCTCTCCAAGGTTCTTCTCTCCCTTTCCACGAGTCCTCCTCAAGCTTCTACGAACGTTAGCTAGATCCGGAACTCCAGTCCTCACACTAGGCCTTGCCTTTATTTCTACCGCCTAACAAATACACGCATGCAAAAATCAAACTGATACATAATTGAATATTAGCCTTCAAAGTGCACATTCCTTATATTTCTATAGATTTATAAACACCTATAGGGTGCTTCTGAACTCTTTAGTGCTCACAAGGGTTACATTTTGGAGCGATGACCACGTGTTCGTGCAAGGCGTTTGTCAGGCCGGCTGTGCCGGGGATGGGGAGCGGAATGGGCTGTTTCCCGTCCAGCAGCCTCCAAACAAACTGCATCAGAAGACGTCGGCGCAGCCAAAGTCCACATCACTGTCCCGCGCATTTCTGAAAGGAACGCCAAGCGTCTCCGCTGCTCCCGTCACGGCCAGCACGCTAGGGAATGGGAAGGCTTTTACAGAGGCAGAAGCTTTCCCCTAAGAAATAGACATCCCTAAATATCCCTGAGTCCTTCCTCCTTGCCTAGGATCTGCCTGCAAGGAGGAGAGGAGAAGCGTGAGGACCAATGCTGAAGAAGATGGTGCGAAGAGCTGAGCTGGTGGATGCCTCCAAAGGGGCAGGAGAAGGAGGGAGGGAAGGGGCCAAGGAAGAGGCAGGACCAGGAAGATGAGGGAGGGAGAGCTGGCTGAGCCCCGCACAGGAGAGAGCTGGTTTAGGGTCAGACAGGCAGTAATTAGTCATCAGGCAAATAAAAAGAGGAGCCTGGAGAAGAGCGAAAGCAAATCAGCCAAGCTCTGGTCAGATGATACTCAAAAACAATATTAGCAAAAATAATGATTTTGGCTTTGGAGAGAGCCCAACTTGATTAAGCAACACTCGTTCGAAAGGATTATTCTGCTCATAAATCTGCTTAGCAGCTCGCATAAAATGAGTAATAATAATGGGAGAAAAAATGTGTTTAGCCCAGGAAATTTCTGACCTGTTCTTAATGATCAAAAATGATTCTCTTTGCATTTCCCCAACAAAAACACACACCTACTTTTCATTCTGTTGCTAATTCTGTAACTAATACAAAAGAGAAAACCTTTTATATTAGTTACTGAACCCTTTCCTTCTTTCCAAATACATTTTTCTTTCTCCTTTGAAATAGCAGCTTCTTTCTTTCAATGCAAGATTTAAAATTCATAAATATATATATATATGTTTCTGCCTTAATTTCTGAGGCCTTGTACAGGCTCCTATTTCCAGGCTGACACATATTTTGGCTCTTATAGGTGGCAAGTGCTGCATCTTTTCATAGGGTTGACTTCTGAGGGTCTGCAAATATGGGGAAAACATCTTCGAACAGTCCACTTCCTAAAAGACCTTCTCTGGTCAGTCATTAATGGTGTAAGAATCACCTGCCTGTGTGTCTACTGACATATACAATACACTTACCATCCTAGGAAAAAAAAAGCCATACACATGATTCATCATTTAGCTTGGTAGACAGGTAAATTAGCACAGACAGAACTAAAATCTGTGACCCTTTAGAGCTTCTCCTTTATCTGGCAACTCTTTTGTGAACATTTTCAATATTCAGTATTCTGTATCATCAATAAAGTCCCTTTTTTATTCAATAGGACTTCTCTCTCCAGTGGCTTTTTCTTCTGGTAAAAATATAATGCTTGATTTGATTTTCAAATCAAGGATCTGAACTGGAACTGATTAACAGGCAATCTTCAAGTGATTCCAAACAAATATAGGAAATAACACTCGTAATTTAAAGCCTACCCAGAGTACTCCCAAAGAGCAGAGCTTCCAATCCTTTGGGGACAGAAATGCAATCATAAGAAGCCGCCCATATTTATATTTGCTGTTTTTATTTTTAATCTGAGGTTGCTGAGTCTTCGCCTAAGGAATGCTTTAAATTGATATAAACTGACAACTGTTGGAAAAGCCCCTACTCCCACTGCCTGCTCCTGCCTTCATCTCCCCTTACAGGGGCCTGTGAACTGCATCAGAGAGCACATACAGATTAAGTCATATATTTTATTTAGCTTCTAGTAGAGGTTTATCACTGTTGTAAGCTGGTCGTGAAACCGTTTTGCCAGTGGGCACATTTGAAATGAGAGGTTATTAAAGGCACCTCAATTTGAATAAAAAATGTTGATCTTTCCTGACACATTTCGCTACATGATCTATATATCCAGTAGGATCTGGTAGTTAAAAGTTGTAATAAGCCAGGATGCTTCAGTGCTTGCCAGAGAATTTCCCAGACTTTCACCTATAAATGCATTTTCTTAATCCCCAGTAGCTTTCTCCAGGAGACCCTGACACTTTGCTCTTTTTAAAGGTATAGGGTATGGTTAGGGTAGCTGTTACACCAAAGCTGTAATCTTTGCTACCTGATTTTCACACTGGCTGCAGAAAACCTGCTGTCTGAAGGAT
>JAUBOD010000038.1:4904517-4915392 GCA_032353885.1 Nothura maculosa | reverse complement strand
AGAGATTTAACATCTCAAGGGTGACAGGCCAGGAAAGCTATTTAAATTATTAATATTATCCAACCTGATAAATAATCTGCTTAGAATCACAGCAGAATTTTGGGGCACATAAGATTATTTCAGATTCAGCTCTTCAGTTGACTCTGTTTGACTGCACTGAATGGGAGTGTAAATAATCCTCGAGAGAGAGAGATGCAGCATCAGCTGCCCCAAGTACAATATTTAAGAGCAAAAAGCCCGCATTTATTGCACCTAGCTGTAGGTACCATCTTGGGAACTGAACTACCACATATTCTCCCAGGACACAACCGAGAGAAAGGAACATCCTGGGGATGATTCAAGTTTGGGGACATCTTTGGAAGTGTCCCTCTGCTCAGATCTTGCTTCTCTAAGTTTGTGAGGAGTTTCTGGACCAGCACCACCATCCTCTTTAGAGAGGCTGTCAGCAAATGAAGGAGGGAAGCCTCATTCTGGGCCCTGCATGCGAGTGCTCTACAAAGCCACAGTGAGCAGCTGTGCAATGGGGAACTTTCAATTCATGTGCAAACACGTGGATTCCCCACCTATTTGTTAATAATTTCTCCTTGCTGTTACTTACAATGCTTACGTGTGTATATACACCACTAGACTGCCAGATATTCCATAAACTAATGCACTGTAACAGTCACGGGTAATAATCCATTTCACTACTCCTACTATCTCTGTGGCACAGCACACAACTACAGCTCTGAACATACCAAAGCAGAACATTGCACGCTCATCAAGATGTCTCAGTTTCGTATGTAACTGCCTCACAGTTTTATTTTCTGCATGCTCATCACTCCTCTCCACCACTCTCCAGGTACTTTTTGTAAGTTTATCTCGCCTATCTATTCTAAGAATCAGAAAAGGACATCCCCCTGATAGAAGAACAACCACATCTCTCACTCAAAAGTTTCAGCTCAAAAGATTCAAATAACTTACCTTGGGACACCAGTGCACGACCTTTAATAATAACTTAAACAATAATAAGGAAAAGTGCATGGGAAGAGAGTATCTCTTCTAATGAAAGCTCAACTCTACACTAAGTTTATGCTCAACTAATTTGGGGCACTTTAAAGTTAGATGTTTCACTTAGACTAGATGATCCAGCTCCCTTAATTAAGGCACACACACAGTTGCCTCCAGAGGGTGAGTCAGGACATGAACCTCCCAGAGCCCCGAAAGGAAGGGCCCTCAGGGGGTATCTGGCTCTGTCATTTGACTGCAGTAGAAACCCAGCCAGCTCAGACGAGGCCCCAGCCTTTTAATTAGCTCTAATGGGGTCAGGTGAAATTGCTGTGGGCTCCGTACAGTCTCTGGGAATACCTGGACGCCGACCTGCGGCCTCTGTGTTGCCTGGTCTCAGAGGACACCAAACGAGCCCTGACCCCGTCCAACAGCTCATTTAGCAGCTCTCACTAACACTGTGTCGGGTTCCCAAATGTGCAAGCGTTGCAAGACCAAGGTCACAACTTGCCCTCAAACAGGTTTTGCCCTCACTTTCCTGCTCTAAGTTGATATGCGATTTTGCCAATCCGTGATACAAAAAAAATTAGCCAATGCTCTTGAACTCTCCTGAGGTTTTTCATTGGCTTTAAGACATTTTCAAGCAGGAAGAAGCAAAATCTCGACCCGCTGTGCTCCACATTCTGCACATCCTGACTCTTCATAGTCAGGATACTTGGGACTGACTTGACAATAGTGAGGTGTCAGGACCTAATGTTATAAAATCTGAAAGCAATATTTTATTAAAGAAATCAGACCTTTCCGAATAACAGCCTATATGGGTAGGTATTTGGTGTGCATACAGGACATGGACATATTTGGTATGTGTAACAGGACAGAGACGGCAAATGCGGATGAGGAACAAGGACTGCGAGGAGGATTTTCCTGTGGCCATTTCTACTGCTGAAAGTCATTTGCGGGCAGGCCAGAGCGAGGCTCAGTTTTAATCCCGGGAGGCACAAACGTGAGCAGCTCCCTGTGCAGGATCTACGAGCTGCTTTGCTTATCACACACGTTCCCTCGCAGCCAGGCTGGCCACGCTCTGCTCCCAGGGCTCGGGAGTGCGGAGCCGGCCACGGGAATCACGTTTCTGCTGGAAACCCCTACGACAGCAGGCACAAGGAACATGTGTATTCCCAAACAGGAAAGCAACAAGGGCAACCTACATTTTTTTAAAAAAAAATTGGTTCTATCCTATGCGTCTTCTAACAGACACCATAAACAAAAAAAAAAAAAAAAAGAAAAAACAGAGATCTCGGAAATGTCTTATTTTTTCCTGTGCTTAGTGGGAAGCTAAGCATAAAATATTTCATTCTGAATAAAATAAAATATTGCATTCTGAATGCTGTCAGTGCACACAGAAGTCCATTTTTCCCTTTGCATTCACGGCTTCCTTGAATGAAAGCCTCAGATTACCTGGTTATCAGAAAAGCCCGGGCATGTGGCAGAGAAAGGGCCAGGATCACAAAGCCACCTAGCCTAGCCCCAAAGGAGCCCTTTGTCCAGGCCTGCTTTCCATTTCCAGGCTCTCATTGCCCTGCATTGTGCTAGGGAGCCTGGCACAGGCTCAAGCTCTGCACTTGAGTGCCAAGGTGCTCGGAGGATGAAGCTGAGCTCAGCTTGGGCCGTGGTAGTAAAAATAATGGGTACACAAGGGGTGTAACTCAAGCACTCAGGCACCCAGGGGACGGTGCAACAAATACGTCTGCTGATGGATAACCTGATTTCTCCCTCTTTCCTGCATCAGCAGTAGCAGCTTCTGTCCAAGTTCCACTAAAAATCTCTTTATATGAAGTCTGTTAGGGATGCTAATCAAATTTCTCAAAGCAGAACTTCACTCTATAGCAATGCCTAATGTAGCAAGCAATAACAGCATGAATCTCTTGAGTTTGGAAGAAATCCGTGTGTAGAGATTTTAATCATGCATCTTATTGGATTTTAGATTTTGACTGTGAAGCGATACAAACCTTCAGAGTGTGGAAATCTTCAAATAACTGCTAAGAGAAATAAAGGCACGAACCTCCATGCAAGTGGAGACACTGGGGTAATCTCTCATGAAAAGGACTGAGACGTAATGTTACTTCACACAGTGCTTAAATCACCATGCATCAAATGTTAGTTGAAATATTATCATTTTTAAAGGCAATTAACAGTCAGAAGCAGATGTAGAAGATGGAGCTGTTACTTAGATTATCTTATTTTTTAACAAAAAAGAAATCTGTATATTCCGGTTAAAATGTTTAACTATTAAAAAAAAAATGTTGTATGATCACACAGTCAGGAAAAGAACTACAGAAATCAAGCCAAGACATGCTCATGATTTCAGAAAACAGCTATTTCTTACACTTCTTGTAGTGGAAATACCTGATATCACATTCCAAACTCTTCTAAAAATCCAAAATCTTTTATTGCTCTGGAAATGGTAGCAATATCTATGTGTTTTTAGAGCAAATAAGTTGCTTGCTTCCTACTGCCTACTCACATTGCTTTGCAGGAAATGGACTGCATTGTAGTCCAGGTCTGATAATACAGCAAGCACAAATATTCCTCATCCAAAGTCCATTCCTTGGATATTCAACTGGCTTATAGTTTGGCCAAGATACATTAGTATTTCCATCCAATGAATCAGGGCAAAATAATTGCTTGTCATGACAAAGACGTGAATCAGAGGTTACTGTCTGCAAAGGCCTTTGAGATCCTTAAAGACAAACGTGAAAATTGCTGTTGAAAATCCTGACCTCATTGTCACCCAAGCTGAAATTTTCAGTGGAAAGTGAAGGAAGTATTTGGGCCCTTTAGACTGAAAAGTGACCACTACTGTTCTTTCTTTGTTGGTAATTATATCAGTATTTCACAATGAGATCTTCCAATCTCTCTAAAATTTAATGAGATCATCTCTGATGGTCAGGAGAGAAAGGTTCACATTTTCCAGACACAAATATGTCCCTAATCCCTTCACTTTTATGAAGTCTAAGTTCTCCAGTATCTCTGTTGCTGATCTGAACCTTTGTATTATATTCTTTCCTTTTGCCAAGTTCCCTTCAACTGATTTTTGTGAATGACAGTGTTTAGTCTGGCAGACTGGTACCCAGAGGCTGACTCTCTCGAGCCTGGTTTGAGTTCCCTTTTGGCTTCCCTCACGACTCTACCCTCACTGCACCTTGTCCACAAAGTGCTGCTCCCACCACTACCACAGTGTAACCCAGAAAATCCTGCACTGGGCCCTGGGAAGGAAGGCTTGTTCTCCTTTTCAGATACTTTGCCTATATTCCCCACTCCTTCCTCCAACAGCTTCTCTTGCAAACCAAAACTCACACAGCCACAAAGCTGGGCACAGAACTGAATTCAGCAGGTTAGATCCTGCTCAGGAGCTCTCAGCATCTCAAAGTTTCAAACCTGCAAGTCATATTTTACTCAGAAAATGCATCTGGTAATGGTTGGGCCCCTGAACAGGCGTCACTGTCAAGCACTGTCCCTGGTTTCTCCACTGAGCAACCTGCTGCTTAGGTTCTAGTCCATAATACAGCCCCATACCAGGAAGGCATTCGAGCAGCTGTGTATACAATGCCTTCTACTCAGGTTTTCTAAATTACAAGTAGAAAAAAAAATACATATATATATATATACATATATATATGCAGCGTTTCCTGATGCACAGGAAGCTGTCGGTGAACACCACAGCTGAGGTGAAAGAGGCCTGCTCCAATTTTTCTTATCAGATAACATAGGAGAGAGTTATCTTTTCTAAGGTCATTCAAGATAATGCCAGTAACATTTTATAAAGCAACTCATTAGATCATTTCTCCAGCAGTAAGACAATTAAATGAAATAGTACTTGGCCACCAAGCAGCTTCATTCATCCCACTTTCCCCATGAAAGGAGTCCAAGGAAGCACTTGACGGAAGCTGCAGCTCAAACTGTTTCCTTGTGGCCCGTTGCAGCCTCCCTGGCTGGGCAGGGGCCACTCTGGAAACCTTGGTGCAGCAAAGCCCGGCCTAGCACCTGCTGGGCTGCTCCCTCACGGCAGCCTCGCCGGGCGGCTGAGCCTCCTCCCGAGCCAGCGCCGCTTATTTGCACTCTGGAGACAACAGTCCTGTTTGCTGCGCAGATGTCCATTAAAGCCTTGGTCATCCCATTAAAGCCTTGGTCATCCCATTAAAGCCTTGGTCATCCCATTAAAGCCTTGGACATCCCATTAAAGCCTTGGTCAGCCCGAGCGGGGCTCACGAGGCTGGAAGCCATGGGCTGTGCCGCCCTGCACGAGCCCATGAATCCCATCCCGACGCACAGCACGGAGCAGCCCTGCCAAAGCCTGCGGAGTTGAGCGCACGGCCAGCACCACACGCGGCCACGTGGCTGGTCCAAGGGAGGCATTTTGGAATGGAGAGCATGGGAGAGAGCTTGACACCTGCCCCTGCTCTAATTTTTCATACTTGCTGCAGTGCTGTGACTGGGGAGTTTCACCCGGATGAAATGTTTGGCGCTGGTGTGGGAAGGGAGACGGAGAGAACGGTGAAATCTGTTCCACTGCGTTAGGATCAGAGGGGCAGAGCAGCAACCGAGGCTTAATGGGAAGATAAACATAACTAAAAAGATAAGCCAGGCCAAATGTCCCGCTGAAAGAAGGTTAGCACAGTACTAATATTGTACTCGCTTCGCTTTGCTCATGTTTTATGCATAGTTAGTACAGACGTTTAGTGGCTGGCACCTTCTCAGTTTATATGCCCAGAAATACTAGGTTCCTATGATAATACACTAGAAAATCAAGCTTCCCTTTGGTTTGCTTATTTTCCAAGTTCCCCGACTTGGTTTAAACAGAACATGCACAAGGGCCATCAGAAATCTGCACATTTTACACGAGGGAATTATCCCCTCGCATCTACCAGACAAAACACTCCACATTCCTCTTCTGAATTTCAAGCAAGTTATGCTATCTTCCAGCCAATTTTCTCGTGCCAGTAAAAACACCAGGAAAGGTTTGCGACCTTAAAAACATCACGGGCAAGTGAAGATTCGCACAGAATATTCCCCTAGCAAAGCCCGGGACTAGATAGATGCTCCCACCTCGTCCAGCACCACGGGCACTGTCAAAAGGCTGTTGTTCCCGCGTGGGCTTCCTCCAAGACCACATCCTGTGAGCGGGGTCGCAGCGAGAGCCAGAGCCGCTCCAGAGCAGCCTGCTCTGCACACGAGGCCAAGGAGAACCTGCCCCTGCAGAAAGCAGGGGCTAGTGGAGGGAGACCACAATTAACACCTGCTTCCCCAAATTAGCAAGTCTCACTTGTGGCTGTGCTCTTCTTTCTTACTGGAGGCGAGAATTTCTGCCAGAAAGAAGCTAGGAAGTGTATTCAAAGGAAGAAATTAACTCCAAAACACAACAGCTCTCCCTACAAGGGGTCTGCTTTTATTCTGTAGCTATTTGTTCTGTGCTGTTATATTTAATAAGCAGAAAGCCCCTCAAAAGCAACGCACCCGGGGGGCTTGTGTAACTTGGTGAGAGACCAGAACACATTCCGGAGTGAAAAGTCCAACCCGACACTCGCCTGGAGCCGGGTCTGGCTGCTGCCACTGACACCTCCATGAGGAGAGGGCTGCAGCCCCACCAGTGAAGCGAACAGGGAGCTCACCCCGTCTGCCTGTTTGGCTGGGGCCTTCCAAAAGACAAAGGATGGAGCTGTGGTTCAGATGGGGCGACTGGGACTCAAGATATATATGACTTCAAATTCCTCGTGCTGCCACAAAGCCCCAGCCTGAGTGTGGGAAACTCATCCATTTTCCCCTTAATCTCCTCTCTCGCTCTGTGTTGTGGGGATAGTGTTTTCCCTTTTCTCCCACACTCTGTCTAACACAGCCATATGTCCTGTCAGGCCGAGATGAACTCTTGCTCTGCTTACACACAGTACCTGTCACGATCAGGCATCAGCCTGGTCGACATTTCTGGGGTGAAGGTCTGGCTGAAACTCAGCAAATTTCTCCAAGAAGGACATTTTAATGAAGTTTTTACACAAGGATAGAAGAGATGTGTTTCAGCTGAACACAACTTACATAATCCTTGTGGCAGCCTTGGCTCCACCAGCTGCTTTGGGATGCTCCTGTTTCCTAGGGGCAGGCTCAGAAAGTCTCTGTGGGACTTTCAGAGGCTCTCAGGGCTCTGGGCAAAGTGGCTTCCCGGGACTTCTTTCTACTGACACTCGTCCTGTGCTTTTGGGGAGAACAACCGAAGCTGCAGTACGTGGGTGAAGAGCCCCAGGAAATACCCATGCTGTGTGATGAGTGCTCTTTACAGAAACCCTGGAATGATGGAGGCTTCAGTGTGCAAAGCATCCCTCTCTAGCTACTAGCACTGCTGGGACGTTTTGCTGAAGCCCAGCTAAAGCCTCCCAGGGTATAACACAAGCCCATTATTTTTATCTAGAGATGGAGACCACTCATCTCCATTTATGGTCATGGAGAAGATATTACCCTGCGCGGCTGCTGCATTTACTAGCTCTGGTGGCACCGTGCGGATGCTCCTGGGTTGCTTCAGGTTCTGGAGCTCAGCAGCTTTTCCCTCATCCAGGGATCTCCTCATGCACACTCTGATGCATCCCCCCTCTTCAAGCAAGGAGCATTTCTAATGAAAAAAAAATGGACTGATGAGAAAATCCCCATGCACCTTCCCTAGTGACAGATGCAATATAACGAACAGGAGCCATCACTTTCTGCCGATGCCTCACGCCAACTCTTGCCACATAAGCTAATATGAAATACCCCAAGCTCTAAGTTCTCATTTTGTGAGCGGATTAAAATAAAAGCAGTGAAAGGCCAAACGGGGCCCATAAGCTCAGGTTGGTAAATGCCCTCCTATGGATAATCACAATTGCAAAGTAGCCACAAAAAAGCAGCTTTCAACCCCTACCCAATACCATTTGCTGGTAAGTATAAAGGTTTTAATAATTGCCTAGCTGTCTTACTGCACATTTATCTCACCTGTATAAAAATGTGCTTAATACAGGTGATTATGAAATAAATATTTAACAGCAAAGTTGTTTCCAAGCTCATTCAGCCTAAGGCTCTTAACTCAGTTGTAAAACAGCACAGACAGATGGTGCTGGATACATAAAGCATATTAAAGGTGCCGTTATCTGCTTCATAGAGAAATAATTCAGAGCACAAGGCAAGAAGCTGAAACTGCTGAGCATCCAGGTTCCTGCCAGCTGCCCACCTTCCCATTAAACACGCTGCATCCCAGGTCCCTGTGCTGGTTGCAGTTTCTGGCAGCTCTTTCCATACTCTTGAAATGCTGTTAGATTCCCATCACTGACGGCCACCACGAGGAGAAGAAGGGAGGTCTCTGGCTGCTTCTGCTCCCCTTTTCACTGCCTTGGCCACAGCACTAACACACATGTGGTGCAAGGAGCACTGCCAGCCCACGAGGCAGGCGTCTCCACTGCATTAGCATGGGGAAAAGGGCAGGACAAAATGGGGAAACAAACTCATTCAGGCTCCCATATGCCAAGCAACTTGGTAAAGCTTCGTCCTGAGGGAGCAGGCAAAGAGTTAGCCAAGAAACTGAAAGGTCAAAGGGATGTGGGATTGCAGCAGATCCTCTGCTTGGGAGAGACTTGGGGAATAATGGGAAAGGGACATGCCAGGGCATGAGCGAGTGCTGTGGAAGGGTTAGCAGAGGCAAGGTGGAGCTACGGCAGTGATCCACAGCACAGCGCTGGTGTTGCGGTGCACACAGATCCCCCTGCACGAGCAGCAGCTCTGCCCATGCCGAGCGAGCAGCCACGCTCGGGCTGGGCCTGCGCGGGCCGGGCAGCCTCGGGCCACCCGCCGCGGGCACAGGGTGCCCGGGCCCGGCAGCCGCCACCGCCTCAGCGGCCAGCGGGCGGCCAGGAACGAGGAGACGCGGCTTGTGCTTGACCAGGAACGAGGAGACGCGGCTTGTGTTTGTGTTTGACCATTCAGGAGGAAACACGGGAGCTTTCCCGCCGCTTCCCTCAGCGCAGGCCGGGCAGCCTGCAGAACGCTGCAGTGTGAAACAGTCCCACGCACGGCGGGAACCTGCTCGCGTCGCATCCCTCCCTATGTAACCTCCCCATGTGCCACTCACGTGAAGCTGCATTTCAGGTCCCCTCGTGTCCTGGTACAGCTGTTGTAGACCCCGTTCTTGCTCCCATGTTCACCTGCCTGTCCCTCTGCTCTTCCTTGTTCTTCTTTACAGAACATGTCCCAGCCCTACTGCTCAACAGGTCAGAAAAGCCACCATGGCCTCCTTCCTCAGGTGGGCTCACCTCTTCCTTTGGCACATCTGCCAGAAGGCCCTGGAGCAGATGCCAAGTTTTCAGAGTTCCCCTGAGATACTTCCTTCTCAAAATTAGGCTGCTTAATGATGAACTTGGTGGGGCTGGACCTTTCCAAGAGAAATCACAGATTATGGCCCAGGTCTCCTCTGGAGGCCAGTACTTGTGTCTTACAAGAATTTTATTGTAAACCCTAAAAATTGCAGCATTTAGAGAAGTACTAGGTTTATATACATAGACTGGATCAGCTTGTAGGGCCTGACTAACACTTTCCAGCAAGGAATAATGATATGAAAAAATGTTTCAGTCCTGACAGAAAGACCTGATTAGTGGATACAGAGGAAAATTAGTCATAGGCAGAGGCCTGTGTAGATGTCTGCCAACAGGAAGGAAGAGGCAGATAAAGCAGACAGCAGGAGGCAGATAGCATGGACAAAGAGAAACTGAAAAAGAGAAGAAAAAAAAAGATAATATGACAGTACAGGAATGAATTAACTCAGGAAAGAAGGCTCAAATCTTATCATTGGAGGCAGATACTCAAAAGGGTAAAATTAATATATCAGATTCAGCTCGGGGACACTGTTGGCAAGCCTAAGTGACACTGAAGATGAGTTTGGTGATGGGAGGAAGGCCTTGGGAGCAGGCAAAGGGGCCGGCCAGGAGCAGCCGGGTCACTGCAGTGCAGAGATCTATTCACTTTGGGGTCCAAAAATCATTCTGGCAAATTAATTCTTCCTACATTCCTTCAATTTTAATCCATTGCTTAACTAGCTCTTTTTAGAGCATCACTCGATAGTTTCTTTTTGGTTCAGCATCATAGGACAGTCTAGCCTAAGGTGAGCATTTTGCCCTCATTAATTTAGCATGGAATACAAAATCAGTGGCACAAGAATATAAATTATACTATAGCCATAGTTAAATAAATGCTTCAAAATGCATTCAAAAGGTGGGATTTTCAGGCGTGGGTTTGGATAAAACCAAGCTGAGGCCTCACTGAATGGCAAACTGTCTGCTCCAAGGAGAGCAAGCATTTCACCTCCTGAATCCAGCAGCTGGATTCCTTTCCTGTGTACATATATAGGAATAAACTTTTGTCTATATGATACTCAGGGAAGAAGAATGTGCTCTGAAGGCCTGCGTTCAAATATTTTGCATGACTATTCACATCGTAAGTGTTTGTGCAGTCAGTTTAAATATCAGTGGGCCAAGCAAGAAAGCAGATGGATCTGTATGTGAATTAGGTACTGACATACAAATTATGAGAATTCCCAACCAACGGATCAGCATTTGTGAACAAAGTATATTGGAATAAACCACACATAGAATGACTTAAATCATTAATAACTGAATGACTAAAATATATACTTACTATTTTCTTTCCTAAGTTTAACTATGCTCTATCCAATGAAAAAAAAAAAAAAAAGGCTGAATATAAACACAGAATCACAGAATGGTTGAGGTTGGAAGGGACCTCTAGAGATCATCCAGTCCGACCCCCTGCTCCAGCAGGGACACCCAGAGCACGGGGCACAGGGCGGCATCCAGGCGGGTTGGGAAGATC
>JAUBOD010000038.1:4872139-4891544 GCA_032353885.1 Nothura maculosa | reverse complement strand
GATTCCCTACTTGTAAACTTCATATCTTAACAGAAAGTGCTGGTAAGGACAAGCATTGTAGTTCTTGACTCAGTATGAAGTACTGAAAGAAGATCATTATTACATGAGCTTTCCCTGCTACATTTCCCATTCAAATCTGGCATTTGCCTTGATATGCCATCAGTTTTTAGGAAAGAAAAACTGGTGTCTTCACCCTGACACTGGCTATGTGCTCAGGAGGAAGCACTGCCCTCACAACCCTGTTCTCACACACTTTCTTTGTGCATACTCCACTGCCAACGGTCGGAATCAGGACACTGAGGGTGATGGGTCTCTGCTCTGACTTGGCACCGCCATTTTAGGGCCTCTTGTTGTCGGGTGAAGCGCTGAGGTGAGCCCTGGAGCTGTGGCAGCAAAGGAGCTCACCTCCACCTGCACAAGGCCGAGCAGCACGGCCTGCTCACTCCAGCGAGTGACAAAGCTCAACCTCCATCTGTCCGGCTAAAAGTAAGTGTCCACTCTTCTCTTTCAAACAAAAGCATGTCCAATGCATACACCACAAATCTCAACCGTCTGCCCCTATCTCTGTTGGCCACATGTGAGTGTTTCCTACAGTTAGCCTTGGAGGCTGACATGCTCCCTTTGGCCGGGCAGACCTGGGCTCTGCACGCCTGCAGCTCCAAGCTGCCCCTTTTTTGATCAGTAGGTGTTAAGGATGAACTGATGTTTTTCATTACCAAACACCTCCCATCTATGCTACAGTACATACCTGGTGCTCTGAACAGAAATCTATGTATTACAATAGCAGCATTTCAGGTCAGCAATACGTATTCTCTCACCACCACCATGTGTATGCATATGTTATGTTGTTTTGTGTGGATTTTTATGTACACATAAGGACGTTTAATGTGTCCAACAGTCCTTAATGCCCTTTGAGCAATTCACCTGGCTTGTTTTATCTTGCACAAAAGAATAAAGGAAAAAAGAACCACTCAATAGCACGCAGCTGTCAAAAATAAGTTTCAAATCCTGCAGATGTTAGATGCTTCCTTCCTGTTTCTGTGCATACTGGGAAGAAAGAAATACTACCTTACAGATGTGCATGCATAGAAAAGAGGCTATGATTATTTATTATATTGGATTTACCTTTGAATGCCAAAAAAAGTGTTAGCTGAGGGACAAATGATAAAACTCCTTTCCCAGCTTTCATCCATCAGTGAGACTTTTAGAACTGACATATGTAACAAGCATATGGCAACCATAAAAGCACCATCAATATGCACAAATTAAAAAATAAAATAGCCAAAATAATATTGTTCCACCTACAGTAAGCCTAGGATGAGCGATGAACAAGGCACAGCTTTATCAAAACCAGGAGGGAGTGCAAGCTGGTTATTTAGCTGAAGTATCTGGCTAAACAGATACTAATTGTGGGCTGAAACCAGTGAATATTCAGGTAACAGCCACTGGTGAAGATGCGAGCAGTAGCACCTTTATGGTGACAAAAGCAGAGGACACCATCTTCAAATCCACAGCTTCACATTCACAGCTTCATTAGCAACCCACATAGCACCACACTTGACCATTTCATACCTTTGTTGACAAACCCAGAAGGATTTTTGGCTGGCACAAAATGGCATAATTCCAGCACCTTCAGTCAGCGAGGTGTGAGCCACACTGGTAGCCTCGTTCTCTACATTTAGCACAGGTATAATGAGATTTCGTGCACTATTCCTGTATTTCTTTCCTCTCCTCTCTCTGGAACTCTCTTATTTTTCATTCCTTTCCTATCCCTGCATGCAGCGAGCGCATCTTCTCCAGAATAAGAACAAGATGTGTAGACTGTATTTGTTTTCTTTTCACACACGCAAAAATAAAATAATAATAATAAAAGATGCAGAGCATTACAATTCCTGCAGTACAAACCACCTAAGCAACACTGGGGTCTGTGACTAGCAGTGAATTCCAAACTCCACTCTGACAACCTACCAAAAGGTCCTGGTCTCTTCCTAAAGCTACTTTAATTTAGGAAAGGTCCTTCTCTTCCATCATATCTTACCACACGGGGTCTTGATGCCACCACTCTCCTGCAGGCCCCTGAACACCCTCATCTTCCATATCTGAGCACTCCCCTTCTGCAGGACAGGATCAAGCTGAAGCCTTCCGATGCCTAATGCCATGGGATATTCCTGCAAAGAACAGGACTGTTTGCTGGCCTCAAAACATTAGCCAGATTTTTGTCTCATTAACAGAGATAAAAAGAAAAAAAAAACCAACAAAAACAGATATACAATTAGCAGTCTGCTATCTAACCCGGAAAAGATATATATATATTCTTTTTCCTGTGATCAGAGTTGGAGTTCCAGGCTAGTTAAATTTAGGCCAAATTTGTTTTTCCCACCCGTGCAGCAATGAACTCTGTTCCTCGTTATATGAGTGCAAATCTGCAGCAAAACTTTGAACTTCCAATGAGTAATTCTAGATTTATGCCAGAGTAATTGAGAGCAGAACGTAGCCTCTTGATTGCTCATAAATATTACACGGTTTAAGATCACTATCTTCCAAAACACTTGTGAATATTCCAGTTCTTTACTCTAACTCTCTATTCTCCTTTATGCTATTCTACTAGTCGGCATCATAAATATTTGGAATTTTCAATACAAATCATATTTAGATTCCAAAACGAGGAAAAAATGTAGCTACTGAGAATGTAAATATCAAGAGCATCGTTTTTTTCCAGATGAAATCTTTAGGAACAGCATAGAAGAAGCATTTTTCAGCACTGACACAGGCAGCTCTACAACACGAATGCATAGCTGTTTTTCAAAACTACCAAACTTTTTACTATTATTCTTCCATTAATTTCTAGACTGCTGAGAGTTTGATTAGCAGATAGCTCCAAAAATTCTCAACATTTCCACCTTGGAAACTGCTACACAATGATTTGGTAACTCTTCACCTTATAGTGAACATTTTGATAGAATGTACTTTCTTGGGTCAACCTTATCCCTGGTATAAGTGGAATTAGTTCCAACAAGTTTTCCTCCAACAAGACAGAATTTGTTGCTTCTATTATATGCCAGCCATTTGTTAGACTTAAGAAAATAGGAATCCTTCTTAAACTAGACCCTCAGCAGGGTCAGGGGACAGGACAGGCAGGAGCGCCCCAGGGCCCTGGGCCTGCTCTGTCCGTGGAGCAGCAGAGTATCCTGCACACACAAACACCCTCATCCTCCTCCGGGGACCAGGGTAGTGCTTTTCTTTGGGATGAGATTTCAAGAATCCCACACTTTCTCCCCTTTGATGAAAGGCAGTTGGTTTCAATTAAAAAAAAATAATAAAAAAAAATCAACAGGGAACTTACCCAACAGGAAACAGGGTTAAAGTGAATTTCGCATCATACCTTTTGGATCGCATCCTCAGCTGGGTGTGAATATCCCTAGTCATTTCGGATTTCAGCTTAGGCCACCTGAAGATCTGGCTCATTATTTTGGGATTCTTGTGCTACAGAGGAAAGCTGAATCTCACAGACTCTAGTTGTTCCTTAACAAGGCTTCTAGCTAGGCTGTTGAAAGGTCAGAATTTTAAAGGTCTCCAAGTACTCAATTCCCAATGATTTCAATGAAAGGTGAAAAAAATCCATCCTTAACTGCAGTGGTCTTGGGGAACCTAAGAACTAAGCCCAATTTCCATAAAAATCTTTCCACAGACAGAAATCTTTCCATGGATTTCAATGGCCACATCTGCTCAATATTCCTCTCTGAAATATTCTGGAGCTCAGTTTATATTATTCATTTATGTAAATCAGTTCAAAGAAAATACAGAAATTAGTGGGAATGGTAGAAATTTTAGGACCATTCTGAGATTTGCTTAAGTTGGCAGGCCAGACCATTCGGCATCTCTTCTGTGAACTCTTTGAAACCAATCTGGCTTATGCAGAAGCTCTTCTGAACTGATTAAAAAGTTATCAAGGCCATTGGTAAAAATGTATTTATTCAAATTTTCTTATTCTACTGACAGCCAAGTTGAACTCAAAACTCATCCGTGAATGGAATTAAAGCATTTGAACGACACTGGGTTACGTAAAGCTGAAATTGCTGCACAAAATTAAACCTCTGAGTGTGATTTTGAAAGCACTAGTCTAAGAAAATAGGAAAAGATTTACAATCTGAAAGCCTCAGATGCTTTTTCAATTATTTTAAATGAATATAAACATGCTATTTTTCTCTTTGCCTCAATGCTTGAGAGAAGCCAGAGGGTTTTTTTGCTGTGATGTCCACAATAAGAGCAAAACTTCTATTCTCAAATGTCTTCTAATCTCCCACTCTCCCATGCTCCTGAGTTTTGATCCTAAAGGGAGGAGTCTCCATGTCCTTCTGAGGTCTATTGGAAACCTTGCTGTAGCTATTGATTTTGTGCACCTAAGGCTCTGCTATAATTGCAGCAGAAATCTCAAATATACTTTTTCTTTGTGTGCTTTTGTACTTTGTATGAGCAGTCACAGACCAGCACCAAAAGTACAGAGAAGAAAACATCTATACAGAGTACAGTTTTCTCCCTGTACAGAGAAAAAAACCCCAACCTGTCCTCCAAAATGCAACTCCTAACAGGAGATGAGAGGTTTATCCAAGGGTTTGCTGGGGGTTCTTTACCGTCACCCTACGCACTCTCCTAAGCGAGATGTGAACTGCAAAAGGGATGGAGACCAGTCAGCCCTCATAGCTAAAACAGTGTGAGTAGATTATGATCTTCCAGCTATCAGAAAGAACAAAACGAACACTTGTTAAGTGTTAGATGGCGGTTATAAAGATTTTGAAGAGATAAGGTTGCAGACAGAGCAGACACTTCAGATGCTTATTGATAAAGCAAGATGGTAGATTGGTTTTCTAATCATCTGTGCATCTATTTATGTCAAAAAATGTTTTGGGACCGTCGTAATTTTCTAAAATATTTAGGGAAAAGATGAAGTAGTAGATACTGTTTTCATGAGCATTTTACTCATGTATCTAGGCCCTGAACCCATGATCAGTACTGCTGTGCTCTTATGTCTACTATAAGGGGCATTCATGAGTCATGAGTTGGACCTGGATCACTACTTTCATCATTACCCTTTCTACTGTCCCTCAGCTGATCAGTGTAGGAAAAAATCCAGATTATTATGCATAGCCCATGACTACACTTCAGCCAGAAATCCTATGACTTAAGCTGACTTCTAATCCATCTAAAGCCCTTAATTATGCCTATTTAAAAACACACCCTATAACTAGCATGTGGCCAGGTTGAAATCAATACTTGGTTTTCTTTCCTCTTTTAAAAAATCCCTTACTTGCCATTGTTTGTCTGCTTTTAAAGAATCTGTATTAAACCTAAAGTTGTATTAAATAAGCACCTCTTAATGGGGCAAACTGAAAGTCATCAGATACTTATCCTGCTTGTAGCGCAAGATAAGTATATTTAAACATCATCAGTGACGGCATAAAGTTTGTCAGATGCACGTATAAATTACTACACTAAGCGAGTATTTGCAGTTTTGTTTCTCACATTTAGTCGAGGAAGATGAGGCACAGATAAAAACACACATGATTTCAATCATCCTGAGGGAAGCTGAGGCGCACAAGCGGCCTTCGCACTGTCACAAGTAAGTGCTCAAAGGCCAGATGCAGATTTGGGCCTAGATCCACGGTGGGCCTATCCCTATCCACCAGGCTGCTCAGCATGCCTTGAACCTGGAAGCTGGAGGCAGCCGGGAAGAGCCAAGATAGCTGCTAGGCCTGAGATTTATGCCATTTTGCTCACTGTTCTTTGGGGCACAAAAGCGAGAAAGGGACCAGCCTGAAATACTGAGTCCCTACTACCAGGAAGGCTCTAAAGCAGTGCAAAACCGCCAGTGTATAATGTACACAATATATGCAAATTTTCTCCCCAAGAAAGATAGAACTGTGATGGGAAGCATAAACTTTCCACTTGCAAGGCAAACAGCAGAATACCAGTGTGGTTGTTATCCACTGGGTAACATAAAATGTATAGAGCAGTTTTTTATATACACATATATATACACATAACCATGGGCTGTCATATTTCAAGGAATTGCAATTTCATTGGAAAGTTAATTTAAATTTTTTATCCACTTTGAAGCCACACAACTGTGATAGTTTAATGTTCTGACTGGGCCTTGGCAAGCAGAGTTCACAAAAAGTCTGTTTCAGTCTGAAAACTATTATGAATAAAGTGTTCCTACTTTATTTCTTAAAGACTCTTTTTGGTCTTACTTCTCTGTAAAGACGTTATATTGTTCCCTTTCAAAGTTCCCTTTCAAAGTTTCCTTTCAAACTGACCTGCTTAAATTAGTTTTTAATCAACCCGTGATCAATTTCAGTGATTCACTTCAGCCAAAAAAAAGTCCTGAAAAGCTGATGTCTTCAATACATTTTTTTTTCTGAATAAATATTTAACTCTTGATTTTTGGAAGTGCTTCATTTAAAGCTTTCCAGATGTTCCTACGCTAGAAAGTAAAAAAGCCTTTAAAACATACTAGATCAAACAAAATATTATTGTCTCTCTAAAACAATTTGAAAATTTGAAAATAGATTTGCACAGCTGTAGGGCAAACGCAGGCGAGCTGCTGTTGGCAAGCAGCTGTCGTGCAGCGAGGCTGTTCCACAAACTAACCGTGCTTGTCTCACTTGAAACTTGTGCTCCCCCATCTGTCTGTTGTATCCGTTACAGAGAGGAGCATATCTCTATCAAATTATGAACTACATTTTGTCTTATGTTTGAACACATGTCTAAACTTGCCCAAAGCGAACTATTGAATTACTTCCCAGACAGCTGCCCTTCCTGCAAGAAGTGCTTGACGTCTTACTGTAAGAGGATCATCGAGAAACCAGCGAGGGTGCAATCTGAAGCCGGCTCCTTCAGTGGTTTCCCCAACGCCCCAGCCCATGGAATAGCTATTTAATTGCTATTTAATTTCAGAAGAGGACACAGTAGAGCTGGAGGTGGGGGAAATTAATGGATGTGGCAAGGGAGCACTTCACAAGACAGGCAGAAGACCTGGTACGTATGGAGAAAAAGGAATTGCTGTAGATATTAAGATGATGAAGACAGCAGAAGCACACATGTGCCTTTCATCTAGTTTTGGGAGGGTCTAAGGCCAAGCATGTTAAATGCTGGTTATCCAACAGATCCTAATTTTAGTGTCAGGACATTAGCACCTCCTGTCCTCCGATGGCATCCAAAGGGTCAAAGGAAGCAGTTTGACCACTATCAAATGGCTAAAGTGCTTCTAATCCAACATCCAACTGCCTTTGACCACTTACCTCTGGACAAATAGTAACAGTGCATGCACACCCAAAGGTCCTTTTCAAAATTTCAACACTTGGTAAGGTAGCAAGGAATATTTGTATTTGGGGAAACCTGCAACAACAGCTCCTTTGTGTTCAAGCCAACTCGTGGACCTTTAAGAATTCTTCAAGGGATTCCAGTACCGGGGAAAACGCCATCACCATCCTGTATTTTATGTGACCGATGTACACCAGGTTAGAGGAAAATATCATTAAAGCACTTCAAAAGGTACTTGTAGATAAAACATATAAAAACATTGTTTTCTTCTGAAAATGGCTTGCATGTATTTAGCTGGAAAAATAAAAGAACTTTAACAATCAACCGAATGACTATTTTTTTTCATTTATGGCTGTGTTTTAGCCATTTTGATTCTTCTGCTCACATCCCTCTCCTTAAATACGGTCGCCTATAGAATGACAGTACAAAGTCTTTTTCCACATATTTGTCCTTCAGACTCTTCTTCCTTATAGCCCTTAAGAGTATATTTTGGCTCAGAGGTGCAAACTTGTTCTTAATTTCCTCTCTTTGATTTCTTTGATTTATTTTCTGCCTCCAGAATACACGTGCTCCAACAGGATTGGCCCAGGAACAGCATGGAGCTATATCTGGAATACCTGTTAGGCTACGGCTGCGGTTCAGATGACCTCTGCAGATGACACAACCGGTGGCAAAACTCGCTCAGAGGACACACATGCTTGTCCAGCTGAAGGATCAAAGTTTCCTTCTCCATCTAGAAGGACAGTTTTACTTCTTGTCACTCTGTGCACTTAAGGACCACAGGATTGCATGTAATACTATATCCAAACTGAAGTGCTTGCCTGGGTATACTAAGGGCTTAGGGAAACTTCCCACTTAACCCAGCTGTGGATTTGGTTCCACTGACACCAATACTAAAAGGAACATCAAGGTAGGTGAGATGTTGGTCTATTCACCAACACAAAAATCTTAGAAATATAGTGTAAAATGGCTCTCCAGATGTCCCCTTAGTGACCCTGGTCATTGACTGAGCATCTCCCACAAGGGGCATCGGTTTTACTAAGCAGCCTAGTGCCAAGGCTTTACCTTCAAAGCACTGAAGCAACCTCCTCTGGTCTATCAGCTTCACATCATGCAGAAAGCGTTTCCCAGCACCATGTTTTTAATACCAGAGTGGTTCTGGCCCAGGAGAGGTTTAGATGACAAGGCCGCCCGAGTGTACAGGGGTGGCGCTTGGCAGCCGCACGCATGAGGGTCGTATAGCTTGGGAAGTTGCCATATAACCTCTGTCGAGGGCAAAACCTCAGCAACTTGAGGGACATTCTGTCACTGATTATATTATTGAAAAAATCCAAATCCTTGGCTACTGATTTTATCACATCTCACATTGCATTTTTTTTTCTGCAGGATTTCAGGTCAGAATGAGAACAGTTACTATTAATCATTTTCTTTTTATACAATGGTGCTATAGTCTTCCCTTCAACAGATTGCTTACTAAAATACACTGAAAAGCACAGAAATAAAAAAAAAAGTTTTTAATATATAGAGTAAAAGACACTCCAAACACAGGGACATATGCTCTTCTTAATAGGCATCTATTTTTACAGTGGAAATCTATGATTCTTCAAACATTCACTTGTTAATTTAAATCCAATTTTTGGCAAAATAATTAATTACTGGGAGCTATGCAACTAAATACTACTGCTCTGAAAATTTCCCTTGAATTTCTTTCCTAAAGGATCATATCAAAGACTACAAGATCATTTGTTGAGAGCACTATTTTGAGATTCAAATACATGAGTTTTAAGCAGTGAGGTAGAGTCTCTTTGCTAAAAACTGTGTTACTATGAGTGTTAAATCACAGTGCGTGTAATTGCTGGGTACTTTAAAGTATCTCAGAGCCTTAGTTAATACTTGAAAAACTAATTAAAGGAGCAGAAATTACTTCAGCTGCGGCTCTGGACGCTCAACGTGGTGTCTAGCATCTAGGTGTCATGGGAACTCCAAGGACTCCTACAGGGCAAGGCAGCCCTCACGGTACCCCACAGCTCTTGGCAGGCCTGGGCATGGCCAGGGCTCTGAGTTTATAACAACGGTGGTGTTAAGCACAAGGCCGCTTTCCTGAAGGAGTCTGGAAAGTGGAACCGTGGCTGGAGCCTTGGCTGGATTCACCCGCTCACACCCCGCAGTCTGGAGTAACACAGATGCTTGAACACCCATTAGATGGGCACCAGTGTGAGTTAGAAAAGACCCTGCCTAGAGAAGCGTATTTCCAGCACACATAGTGAATACTCACTCAGAGCAAAAGTAAATAGGAATGTGTGCACAGAAACTCTGATCTCCTGTGCGTCAGTTCGTAGGCAGGTGTGAATTCCTGATGGCTGGTTTAGATTTAAAACCAAAGTCAGGACCGGTTTGGATATTCATAAGGCAAAATGGTTAATGGCACTGTGTCCCCACATTATTTCACAAAACAGAAGAATCAGCAACTCAGGGAAATGTGCTTTATTTTTAACGAGAGAACAAGATAACTATGGATGAGCCCCAGTATTTCAACAGTATTCCCAAGGAACACATATTTTGCATCTGACACACACCAGCGGTTCTCCATAGCTTTGTACTGCTCCTTGTTTATGTTTCAGCGAGTGCCAGATTTTGAGGAAAACTCTTCGATGCATATGCATGATTTTTGTTGCATGCGAAACAGCAGGAAAAGCTGAATAACCATGGGGCTAGAATCTGTTCAACTCATGATGTGTAAACGGAGAGGAAGTGCTTTTAAAGAAGCAAGATTAGAAAACAAGGCCGTAAAGAAGGGCCAGAGGTGCAGTTTATAGTCACTCCAAGAACTCATGTTTTTTTAAACTTTACATTTTATTATTTTTCCATGTACAGTAACTTGGGCCCCAAATGCATGGCAAACAGAAGTGCATGCAGCTGGTGTCATGAAATGATTATCGGGACATCTTCCTCAGTTTCAATCCAAAACTATAAAATGCCATTTCAAAAGAAGAAAGTTAAATCTAAAGACGTGTATGAAGCAATAAATGATAAATGCAGGTCAAGGATGGCCAGTTACTTTAATACAGCAAATAGATATGCAGAAAAATACAGCGGAGGCCCAGAGAAAGCTCTGTCAGGAAGGAAGAAAAGCCACTGCTAACACCTCTGTTATTACAACAGGATATCCCATTTAATCATATCCCTTGCCACAAAGTGCTTTTCAGCAGAGCACTGTGAATCACAATTCACCTATGTTAAACAAAGATTAAGTTTTAATAAACTATGTGAGCTTCTAATGTTTTGGCAAATTTATCTAAAGTTATTACAAAAAGTCTACCAACACTGCAGGAAGCATCCAGGCCCAAATGCCATTTTTGCCCTTCCTTCAACTTTTGCTTCAATAATTTCCATTTCCAGCCAAACACTGTGGGTAGGATAATGTTCTGTGCAATGCTGTTTCCACTCTAAAATTCGGAACCGGGGGCTCGTGGCTGCTTTCTGTGAACGCGCTGCCCTCTCTGGGACACTGCTGATGATCTGGCTCCAAGGACAGCTTTTCCTTGTTCCAGGGAGCAAATTTAGCCGAAAGTTTTCACAGATTGCAGACTAATTACCCTTTCCCTTGCGAGTGGAAGGCAGCATTTAAAGTGCCTAAGGAACTCTTAAATTAGGCAAGCTGAATTTAAAAACTGAAAATCTTAATGAAAAATCAGACACTCGCTAAAATGACCCATGCATATTATTGCAATACATATTTAAGATTTCCAGGCATTTTCAAATCTGGTTTTAATAGATTCTCAATTTAATGTTTTTACAACAGTAAAGGTGACAAGCCAATAAAAATATCTGGCAAGTCAGTTTTTGCTATTGTGGAACATACGGAACCCAAGTTAAGACAGATACAATAATCTAACCAAGTCCATGTCTGTCATCCTTGAAAGCAAAACTGATCCGTAATTCACTATGGAAAAAGCTACAAAACTGTGGTTTTGCTATAAAACGGGCCTGAACATTTCAACCTAGTTTGGGCAACAAAATCCAAAAAGGGAAAAAAAAGAAAAAAAAATAAATGAAAAGAAGAACTTTGTTTGATTTGGAAATAGGTTATTTCATAAGCAAAAGAATGTAACACGCTTACTCAGGCTCTTGAGAGCAAGAATGGAGGAACTCAGGCCTAAAAAAGGAGGGGAGAAGAAATTTTGCCCCTTCTTTAAACCATAAGCTGCTCCACAGTAGCCGTAACTACCTCTAACCGTTTCCAGACTGCTACCTGGGTAAAGGAATAGCCCCATTCCCGAGCGCCTTCCCCCTGCCTGTGCACGGGAGCTCCATGGAAGAGCCGCAGTTTGGGGCCAGCCCTGCATGTTTTCTCTAGAGGAATTTTTTGTCTCTATAAACATGGCAGCAGCAGCGTTCAAAACTGCTGCCTTTCGTCTCAAGAGTTTCCAGCAGAACTGCAAAATGACCCTCCTCGGTTATCTCATTCAGGATGTTTGTATTTGTGCAAGAGCATACATATGTCCAAATCTCTCTCGGGCTTTTATTAAATGGGTCAAACATTGCTAAAGACTATTTGGCATATTTTCAGAAGCATTATTGACACAAACAGCAATGTAGGGTCACCTGCTTCTGCATTACTGAGATTTTTCTCTTCTATATTTATGTTATTTACACAGGAACGGATATAGAAACTACATGAAAAACATTTCTGCTAATGCAGATGCAGTAGAGACACTAGAACTTACTATGCACTTGAAAATGTGCAGAAAAAGAAAACATGGAAAATTTATTTCAAGGCAACAGAATCACTGTATGGATTACAAAAGGACATGTATGTTATCTCCAGCAAGTCTTAGAGACACAAATAGCAATGTACTGTCTGAAGAAGTATCGTCTGAAACACACAGTTTAAAACTCAAGGAATTAGTCCAAAACAAATAGCATGGATTTGATCCTTGTAAATGTTCCAGCTAGGTTAAAAGAGCTAGGATTTTGCCCAGCATCATTCAGTGTCTTCTGTCTTCGGGCAGAAGCCGTAGCCCATGAGCCAT
This sequence comes from Nothura maculosa, assembly GCA_032353885.1. Taxonomy (NCBI): domain Eukaryota; kingdom Metazoa; phylum Chordata; class Aves; order Tinamiformes; family Tinamidae; genus Nothura; species Nothura maculosa. The sequence continues at coordinate 4,879,191 of JAUBOD010000038.1, read as the reverse complement.
ACATAGAACGGAGACTCCAGTTTTGTTGAAGAAGAATGAAGACAAAAAGTCTGTTATTCCTTTGAGAGAGATATTTGGGATGGATATTTGGGTGGTGTTTATTTAAGAATAAAAGCAGTCAAGGATTACCTAACAAAAAGTGCAGGGAAGAGAGACACTTCGGGCTATGCAAACACAAGGAGACAGCCAGCTATATGACTTCCACTAAGAAGGTCAAATAGGGAAAGCAGCTTTTATGACACAGAAGCTGTGGAGAGTCCCTAGGAAATAGAGATCAAAGTAAAATAAATCTCAAAAATAGGCCATTTTTTCCCAGTGTTAAGCTCTAGATCACCAAAGTGCTATTCCCAGTATATAATGAACAGCATATAATGTACAAAGTACATTTCCTTTCTTAACATCATGATTTATATCGCTCCTGAAATAATGGATACTTTGGATAGGTTGCTTTATTTTGCTTTTTTCAACATAAAATAGAGACCTCTCCAACTCTTAGAGGGATTCTGAGATCAGATTAATTCACATGTACATGAAAAAATCCTTCTCCTCAGGCCAGACTCCTCAGTATGTAAGTCAAGAAAGAGGGGATGCTGCAAACGGCAGCAAAGCTCTGCTGCAGCCAGCAGCACTGCAGAAAGAATAAGAAGGTGCAGGATGGCGGAAATCTGGAGCCCCACAGATTATGGCACCAGAAATTAGGTGCCATGGTTTTAACGGCCAGAATAACTAACCAGTCGAACGGTGCCATAAGCAGAGGTGGTGGTGCTTTTTCCATCATTAGGAATTTTGGAAATAACACTAAATTTTCCCTTAACAGACAAGACTGCAGTTCAGCCATCACTACTGGTGACCATTTGACTGTGGTGCCCAAATTCCAGCTTGGAGAAAGTTGGAGAAAGTGTGACCCAGATTTTGACCCTGCCTGGAGTCCCAAATATTCACATCCTCTACTGAGTCAGCAAGCCTCAGTTTTGAAAAAGCAGCAATCTAGAAAAAGAGAGCAAATCTAAACGTAAAGGAGAGAGACTGAGAGCTGAGCATACACTGAGCATATTCCTCAGGGGGAAATAACACCTAGAGTGCCAATCTTTCCAAACTCAAAGACAGCCTCTGTTTTCTAGCAGTAAGAGAAGGAAGCAGTTATATAATATAGGCAAACCTGGCAGTATTAAAATACTTCTCCAAAGCACCTCAGTGAAGAGAGGAGCTCCACATCTTTTCTGTTTTAGACTCTCCTGAGTGGATATTCGGCTGGATCCGGGGTGATAAGGCGATAGACAAGATGGGATCAACATGCACCTCCTGCTTGGAGCCCCACGGAGGGCAGACTTGAGTCAGGGAAGGGTTACTCTGATTCCAAAGCTATTTCTGAGCACTTCCAGCATGGTTAATACTGCCAAAAGGCTGGTTGCCACCACACGGTTTGGTAGCAGTTATATCCACTGATGGTGAGAACAATCTGCTCGTGCACCACAGATGCCTGAGAGAGCTGGGTTTTTCTCTCCTGAACGTGAAAGACAGCCACCATAAACGTGGTGTTCCTACATCTCCATATACACACCCCTCTCCCTTTATGCAAAATGATGTGTGCAACTTTAGACCAGACATTAGAACACAGGTTACTGTCCTGCAGACACCAGCCTTTGGTGGCAGCTTTGTAGAAGGTGAAAGGGAAGTCTTTTGAAGTCTTTTTTTTCTTTTTCCCTTTTTTTTCTTTTTTAATGGTCTCAGCAAGATTGCCACGCCTCACAACATCTGCTGAAATTGGGGAGTTTGAGGTGAAACTACATTTCTATGCTGATCTGCTGAAAAACCGTGAGCAGCTCCTGCTGCTCAGCGATTTTCCTGCTTGCACACATGCACATCTTTCTTACCTAACGTACATCAGGCAGGTAGTGAACAAGCTATTCCTTGACAATGACTCGACAGCTTGCTTTCTTTTTCTTCTAATTGCATCTGCTGGTTTAATAAAAGATAAGCCATCTCCCTCTTCTTGTCCATAGAAGTGGAGATACATGGGGCTGAACACAGATTTCGTAACTTCAAAGGCAAACACTGAGTTATGAAGGGCAACTGTCGGGTACTCAATATCTTGATGGGATCCCACAGAGGAAAAAACAACCACGAACCAACCAACCAAAACATCTACAATGCATCCTGACTGCAAATGTCAGCTGCAGTGCAAGCAGAGGCGAAAAGAAAGCTGCAACAGATGAAGATATGTCAGAAAGGAAGTGGGGCTGACACCATCTGCCTGCTTTGGTTTGCCTGATCTCGGCTGGGATTTGTGCCGCTCTCGGTGAGCCCCACATGAGCTGGGCCGCCGGCTGAGGCCTGCTGGGGAGGAAGGATCCCTCTCCAAGCCATCTTGTCCCCCTCGAGCGCAGGGCAAGGCAGGACACGGCGTCCTGCTGATCCAGCAAGGCCGGGACGCGCTGCACACCCACAGCGCTGCTGCAGATGCTTCACTTGGAGCTAGGCCACGCTCATACTGAAACGTGTGAAAAAGGGATGTGGAATCGGAGCGATTCTGCGGCCAACTCACGCTGCCGGGGCGCGTGCGGGGGGGCTCCCTGCTCAGCTGGCACCAGTCAGGCCCCCAGCGCGTGGCCCCGGGCCCTCCCTCGGGAGGGTGTTCCCAGCCCCAGAGGGCCCCATTCCCAGCAGCCTGTGGAGCTCACCAGAAAACCTGCACGAGGCTCTCGACTGCTCCTGCAAAACATGGGGAACCGAGAAGCATCAGCAGCAGGTCACTAGATGACTTTATGGCATCTCCTGTGACAGCTTCAATGTCCTACTAATCCCTTCAAATCTGGCCATTTGGAGACCATGCTTTCCGGAAGGAGAAAGTGCTGTGCAATTCCCCTCTCCCAGGAGAGACCATTTACAGTATTTTAAAAGGCATGAGAGAGAACAGCAAGGAGAAAGAAAGAGATTTACATCCTTGGGACTGTTCACTGACAACAGAGGCTCCCAATTCTACTGTATCAATCACCTGCACCATGGACATGGACTCACTGGCACTGTTAAATATGGGGCACTGCACAGTTTCCTCTGAAAGCAGGAACGCTCTTCTGAAAGCATCCCCAATATGACAACAGCCGCCCTGATTTACTGTCTACATGAGACAGCCCAATGTCTGAGGATCATGCTCTTTTTCAAGCCCCTGCAATTGCCATGAAAGAGCCACAGGACGAGTGTGTATTTCATATCTGTCTATTGACATCTTATGTGTTGTTCGTAAAAGACAGAATGCCATCCCAAATACAGTCCCCCTGACAAACAGCCCTAAGTGCTGATTTTAACATAAGGTATCCTCAAATGCTTTAAAAAAAAAAGGCTTTGAAAAAACCACTCCCAGTAGAGTTTACCATTGCAAAGACAAACATTTACATCAGGATTTCTAACTTCCATAGTGTCAAGATGCTTTTCCGTATTTGAAAACAGTTGCATACTTCAGTCTCTTGTTTTAAAGTTCACTTTAAACTAAATTCAACTAAAGATATCTGATATTCAAAGTTAACAGTAAAACTGCTTGTACATGTACACCATAGGACCATTTTAATATTGTTTGAATAGATAATTTTTTTTGAGATCTACATAAATGATATATATTGGAACAATGTCTGGATCTGACTTTAGGTATCTACAAAAGAGTTAATACTGACTAAATTATTAATAAAGAGCTGATGACAAAACAAAAACAAAGAGTACATTTCAGATATTTGTGGTATTCACATCTAAAAGTATCTTGGAAGATTCCAGCCCAAGATATCTTTGGACCAAAGCAGCTTTTATATCTATCTTTATAATAGCTTGTCAACTAATAAATTATATTTTTAAAAAAGGCAAAATTGCAAATGCACAAATACCCACAGACACGCAAAGAGAAATAGCTAGAAACAATGATTGTCTGGATAAATACAAGCAACATACAAAAGATAAGTACGTGAGAACATATTTGCTTGCACAGAATACTGTCACATAATATAGTCAGAAACATCAAATATACTATGAGGAAACTAAAGGAAATTATATTTCTCTTGATGATAATAATGAACGGTTTGAAATCACACAAACAAATCCAAAGTTATCTCCCAGGTCCTTTTTAGTGCAATTGCTTACTTACTCTAGATTAAAAACAAAACGTGGATGAAAAATCAAATTACCTTCAAATAATACACATTTTCTCACTGACTTAATATTAATAAGAATTCATGTTTAGTCATGTTAAAACTTTTTATAGGGGCTGTTACGTTAAATAGGAATTAGATTACACCCATTGACTTAAAAAAATAAGATGTTCAAGTGATGGAAAGAATTTCATTAAGGGTTCACTATACTGAACTGATGGTGCACAAATACAGTTAAAGGTGAAACAGTGGCAAAATCTAGAGCTACATGTTGCAATGAACAGGATATCACACTTATAAAATGCTCTCATAAAATAAATAATGTCAGTAATTATTGGGTGCTACACCACAAACTACACAGCTGATGGAGAAGAAAAATCCAGTTATATATCCATCATTAAAAAATATTTTTTCATATGGTTTACATAAACATTTAGCACTTGTTCTGAACTGTGGCACATAAGAAAAGCCCCAGTGGATTTCTTAACATTTGAGAAATCCATAAAAACAATATTTTGATATATAGTCAAGTAACATATCAACTTTGCCCTAATTATTGGCCTGAAAGTTGCTGTTTGAAAACACTGCTAGGAACTGGGCAAAGTGACTGCAGAAAATAAACAAAATAAGTAAAAGACTCTTATTCATAGTGGATTAAATTCACCCCTGTTCAGAGTGCTGGCACAAGATTTGTGTACTCCTTATGTCTCACTTAAAACCCATTTTAGGAAGAAGAGCATAAAAATTCGTGCTGTCAAAAATATTTCTCAGACTCTACAAACTATGTCTTTCCTTTTTCTAAGCATGTGAATTTCTGCTTTTCCCGCAATACCCTGACCCTGATGGAAAAAGAGTAAATAATTATTTTTTCCCCAATGTGAACTGTCATATTTATGTCCTTCATTTTCCCTAATGCTGGTAAGTTTTACTCATTCTTGGGATAATTTATCACTACTATATTGCTCTTTAATTTTCTTGTAATCTGTAATGGAATACTGAGGAACTTCCACATTTATCATTTAGGATTCTGTTCTTCTAGGAAGAAAAATTAGATAAATTGTAGCACAGGAGATGAGAATATCAGCCAAGGTTCAAAAATGTAAATAAAACTGAAGTTTTTATTGAACAATTCATGCAGGAGATAGCTTATATGTTACAAAAATACTATTTTACCATTATTTTACTAGTGAGATGCAGAATTCAGGATATGCCTCAAATCATTTCAGTTGGAACTGCTCTATCCAAATGACTTCCCACTGGAAGACACTTTCTGCAAAATTTAAAGCTTCCATGGAACATTTCAGCTTTGATGATTTTTAAAAATATGCCAGAATGAAATGGAAAGAAAATGTTGTTGTTGTGGTTCAGTTCTACCACACTGAAATGCAACTTCAGTGTCTTCCTTGGAGTCACTCTGAAATGCCATGGAAATGTGCTTTCCCGGCCCTCTGAACGTGTTTCTGCACAGTTGCTGTGGAAGTTGGCCATGGTGATGTTGCCCTTTGAGTCTTACCAGTGCCAAGAGCATGTTCCCACAAAGACAGTGTCTTTTATCTTTGCTGCAGAAAATTCACTGCTGCTGCAACGTGGAAATTGTATTCCTCCAGGGAGACTGGCTTGAAGACAGGAAAAGTGTTTTCTCCCTGACAAGCTGCCTTACAAGCAAGAGCTGTACAGCACTGAGCTGACAGAAAGCCTTTGGATCAACAAACTACAGTTTTGGTGTTTTTGCAGTGATGTGTTTCCATTAAAAAAAAAAAATCAGAATGTACTTTGACATTTCCAAATTAAAATTTTGTCAAAATCTGCACCACACACACACGAGCCCAAGATCTCAATTTTTTGTCTCACATCAGGTTTACAATATGCTTCCAAATACCACTATTTATTATACTACAGACATTCCTAATTTCAGTTCACTCTAATAAAGTGACATTCACTGTTCTCAGAGGAATCCTGTAAACCAAGCACAGAATGCAAGGCCCCAGTGTAGATACCAAGATAATACTGTAGACTGTGAGGCTGTGTGTTCCTGTTTTAAGGAACAAAACCAACTACCACAAACAGTTGCAATTGGGCTTGATCCTGCTGACCCTGCTAGAACCAGACCTGGCAAAGCTTGAATGTCTGCCATGCTGGAGGATACCTCTAAACTAATCTTTTTGTCTACCCTGTTCCTGTTGATGGTTGTTACTGACTTTCCAGTGTCTGTAGATGAAGATACTTTATGAAAAAAATGCACAGGCAGATCTGTAACAGCATTATTTTCATACTGCACTTACCCAACTAATTTCTTTGAGGCAGAAATCTGCCTCATACTTACTGCCACTTGCCCCTGGGAGGCTGTGTAATAAAAGAAAAACTAGGAAGAAGATTTTGGCTTTTTTTTTTCTCATTAGGAGTATAAAGGTCACTAAGAAAAGGGTTCCCATCAAACAGTGGAGAAGATGTTATACTTGGGTTTTTCCTCATGCTGACAGTTGCTAGACATTAGAAAGTGCAAATTGCCTCCTAATCCCTGCAAATGTTTCCATTTCAAGATGTCCCCACTGAAATCTCTGAGATACTGATAACGAAATAAAAATGTTTATTTTATGATCTGAGAGAGGATGAAAGATGGCAGTTTGCAATGCTTAGCAACAGTTTCAGCAAAGATTTGGGATTCATATGGATAAATTGTTCCCGTTAGGATCTTTACCCTTCACCCAGAACAGTTCAGTAGAGGCAGCCTCAAAACATTAAAGAAATTATCTTCATTGTTTGAACTACATTGCTGTTGATGCACGGCCCAACTGTACAGAACTGTATTTCATTTGGCAAGATTTACAGTGAAATAAAACCTTCTCAGAGAACATTCCCGTTAAGTTGTCTCTCTGTTACACAGACCAAATAAATTCTTTCATTCCACAGACAGCCAGG
>JAUBOD010000038.1:4859342-4869376 GCA_032353885.1 Nothura maculosa | reverse complement strand
TCCATTCCTTGTATTCTTAATGGAGATTTTTTTCCTACTCATTGAAGATGAACTCATTTTCTAGCCAAGCAATCTGTAACACTTCCTTTCACTGTGGTCACATTGCAAACCGTTTTTTAATAAAGAGATTTCCTGGAGCCACCTTTCCTACTGAACTCCCAATACCAACACACACTTTCCTGTGGAAACTAGCATGCTTGATTACATAAAAAAATAATCCTAGAATGGCGTGAAAGGAGACAGATGAAAATTAGCTTGTGCTACTGTAGGGTGCCACTTCTTGGCTATATCTTTCTTTCTCATACACATAATATTTATTTTTCCTTCTCTTGTTATGGGATTTTACTTTATTTACTAACCTCATAATTTGCAGGCCCACCATTTCTAACTGCTCTGCTCTGTGTTTGTTCTCTAATGAGTTTTCAAAAAATGTCTGATTGCAATCAAGTTCACTATAATGGTCCTAATTCTGATGAATTCATGTTTAAAAACATATTTTCCCCAAATGGTTTGAGAATTTGAAGTATTATGAATGACATCATAAAAGACTTGAGCATTGGAGCACTTTGCTAGCAGGGCAAGGCCTGTGGGGACCCCCTGGGAGAACCTACTGGACCATCTGATAGCATGTAGGGCCAGACAGCTCCATAAACTATAAACCACACAAGGAAAATTTGTTAGCTGCAACTGAACACTTTCTATGACAGTATATAAAGTGTAAAGTTCTCTGAACAACAGATACTTTAATATATTAAAATCACATTGAGGATCACTTGCCATTCCAAAGAGTTAAGAAATAAGATGGGAAATCTTTAAGCAAGAAGAAGTGCTTTGAAGTAATTTGGTAATTCAAAGTTTTCCATCTGTCCTATCACTACCAAACTAGACTAAATCTCTCCAAACAGAGCATCCATGACAAAAAAATTATTGTCCACTGATAACAACAATGATCCAGAAAAAACATGTGACCAGCCAACTAAATAATTACTGTTTTTGTTTTGTATACTTAAAATGTTAAGCGAAAAAGAAATAGTAATTATGTTTTTCCCCCTTTCAACTACTGTCCTTAAAACCAAAATAAATACACTTAAAAACCTATCTAAAGCAAGCAAGGTTTTGCAAAGATCCAATAGAAACAAAAGGCTTCACATATAAATGGAGTTTACATAGAGATACTGGAGTGCCACATCATTTACTTTTCCATGTCCTTATCCTACAAGTCTTTACGCACTCATTCACATACATAGTACCAGTGACTCTCTAGAGTATTCTTTGATACTGCTTTTATTAGCTCTCTTCCAAGAATAGGAATTTCTTGCACCCCATAGTTCAAACATGCGCACTCCAGCAGCTTAAAAGCCCACTTGCAAATCCATTAAACCCAATGGGACTCTTCACATTCATTAAGTTAAGCATATGCATAAATGTATGTGGAATCAGGGCCCTCTAAATGGATTTCTGTTATATTTTGCAAAACAGGATTTCATCTTTCATCAACTTTTCTTTAGTAAGAAATTCTGGAGCAGTACCATTTCCTTATTTCTTACTAAGACTTTTGCTTTTGGCTTCTTTCTTGTGGTTTGTAGGGACTTTTTGGGTCTTGAAATAGAAGAATCTTTGTTCATAACACCTAATATTTTCCTTACTGGCTTACTAATGGTTTCCTCCATGGATTGCGTTTCTAGTTTTTGAGGAGGATTCTCTGATTCCATAGACACAGAGTGTTTTAGCTTGTGAGAGCACCCGTGGTGCTGCCGTGATGCTGCAGCACAGCAATGCAGCCTTCCTTCCTGTGGTATAGGGAGAGATCTAAATTAGCTTTAGGTGAGTCAAGGCAGTACTCCTCTTTTTAGGGGTTAACATTCCTGGCAAAGCAAAGGAACTCATGCAGAACTTGTGTCCACACTTGCAACACCTTGCATAGGTAACTTTTATCTGCATAGCTCATTTGTCTGAGACAGACTGCAGTAGAAATGGTAACAAAACAGCTGTTAGATAAAGGTTGCAAATGTGCTTTGGCACGATCTTCCCACTAAATTTCCACCTATGGAAACTGAATACAGCTTAGAACTTGGCCCATAAGGATCCATTGAAAACCAATGGAATGAAGCATGTAGGTTCCTAGGGCAAGAATCTGAGGAGACGTTGATGCACAGGAAAACTGATGCAGACTGTGTCCCAAAAAACACTGGCATCCCCCAGGCCACATCTGCAACTGCACTGAGCCACCTGTGTCCTGTTGACATCAGTAGGAGTGGATCAGCGCAGTCGGGGTTCAGTCCTAGTTTTGAAGTCACTTGTGGCCAGTTTTTAAAGGCTTAAGTTGCCTAATGTACTGATGTGTGCCTAAGGGTATTTCCAAAAGTGCCTCCAGACTCTCTCTCTCAAAGAAAAATCCAGTGAATTCTTATTCCCATGATTAGACAACTTGGAAAAGAGAAGCTTGACTTGCAAACTGGGGCTTCAGATGAATCAATTAAATCCAAATTCTCAAAAACAGTAAGATGTCTTAATGCCACCACAAGGAGCGAAGCAGAATACTCAGGTAATTGTGGGATCTGGCCCGTAAGGACTCCCACAAGTTGCACACATTTTATCATTTTTTTTTTACCATATAGCTAAGTACAATCTGTGATTTCACATTTGCAATTTAGAAAATCTCTGAATTTTGGGGTTCTCAGTGACCTCCACCTAAGTTACTGGAAATACTTGCACTAACATTCGAACTAATGAGAACTGGATTTGGCCTTTAAAGAATAAAGGAAATAATGTGGAGGAGTTTTACATTACTAAGTAATTATTTGAAGGAATGATTGCAGCAGTCAGACTTCACGCATTCATAACCACCAATATGTTTTTACAGAAAAAGTTTAAGACACATCATTTAATATTCACAGTTTTGGAAGCCATTCACTTCTCGATAAATTGATTGTTCTTGGCAATCAAGCGTTCTCCATGTGCCAAAGAGATTTTTGAAAAATTAAATTAAAGCCAACATACAGCAGCATTATGTCAAGACTTATTTTTAAAAGAGAGATAATGAGATATTATTGCACTGTACTTTCTGTTTGAGCCTCTATTTTTTTTTCTATCATATTCAGCACAGGAACTGTTTTTAAAAAACGATTTATCATTACCTCTTTCTACAACATTACTCTCACTTTAGAGATGTGGAATTTGAAGCACAGAAAAAAATGGCTTATCCGAAATCAAACATGACACCTTACAGTAGAGCCAGAAATTTCAAAGTCTCCTGCAGCTTATTTCATGATCTTAACCACAAGTTCATCACTCTTTTCTGTACTTCCTTTATGATGAGATACTCAAACCACCTCAACAGTTTGGATTCTTAATTGGATCCGTACCCCCTAGTCACCTAGGATTTTTTCTTAATTCCCAAGCATAATTTACAATAGGACTACGCTACTCCTGCTTCATAAGTAATAATAAATGTTCTAATAATAGTTGTATCTGATGTCCTTCTTCCTAGGGCTAAGGCTCGCTGAATGAAGTATGTAATTTTTTTTTTAATAAGGAGATGCACTGTGAATTCATAGGAGCTTTTAGATGAAAGGAAAAGTTCAGAAAATCATCATCCCTTTATAGTTCTTGCAGTGCCACTGAGAAAGTTTAATGCCAGTGCTGTTCCACATGCAGAGAACAATATACATTACTCACGAGTATACTTATATGAAACTATTTCACAAGGTAATTTTAAGGAGTCTGCTATTTAATGTAATGTGCATCCTGCTTAAGAAGCAAAGCGCATTAGAGGAATAAAATTGCCAACAGCACCACGGCCCCAGAGCATGAGAAAAAAAGGCTTTGAATTGCCTTGATATGCCCACACTTCCACTCCTTGCAGCTCCTATGCCACTGAATCAAGGAGTGCTGCAAGGGCAGGCCTCATGGCCAGGCACCACCACGGCTCTACCCGGGAAGCTAATGTTGTTTCCATCAAAAGGAAAGGAACCAATGGTAATGACACCGGGACATTTTTGCCACCTCTCCTCAGCAGCTCTAGGGCTGCTTTGCAGATCTGATAAGCAGCAAATGCAAATGCTTTGCAGTTTGATGTAAGTGGGTGCTGTGTTCATCCTCTCAAGAGGCAGCAAGCACTGCCTCATAGATAGATGCTATCCATACCCCATAGCGGAGAAGTGGGATGGGATTGAAGGGCAGGAGCTTTCTTCCTAAGGAAAAGAGAAATTCATCCTTAAGGACAGCTCCTCTTCTGCCCATTCACTTGCTCAAATACTTGTGTTCCCAGCAAATGCTTTTGGCAGGAAAGTCCTCTCCTTCAAAATGCCCACTCAGCTACCAAAAAGTAAAAACTACTTTCTAGCATTTTCTAGTTATTTATTTATAAGATACGTGAGGTAACTGAGACAGTTACCTTGTGAGGTAACTGAGATTGTTACCTCAGGGACGGCATATTTTATATCAAGGCTCTTTCTTCTATGTATTATAATGGAAATATTACCCATGAATGAGTCAAAAGGATCCTAAATTACTTTTCCAAGAGATGTTCCCATTGCTCTCAAAAAAGCCGCATTAAGTCTTTGTATGTATGTATGTATGTATGTATGTATAGCATTGTCTGAAGTGCACTCGAGGATCCTCTTAACCTTTGATTAAAATAGAGCAATTTATGTGTAAAGTACATCATCCTGGGTTTTAGAACAGCTGTCTCACAGGATGAAAAATATGCCGGGTTCTCTGGAATGGTGGAATGGTCCCTTTTTTTCTTTTTTTGATCATTATAAGACCAAAAATGGACACAGAATCAGGGCAAAAATCCAGTATTTGCCTCATTAACAAAAAATAAATTAAAAAAAATAGAGAAGCTAGCAGTCAACAGAGAGAGCATGTAAAAGGAAAACCAAAAAAATATTTTATTCTGCTACAGAATCAGAGTGGGTTGAAACAACAGCTCTCCTAAAACACTTGAGCATAATCGGCAATGTCTGGGCTTAGTTGCATGAGAAGAATGGTTGTAAATGCTGAATGCCTTATATCCTGCTCTTGTACAGCAGAACCCTTATGGCTCTAGCAGAGGTCGGGAGCCCAGAAGGCTCCACTGCTCTGTTCACTACCGAAGTGGCTGCAAAACCATTTCTGACACCTGTTTTTTCTCAAGTGGTTCTTGCACTCCACGTTTAGGAGTGCAACCTCCAGAGAAATAAGTCTGCAAAGAAAAAGCAAAGAAAACCTGTAATTACTTCTGTGCCCTCGGCTGTATCAGAATGCATCTCCTGCAGGTTTAAAATTCATGACAAGAGGAAAGATCAGAAGAATGATCTGAAGCCTGAAGTCATTTCTCAGCTGGGAATTTCCTGGCAAATTGTGCTACTCCATGCACATGGAAATAACAAAAGCATGTGCACTTGTGTATGCATGGATGCAGAGGGCTCTGCACAGTGCTTATGCATAAAAGGGTGTTATGGTAACTCCTGAATGTTGCTTGTGTTTAAATCAAATAACACTTGCTACAAACTGCCCTTCACAGGTGTATGTAAACTCATGGGTAAAGGATAGGTCTAGGAGATAGGAAATTGCTGCTATTTCCTATCCTGCATCTGAACCCTCCTGGCTCTGTGACTGATGTTTCACCTGACAAACACATGCTGAGGTTGTCAGGAGCTCTGGCAGGACCTTCAGCTGGCAGCACAGAAGGATGGTCCAATTCTGTCCCTTTTCATCTTTATTATCATCATCAAAAATGGTTCAAGTGCCGTATTTAAAAGAAGTTGGTAGCTTTTAAGACAAGCTCCTTCCAACCTGGTGCTCTGCAAGAGAATATGACTCAGCAGCTTATGCAGGTTGGTGCCCAGGATGAACTTTCAGTGCCTTGAGGCCCTGTTTGCTCTGTAGTTCATGGGGTCTGGCCCTAGCAGCAAAGACTCAAGCAGGAAACATTGATATTTGAACTGCAGATGTTCCCCAAAATACTCACATCACTCCTGCGTTTGGAGATATAGCACCAGCAAGAGGCTGCAGGAAATACTTTTCCTTCCTAACTAATAAAGAAAAAAATTAGTTCATTACATTGCATTTGGCAGTGTTTATGTGTTGCTGACAAAACACACGGAATATGTAGATAGGATAATGCACTGCTCGTGCTCCCTGATGGAAGACGTGGAGGACAACGTGTTTATGGGCAACCTTTGCAGAGAAATTCTTTTCTCACTATTTACTGCGATCAGATCAACAATATTTTTCACTTAGAAAAATTAAAGAAATTGATACATGTCAGCTGTGGAAAAGATACTTGCAGCCCCAAGACATGGGAGGAAATCCATGAGAAATCAGGCAGATTCCCATATTCCTTCAACATATCATTGGTTTTCATGATTTAATGGCAAAATGTGATTCTATGCTCTAGAGAGACTTATATTTTAATGTGTATTTTAATGTGTTTTAATTTTTTATTTGATCAAAAGAGAACGGAAGGGAATGGGAAAGGGGAGTGAATGGGAAGGCTGAGGAAAGGATCAAACAATTAAGTTAATCACCAGCACATAATTATTCTCTTAGTCTCTTGTAGGACTGTGCAAATTATATACATTTCTTCTGAGACCTCTCTGCAGTTTTGTTTTCACCAGTTTTGCATATATAAAATATGTAGTTTTCACAGTAGTAAAAAATTAAATTGCATCATAAAAAAATCAGCTTTTATGAAAATGATTGTATTTTTTGCAACAAGATACATCAACACAAATCCATATCCTAGCCTGTTGATTAGAAAATTTTGCACACTGTTGTCAGAAATTATTTCTCAAAGTAAGGATAAAGTGTCTAAGAATGTTTTCAAGGGCACCTGAGAGTGGAATCACCCATAGATTTCTATTCACTACACTGTAGAACCAGCAAAAAGATCCTGCATTATCTGCATACATTTCATGCTGAGTGTGACAAACCACTGGCTTAAGATGAAGAACTCTCAACCAAAGGCCTGTAACACCAAACTGAATGAATGGGAAATGGAATGAAACAAACGTAACCAACAGTCTCAGATGACAGTCCAGCATTTGATCCTTTAGATCTTTCAGAGATTCTGATTGACAGAACTTGACCATTCTTAGAAAATCAAGCTGAAGCTAAAATTACCAAAAACATCAAGAATTTTGGCCGATGAAGACATTTTGATCTCATGGCATCTCTGAAACTGCTTGTCTGTCCTTTTTCTAGCAAAATATGTTAAATGTGCTCAGCACTGAGCAATGTGGCACAGTTCTCACGACGAAGTCTGGGCAAAGGGGAATTAAGGAGTCACCATAATGAATGTGACATAGTGTGAGGGCCGAGCATGACAAGACCCTAAAGAAAGCTCAGGCAAAGGAGGACACAACATAAACACAACCCAGTTATTTTTGGACTCGAGCCCAGGGATGCAGGCAAGGAGAAAGGAATGTGTCTCAGTGAAAAAAAAGAATCCGTGTCCGAGACCATCACGGCTGCACTTCTGCTTCTCAGCACACAGACAAAAAGTCCATTTTAAACGGCTCAGGAACATCTTGGATGGGATTAGGAGAGGAAAATCAAGCAACCCAAGAGCTGTGATGCAGCCGTCTAATGCCTATGGTTCACTTGACTTCAACATCATCTGGCTTGTGCTTAACAGCTTATCTTCTTTATTCTTTTAATTGATTCTTGTTAAGCAAATTTTCTTATTCTTGCAAGTGCTGATGAAAATGCCTAGTGATATAACATGGCTACTGCAAATTGGCTATTTAGGTCATATGTAGGCACTTTACAGTAACAAACATGTCAGAAAAGGGAACACTTTAATAAGCCGTGCGTGGCAATTGTGGCTTGTATGTGATTTCTACAATGAGCACAGTGATCCTGAACAAATTGAGTCACAAAGCAGTTGCATGACTGTTTTTGAAAACTAATTTAAATTAATGTATATTTATTCTGTATATCCAGAATCACAGAATGGTTACGGTTGGATGGGACCCCCTAGAGATCCTCTAGTCCAACCCTCCTGCTGCAGCAGGGATACCCAGAGCACGGGGCACAGGGTCACATCTTAATATTAGAATAACGAAATTTTGTACTAGTATTCAAGACAAGTAAAGCAAATGCTTTCACCCTGCTTTGTGCTGCCTGTAACTTGCTGCTACTTCTTCCAGGACAGAAAGGATCAAATGAAAGCAAGGAAGAGAAGGGTAGGTGACTAAGTTTGCTTGTAGAAGAAATGAAGAAAAGGAAGAGAGAAGGAACAAAGAAAAAAAAAAGGAAAGGGAAAAAGTGTAAAAAAGGAAAGCTCCTTAATAGAAGCTAAGTTATCTTGGTCTGGTAGGCATTTGATATTAGATCTCACCAATACCACTGCAGCTGGGCAGATCCACATGCAGCAGCTCAATAACTGGAAACGTGCACATATTTCCAGTTTGTTCAAATAAAATAATGCCATTCACATTAGGAAAAGCAGTAAGAGAGGGTGGCTACTGCTCTGGGATTGGCCACTGAATAAACCGCTGTTTCCCTGACTTGTAACTTCTTCATTTCTGAGGACATCATACTCCATCATACTCCAACAAAAAGACTGACCCCAGTAAATACTGAGATCTCAGGTAAGTGCCCCAGCCTCATCCCTCAGCTGCCTCTTCCCCAGGGCAATAAAAGCATGAAAAGCTCCCACGACACCGCAGAGCCTCTCCTGCATCTCCGACAAAAGGGTCACCTCCCAGCCCGCACGTCAGAATGGATTTTATTTCATGTTTTACACCAGAGGGAGACACTGTGCCAAGTTTAAATTAAGAACAAAAGTCCAAGTAATGGTGCATCACTTGTGGTTTTGGCAATGGTAGAAAAAGATAGCCTCAAAGAAAACACATACCTTTTATGGAAACCAAATATAGACCACAATTGGCATCGAGAAAACTGCATGGACAAACAAAACTGCTGGATAAACAAATCAAAATTACACAGGAAGCTGACACCCATTCTTTACAGTGGAAAACCATAGATAAAAATGAGTCATATATTTTATATTTTTGGACAAGACAAACTTCCATCTGTCTGGCAGTACATGATCTATTTTCTCGAGGAAGTCTAATATTTCCAATATTGCTCTTAAATAACCAACCAAATAATCAGGCATAAGGATCATTTAAAATAGTTGATGTCATGGAATAGCTGACTGCTCTGTGATGGCCGGCATTGAACTGCAGTAGGCTGCCTTGCCCAAGTGATTAGAGTATATATAAAAGGAGAGAGAGAGAGAAAGAAAACAATCCTAATGAGTACATTAGATATTGAGATTCTTATGAGAAAGGTATTTTCTAAAGGAAATTAATATTTCAGGGGCATTAAAAATATATGCGTATGTTAATTTATCATGGAAAGTTTTTTTCCTGTTTTTTATTGCATATAGGATCATATCATAGAATCATAGGATGCTTAAGGTTGGAAGGGACATTTACAGATCATCCAGTCCAACCCCCTGCACACGCAGGGTCACCCAGAGCACGGGGCACAGGGCTGCGTCCAAGCGAGTGTTGAAGATCTCCAAAGAAGAGGATTCCACAACCTTTCTGGGCAGCCTGTTCCAGGGCTCTGTCATCCTCGCTGCCAAGAAATTTTTTCGTCAGTTCCTGTGGAACTTTTGGTGCTTCAGGTTGTGGCCATTTCCTCTGGTCCTATTGGTGGCCAGCACTGAACAGAGGCCAGCCCCCTCCTCCTCAGGTGCCATTTGTAAGCACTATTATTCATTGATCATTTTGGCGACGTGAGGATGTTATGTCTGCTTGAGCTGCAAGAGGTTAAACAACACTACCATTTGCTCATGAGCTGGACCCCTACATCTTCATTACTCTTTGGGAGAAGATGCCTATTCTGTCCTTGGATGAAAATCTGGGTCACTTGGGAATTCTGCCTTTGTAAGAGATTGAGCAAGACTTTGAAGTGTATCCTGGATGTACTCTGATGGGAGAATAAACACTTCAAGATCTTAGGCGATGCTTTTATTTCAAAGAATTTAAGATGATGTCTGATCCTCATTTACTGTTCCTCTGTTCTCTGCT
>JAUBOD010000038.1:4773567-4784000 GCA_032353885.1 Nothura maculosa | reverse complement strand
GCAGTCAAAACAAGAAGTCCCAGCCAACAGGAGAACTCAAAACTAAATAACTAGCTAACTAACTAAATAAATAAATAGCCCTCTCCTTGATAGGCAGCCTGTGCTGAGAGCTGCAACTTGGAAAAAAGAAGTCACTACAAGCATGAGTTGCTTGCCAGAAAGTTAAAGTTATATAAATATTGGTAAAGGAAAGAACCAAAGTATCTTCTTCTGTCTTGTTTGACAATAAAATCATGAATGTTAATGCCCTAATTGGAATTTAAAGCCATTGTGTTTGAACTAAGATAACTTAGTGGATGAATCTAGCATTGAAATTAATATGAATGCCATTTTAATTCATTTTAAACATACAGTGTTCACAATACAACTTTTCCACATGAATTAAGGAAACTGTGTGAATAGGATATTAAAAAGCGAACACTGCAGCTTTCAATCTGCATCTAAGATGACACTGAAAAGTTAATTTTCAAAGGAAAACGATCCAGTGGGATAACTGCCCATGTCCCTGTTGACTTAAACTGACAGAAGAGTTTAGGGAGCAGTCCAGAACCGATCTATACTTAGACTGAAGTTTGCCTCTAAAATAGAATAATATACCCAGGTGCCTGCAAATTTTTGCTTATGCACCTAAATATGAGCGTCATGGAAGTGAAGACTATGAACTAGCAAGTGAAATCTGCTGCTGGTTTCGAGTAGCATCTGAACTAACCTCTTGTGTTTGCATTTATGTTTCCAATGGCAGGGGTCACTGGCACATGCCATGCCAAAGGAATCATACCCTTAAGTTTCGAGTTTCTTTGTTAGTGAAATCTTGGATTTCTCTGGCTATTTCAGTTCTCAGTTTTGCACTGTCAGCCAAGACATAAAGACTGGAGGCACAGAGGGTTCTTGAGCATTTCTTCTTTTTTTGATGGCAGTATTAACATTGTTATTAATATTATTATTATGAACAACAGTAATAACAGCAATAACAGTAGGTCTAGTCCCATTACTAAGATGGCAATCCCTCTTTTGGTGATCCAGTTATCAATAAACAGGAGAAAGCTGTAAGCTGTCACTGTTTGTTAGGTCGTTCCAGCCGGGTGGGATAAATCCAATAGCAAGAGGAGGGGCAGGATGCTGAGACCAAGGGGTACTGACAGCGTGTACAAGAGAGATAGAATCTTTCCTTTTCCAAAAAGGAATAAAACTGCAGTTATTCCTACCGCCACGATTTTCTTAGCTATACATACATGTCTATATATAGGTACATGTGCTATTAGAAAAGGTCTAATCATGCCATAAGACTACATCTCTTCAAAATAAATAGAAATAATTAGAAGATGTATCTGTGTTGCAAAATTATAGGAATATAAAATGGTTATATATAAAGCTACTACATGATTGAAAATATACCATGCCTGTAATTTGTTCTCTTAACATAGGGTTAGCCTGGTGTATGTTACCTAAGCATGTATTTGCTATTTTAATTTCTGAGTAACACCATCTATTGATTTGCAATAGCAAAGATAAGAAGAAAATTTCAAAAATATCTAGCAAAGTGGGTTCAAATATTTGGCCAAATAGATCCAAATGGTTGCAAGGTATCTTGCAATTCATTATTTAGAGCACCATACACAAGCCACTGGGCTTAACAAGACTGTAAGACACACTAGCAGCCCAGAAAAAGAGAAGGTGCTCAAACATACTACAGATCCTTTCATAATTTAGAATTTATATTCGTTTAAGAAGCAGATGATTTTAGTATTATTTTATAATCTTCAAAATTCAGGCTGCTTCTGAGGTGTGTGGTGAGATGCATCTAGAATAGCCCAAGACCTCTGATGTCTCTCTGGCTCCATCAGCTGAACTACTGTCAGGTTCCTCTCACCTCCATCTATCTCCTCCACACATAAGGGTCTCACCTCACATGGAGGCTCCTAGGAACCCAATTCTAACAGTCTCAGGGACAAACCAAACCCCAAGTCCATAATTCCAATCCGTGGAAATATGAGACATTAAACCCTGCTGCAGCAACCAACATCTGGATTTACATCTGCAACAATTTCGGAGCTCAGATAAGCCAAAAACAAGCTGCTAAACCCAAGCAGTTTCTCCGGTTCACTTCATGGTCAGACATGTCAATTATATTATTCCCCATGCCTGGCAATTACACTACTTGAGGCAATTAGGCTCTTCTGTGGAACTGTAGAGAGTTTTCAGGCCAAAGTTGGACAGAATACAAATAATTTTGCTTGGACAGGCCTCATTACTTTTAACATGCAAAGCACAGGGTGGCAATTCTTACTCCTTCCATTCAGGACTTTGTTCAATGGTCTTCAGCCTTTTCAACATAAACAGCTGTAAGGAAATGTTCTTGGCTGGCTTTTTTTCTTTCTTTCTTTTTTTAATAAATAGTGGCACCCAATTTCTTATTCACCATTGTACAGTGGTATTTGACATACATGCAATCATGGAAGAAAATTATCCAAAGTATTCTAGAAAATCTAATAATCACACATACTTAATAGTATCATATTTATAAGATTTTCTATGAAAATTATAAAATAAAAGAAGAATTGGAGCTTTTTTTATAATTTCATTTTTTAGCAGGCATGCAGCAGTCATTTAATAATAACCTCTCATCATTTGCTGATACATATAATAAAACAGGCTGGCAGATGAAGCATTTAGCACTACAAATGCTAACAACACAATTCCTTAGAATAAGGAAGTGAGCCATCCAAATTAGAAGCATCCTTGCCTCAATTTTCTTACCAAATAACAAAAGGAAGAAATTATTTTCCAGAGATATTTATGACGATATCTTGCTGAATCACTCTTCTAGAGGCACACTAGGAGGCCCTTCAGGGTAATTAAGTGTCTTGTTTAACTACTTCAATTGCAAACTGAAATTCGGATGAAATTCAGATGCCAACCTAAATTCAGACTGAATGTACCTGAAATAACTTCTAGGTTTACTAGGTATACATAGATGGCTAGTGGGGAACAACACATAATTATATTCAGTTGTTAAACAACAAAGCTATTCATTCTATATTACCATTCCTATCAACCCAAGCTGTTTCTGAGAAGTTTATGCTGTTAGGATTTTCAGAAGCAGCTTCCTAAAGGCCTCTCCTTTTATTTATTTTTTCTTTTTTTCCCCTTAGCTGGTACATTCACTAAATATTTGGTAGCTGTTAACACAAACATCCTTTGGGAGCCTGGATGCTGCAAGAGAAGCCCATTAGAGTCTGAAAATGTACTGCACACAGCTACTCTGCCTTGTTCTCTCTCCTTGGCGCTACATGGAAAGAGTCGCCTTGCAACCTTGGGGAAATTCAGAGATAATTAGGGGGGTTTTTTTGAGTTTCACCCTATTGTAGGTGACCTTCTGATGTATTAAAACTCTTTGCCTTACCAGGCTGCATTCCGAAGGCTACTGGGCAGGCCGCACACTAAGACACTTCTTTGCAGTACTTACCACCAGCAAGAATGGGGCAAAGCAGCACACTTAAAGTTCTCCCACCCTCCTCTCACATCACTCCCTCTTTACCAAATTCTATTTATTTCCCATATGGACATTCCCAAGTTTTGCCACATCATCAGTTTGCATTGAGCTTGACACAGATACAGGGATGAAAGTGCTTCTGTAATTTGTGCTTTTCCATTTTCATTGTTTGTGTGCAGGATAACACCCATAATATGGCTGGGAGGAGGCTTATGCAGTGATACAGGATTTACGGTTAAGAACACTGGAGAGGTATGTTTTTATTAAAGCTTTACTGGAAATATTGACACAGAAATTATTTTCTGCATATGCCAACAGAAAAAGCCATGTGAATTTCACACAGAAAAACTCATACCAACTTTTGGTATTAGTGCCTCAATTACTGATGTGTCATGATGTGTGTGACTGACATGTGACTGACTGTGATGATGAGGACTGACCCTTCAGGCTACTGCCTGAAAAGCAGACTCACCACTAACATTCTGCAAAAAAATGTGAAGCAGCTCCTCATTCCAGACAGCTGAGGGATGTTAGAGATGCAGCTGCCATCCACGATGTGCGTCAGTGATGCCTCTAGGTGACGCGGCACCCCAGTGTGATCCCAAAAACACATCCACAACAACAGATTCACAATGGCCTCAAACACGTATCTCTAATCACAAAAGCTTCCTAACTCCCCTTGTAGTTTTTCCCCACAGGGAGAAATCATTTAGGAGCTCTGTATAGGTGTAACTGCAAGCATAATGCTCAGGCGTGTAGCAAATTATCAGAAAAGAGGGAGATGTTGACTCGTGGAGGATTTGAGAGCAGCATCAAAGAACTCTGCCTTCAGCCATCGCCCAGAACGAGCAGCCAGTATCTGTCCTCAGCACACACGGAGGATGGAAGTGCCATGGAAAGGCTTGTCTGCAACAGATGAAAGTAATCAGTAAACCAACAGAACACCTCAAAGCAGCGGGGCTCGCCTACAGAATTATTTCTTCAGATACCAAATTATTTCTGGTCCAAGCAGCAATGAAACGGGTCCAGATACCCTCTTGATGCACAGTGATACAAAAGGCTGCAACAGAGGGTGCAGCTCCTTCCGATCAATGCAGACGAAAAGCAGCCACACAAAGACAAGCACAGAGTTGACAACTTCTTGTGTTAAGTGTGCATCTGGATGAAACACTTTGTATGGCTATAAGTGCTGTCATCCTATCCTATGCATTCCTTTATAGGGCAAAATGCTGTTTACCACTTTGTTTATTACTCCTCCTCTCTTAAATGCAGAATGCTACACTGGAGTTATTACATCATTGGAAAGGATGAAATTACACTTGTTTGCATTGGTCCTGTCTCTAACTAATGCCAATTAAAATATTTATTTTGGGGAGCAACAGATTCGTACATATTTAAGAAAAAAAAAACAAACATAAAGCTTACAGAGGGAATGTAGCTCTGAGGTTCTCCCAGTGCCGCCCGGCAAAGCGGGAAGCGGCCTCTCCTGCCACCAGGCCGAACGCGCTCACTTGCACTGGGGTTTACACAGTGACTTAGCCAGCAAAGCTGAAAGGCAGAATGTTCTCTAGAAATATCCAGGCACATCCCAGATTCCCATATGCTCAGAAATCATTGCTATAACTGATGAAATAACTAAGAACCCCCTATTTCTTTTATTTTTTTTTAATATACAGTAGCTAGAGATCCATTCCAGAATGGCCTGCTTGGATTTTGGTAGCAGCCAACACTAGTTGGATGAACTGCTGGCTTCTCTCAGGGCTCTCTTATCTTTCTCAGTAAGCTCCATCAGACAGACTGACTACCATACACAGCATTTAGAGCTGTTGTTATGTGCCAGCTTATTTCAGTCTTGCAAACAGGACCAGGCAGAAATGCCTTATTTCTTTCATCATGCAATCCAATAGCCATTGGGCATCAGAGATACAGAAAGTGTAAGAGTAAATACAGCATGTATTTTTGAGTAGTAGTCCATTCCAGCTTTTTATTAGCATCTTTGATGAATATCAATTATTTGTGTACATGTTCAGTAGCATGTTCAGTGTCTTGTTTTAACATTGCACATAAGATACATAGATCTGCTTTCCAAAAGTAGACACATACTCTGCAAAACTTCCCAACAAACTCATTAGGACATAAAGAAAGACAGCACTAAGCAGGAAAAACAGGGAACGATGAGGGCAAATATTCTTGGCATGTCCCCCTGAGAAAAAGGGGAAAAGAAAATACAATTTGTCAAAAAAATATAATACTAGTACATCTATATGGATACTAAATGGCCTTCTGACATAGGGAAACTGTCTCAGTGAACAGGATGGAGAAATTTATTAGGCTCATGAGAAACAGAAAAGCTAATCCAAAATAGCACAGCTTGCATACCTTCAGAATTTTGTTTCCCGGGGAGCTACTAAAGCTTCCTTTCTGCTTCTGTTAAGGTTTGATTTACAGGCTGAAAAAAAGACATAGCTGATGTACATAGGAGCAGCAGCCGTTCTGGGCCTCCGGTCGGCTCCACCTCCTGCTCTAATCACTCTACCAAGACACTGGAATTCCCAGACAAACTGCTAGATTTTTCTTTTTGCCCATGATAGTGAATTTCCAGGTAGGGCAAATTAAAAAAAAAAGGGGGGGAGGGAATTGGGAAAATTTGGGAAATATCTAGTTTATGATAACTCTGTGGAGTGTAATACATGTGATATGTCTTGATGTCCCACATATATCAAATCTTGGCTACTATTCCATGCTTTCTGAGGGAAAGTGTGCTCTCTCTGGCTTCTGAACTTGGCGGAAGAGTCAACTTTCACAGGTACTACTATTCCGAGCCAGTTCATAAGTTTCTGCAAACGGCAAACGGAAGGATCGCCAATTACATGGAACAGTTAAGTTAATCCCACTTCCCCTCCTCCCTGGAAATGAGGAGACAAACCCCTCCACTTCGATATATCCAGATTCCTAAGTCTTAAAACTACCATTAAATGACATGGTTGGTCTTGGTGGTCCGTGACTTGCTAAATTACTCCATTTGATCAAACAGCTAGCTGCTTTCCACAGTATTTTCACCTCTATGCCTGTTCCAAGTGATAGAGTGAAATCCATACCTATCTCCAGAGAACACAACTCCAACAATTTCACGGGTGCCTCAAAAGTTGCCAATTAGCATTTTTTCCAGTATTTGTTGGGTAGCAGCCTTTCCAGGTGCCCCCTGTGCTTAGGTGGAGAAGCTCCATGTGGCTGCGGCTGCCCCGCCAGGCCCGGCGCCTCACGAGGCCACACGTGTCCGCACTTGGCTCCTTAATAGCCTTAAAGGCCATGTCCACACTGAAAACTTTCACCTATTCCCTAAGGATTTAAAGGGACTCTTATTAAGACTTGTAGGTTGGGTTTTTCTTAACCATGTAAATATTTGGGTAGTTGTTTTGCCTCTTAAAACGCAAAGATGTTTCTGATGTGGTTATTTCTCGCCCTTGCTTGAGAGGCTGACTGCAGGGCCCACTCTAGCTTGCCTATACTCTGAAAACCACCTCTTTTTTTTTGCATTACAAGAACTAAAGATTTTTTTGTAATCTTTTATAATCTGAAAGATCACAATAACAATGGTGACAAGCCTATGACTTCTTGTCCTACGAAAAGCACTCCTGCTGTATCAGGAACACGCACCGCTGACCTGGCTACAAGTTTTCTCCTTGCCTATTTCCCACATTCACACTTAAGGTTTCTGGGATTCCTTATCACCTAATGAGACTACAGATATTTAAATAGTTTGCAATGTGATTTATACCATTTGTAATGTCTTGTGCCACTCACTGCAAAAATGACACACTACTATTGTCTGCAGGATTGTACTGTATTGTGTTCATCATTTACAAGCTTTTTGAATGTCCTGATAATGCAAAGTACAACAGATTTTCCTCTGCTGCTGAAAGTGGAGCTGCAACAGTGAATTGCCACTTGCTGTAAATTTTCCTTTGTCCAAGTTAATTATAGGATCAACTGTTTGGAAAGGATTATTATTTTCCTATTTTTTCTTCCTAAAAGGAAATGGCCGAACCAGGAAAAATATTTTTCCCCAACAGTTTTTAGTAGCTAGAATTACCATAAAAAGGACACCGTGTCTTATCTCACCAGTGCAACCACTTCCATTTACGTTACGGATTATTTTAGCATGGAATACACCCTGCGGAGAGGACTAGCACAAGATCTGTGTATCACTGACCAGCTCTTCAGCTCTCCATGGCGCAAGCACAAGTCAAGTCTGATGAAACCCAAAGCAGCGCCCAGGTCTGTAAGAGAAGTATTTACATAACCCAGAACATGGCTATTTCAGCCCAACCTTTTGGTTTTGCTGATATTAATCACTCTCAGAATAATCTTATTTTAATTCTCCTTTAGAAAAGTATTTTAAACAATCTTTCCCTACAGTGCCATTGTAGAAGTTTCAAACTGCCAAATTATTGCAGTTTAGTTATAAACCTCTAAAAACATTTAAAAATGTAAGAACTAAAATGTACAGAGAAACAAATTCTCTCTTAACAGCCTTTCCTCAAGGACTACTATAACTCACAGGCAATGACACTGTTAAATTTCCCTCCACTGTTAGTAACATGCAGGTTACATGCATAAGAGCAATCTAAAAAGCAGTTTGAAAGCTTTCCAGTGAACAACAAGCTCTATCCCTTTCAAAAGTGGGGGAAACGTATATTTGAAATGTGCAGTAATTAAAGAAAACAAAGGAATGCTAAATAACAATACAAACAATTCTTATTTTCTCTGCTGAGACAGCTGCCCTCCCAATACCAAAATGTGACTTATATCAGAAAAAAATGCTGAATTGGAGCACAAACCCTGCTTGCACTGAGGTATCTACATCTAAATACTGTCAGTCTCAGAGACATGATTGGTAGGCACCATGCGTAACATGTATCACTCAAAAGATGAACAAATGCACGGGTCAGAGATCTGCATTGGCAAAATGAGCACAATTTATGTGATCAAATACATATGTACAGATTCTATGAGAAAAAAAAATTGGGAACAGCATTTACCTGGATATTTCTATGTCATCTGTGTAACTTTTGGGATTTACTATTATCATTACCTAGAAAGAGACACTGCTGATCAAAGAGCATGTGTGAAAGAAGCCAGAAACGAAGCTTTAGCAGCTGCGCTGAGCATATATTTAAGGAAATCTGCTTTCTGAAATTATAAACTCAAATGTAATTAATTTGTTTGCCAATTGCTCAGACTGGCAGAAACACAGATTGAAACATTTTGTAAAAAATATTAAATATATTGTAAAATGCATATTACAGATACATTATCCACCTGGAAAACTTGTGGGATACAGATGATAGTCTGTAATTAACTGCATTATATAAATAGCTTGAGATAGTAAAAAGTTGCACCCTATCAAGATATTCCTGCTTTGTTAATTTTGTACAGCTAGCAGTATTTGAGAGCAAAGCAGCAACATGGAACATGCTGCTGCATCTGAAAACACAGCCATTACACATGCAATAATACTGCTACGCCCCAAAATATTCCTATTTTTTCTATACACACAGAAATCATATGATTGCTATTACCTAACATGCATACAGATCCTAGAAACATGTAAAATCTAAATGCTTAAATTTGCTTCAATTGCTTTTCTATGTCAGGTTTTTGAACTCAATCCAACTTTTTATTTAAATTTTTAGCTGAAGCAGCCTAAACAGCTGCAACCAAAAATGTTACAGTTGATGTTACCCATATGATATCTACAACCACCTTAAAGCATTGCCACAATACTGAACTGTTTTTAAAAATAGAAACAGAACCCAAAATCCAGCAAATTTATACAAAAGCAGCCTGACATATGTCTCGTTTTATAGAGGTTATACATACCAGATAAGGCAGCAAGAATTCATAACTTGTTTCATCTTGTCCCTGCACGATTCTGCATAAAATCATGCACTGCTGCTGCTTACAGATTTCTATATTCTTCCTGTTTGTATATTTAAAATAATGATTTTAAAAAAGGAAATTGCAGAAGTGCAGGTTAGATCAGAAGAAAAGGCTCCGAAAACAATGTGTCTACCCGCGGAGTGGATCACATTGCACTGATAGAAATTTAATGGCTCTTCGGGAAGCATAATGAACAGGCTGATCTCAGGAGACCTCTGTTCTCCGCACACATCAGGATGGTGACAGCTCATCCTTCCCGGGAGCCGATACCGGGAAGCAAGGAGCTGCCGAGGAGCATTAGACCTGGGCCAGGGGCTGCCTGTCAGCAGGGCGAGCGTCACCGAGCGCCGGCCAAGCTGCTCCAGGCGCTGCAGGACACTCGCAGAGATCCTGCTCCTAATCCTCTGGGATACGAATCAGGACCATGTGTGTTTAATTGCAGTGTGTTTGCCTTTCCCAGCCTGGCAGCCCAATGCCCCCTTCCCCATCCCACCTTACTGCAGGTCCAGACTTTGCTTGGCAGGCAGCGGGGAGCTGGAAGGGCAGCAAACGCAGCCCCTGGAGTGGATGGGAATGCGCGGTTACGCTGCCCCATCAGCGGTGGCATCAAGTGGCTGCAGGATTATTTTGTGCAGACACCCTTCAAGAGAGCTTGGCTCTCTAATAGCAAACCCCTGCGTAGAGAATTGTGAGGAAGCGAAGGAAAGCTGTGAAATATTTGGGGTTACAGAAGCATGCGAAGAAACAAGAGCGGAAAGCAAAGAGCCCAACTCGGCAGCTCTGCATTTGCACACATAACATTGCTAGACAACACAAAGCAGAACAGAGTGTTTGGCACAGGAATTGTCAAGAAAATTCATGACCTGGTCAGTCAAATGCAACTGCAGCAAAGGAAAGGCCATGCACCCTGGAAGCACTTGAGGCAGGGATGGGTAGGTCTCTTGCAAGAGACAAGGAGGTCTCACCTGCAACGCGCTTGTCCCCTTTTAAGAAGGAA
>JAUBOD010000038.1:4755927-4771490 GCA_032353885.1 Nothura maculosa | reverse complement strand
ACAATCCAGAGATGCTCCATTCACAGGTCTGAAAGAAGGATCAGCAGCCCCATCACTGACAGTGCAGGAACCCATTTATTACATAGTGGTCTTGTTGCATTTCATCAGTCCTTTGACAGGATAAGATGCAAACCAAACAGCCAGACCTGTAAGGTTTATATTTCATTTAACAATTCTTCCTGCTAAACCTTCTCCACTGGGACAAATATCCCTTTGTACACTCCTGCATTCCGGCGAGGCTGTAACATGTCAGACAGGTTTTATAATGTGATCCTTGCCAAAGCAAAGGGAGATTAGGAGGCTGTCTCAAAGTTGCTGCTAAAGCCTCCGAAAATTGTTTTCTCTGCGGCTCATGAATTGGGCACCGATGGGCAGCTCCCGGATGCTCCGGTAGCTGCAGAGCCGGGCAGCTCAGCAGCTCCATCCTCCCTGCTGTCTGGATTTGGCAGGTGTTTCCTGGGCTCCTTCCCTTGCCCTCCCTCTGTGAGCGTGGAGATCCTCTGCTAGGGCACAATCCAGCCCCAAACGGCCCCGCCGGGCTGGCCAGCTCGCCACACTGCAAGCAGCCCTCACGAAACAACGGCCACTTCCAAGCACATGCTCAGAAATGCTGCCATTCCCAAATCAGAGGCCAATTTTTCCAGATTAATCCAGCATAAGCAGAGGAAAAGGGGCGAAAATCGCATTTACACTCAGGACACTTGGCCACTACAGATCCACACTGCACATTAAAGCAGTCCAGAGGTGATTTTAATCACAGGTAGCGCCACGCAAATCTAAGAAACCTGTGGAGCAACCAAGGGACAGGAAAGCCTAGGCGTTGATTAGCCCAAATTCCCATTTTGTGCAAACCTCTCTCCAAATGCTAACGTGGCTGGAGAGGAGGGAAGCAGCAAGGCTAGAGAAACCCTCAGGGCTGCCCAGCTCCTACAAGCAGAGCAGGACGGGGACTGCAAGTAACTTTGTTCACTGTGGGATCCTCCAAGCCCTCAGTATGTACTACAAGGTAGAAGGCTCTTGATATTATTTTTCTTTTAATGATAAATTGTAATGACTAAATTAACAATGCTTAAACTGAAAATTGGCAGCTAAGAATATGCAAATGGTTCTTAATTACTGTGACAGAAGGGAAAAAAAACAACCTCTGACTACAAAAATAACGCTGCACAATTTTAATTACACTCAGAGTCAACTATTTTTGGAGTCTTCTGTAGTGAAAGCAGCCAGGACAAAAGTTGTTTGAGATGAGAAAGGTTTTGGTACCTCATGCTGAATGAAGTACATCAAAGCAGGCTGAATGGCTCAGCGTAACTTCAGTACATCAGAAACTTCCCAAGGGAAGAAATGAAACAAGTTACACCAGCAGAAATAAGGAATGAAGAACAGAGACATCTACTAACATGGCATACAAAAAAGGGAGGGAATGGGGAAGAATATGTTGAGTAAAATGCACCAAGACAAAAGCTCCAGCATTTCATCCCTAGTAGTCCTTACTTCGTGGCCTTTAAAAGTAATAGAGCCCTCCTTGGTTTCCACTAAACGCACCCATCTTCCACTGATGTCTTAAAAAAATCTACTGTGTCTTCAGTACTGAGCAGTATTAGCAGAGAAACACAAATTCCAAGTCAGAACAGAAGCCAGAATTGCCAGCCAGCTTTTTTTCCAATATGACATGAGTACATCTACAACCAGAAGACTTGTTCTGTTGTTTTAGGTACACATTCCATAGGTTGTGTATGCCTAAACAGGAAGAGTATGTTAATTAATAACACCCTGTCCTTCTGCATTAGGAAATTTTCTGCAGTAAAGTCATCAAAGGGGGCAGAGGATAGAGCAGAGATTTGGAAAAACTGGTGTGAATGTGCATTTTTAAACAAGGCCAAGAGAAAGACCAGTCGCTGAAGGAAAAGAAAACACGGCTCCCAGTAATGAAACTGTGAGTACACCAAAACTCAGGAAATTAAGAGAATTAAAGGTAACTGAAGACCAGAACTTTTGGGACTGCTGTCTGCTATTATGGATGTAGGATATCACCCTATTTACTCATTGCGCAGCCGCTCTCTGGAGCCCCCGTGCATTCTCTCCTGCCCTTTCTTTCTTTTCACTGGGTAAACTATTTCACTTGCACCATGCAGGCAGGCTTGCCAAACATCTGTAAGCAGCTATTTTTAGTGGTCTAAACACATGCAAAGAGACACAGCTCTCTGCCTGAATCAACATACACACCTGAGCAAAGGGCTCCTTTCATGAAACTTGCAAGAAGAAAAACACTGAAGAGCTGATCCATCCATTTTTAGTTCATGTTCCTGCTTCAGCTGTTTTATCCCTGCCCATTTCCAGTTATCACTTTGCACTGTGTTAGTTCAGCACTGACGACACAATTTTCTTCTGATACTTCTGTTAGAACCTCACGTGCTTTTGATGAGCTCTGCCAACCAAGCAGCACTGTCTATCATCACTGAGCACCTAGAGTTTGTCGGGGACGTCCTTAAACTTCAGGAAATAAAAGCACTGAATGTTTGGTGGAACTTCTCATGCTCCTAATTCACACATTGGAAACCAGGATCTAGAGTCAGTCTTGGCATTGAAATTGTAACCAGAAAGAAGCTTCAAAAGACAAGTTCCAATAGGTAAAGATGAGTGCTTCTACTAATATCCTTGTTGATGCAGCCAACAACCTCAACGGCCTTCTTGTATGATAACATATAAAACAATTTTTTTTCAATTGGCAATTCACCATATTAGAAAGCCTTCAAAACTCACCAGAACCTCTCTGACACACCAGCACCCAGATCCATTTTATACCTCTGAGATTCTTTATGAGGTGAGTTGTTCACATTTGCCCTGTCTTTCCAAATGCTCTTAGTGGCTTCTGTCCTTGGACAGCCTGTGCTGCCCACCTGTACTGGTGCATATTTACACTTGCCTTCCTTGGGCCCCTCCAGCTTTATGAACGTCTCTTCTCACAGTGTCCAGTATCAACCACTACAGCAAATCGTGTTGACCCAAGTGGTGTGTTGACATGAAGCATGTCAGAGTTTGCAACATCAAGACGAATCCCACAAAACCACCCTGGCAAACTGCTCTGATTAGGAATATTAACGTCCCAGGAGGAAGAAAAGGGGCATTTTAGCTGTAAGCGACCCAGGTGTTTGCACAGGCAGAACACTAACCAGCAGCATCCAATGCCAGGTGTGAGGGGCTGATACTGTTCAGCCCCACTGCAGGGTCCTCAGTGAGAGCCCCCGGGGGCTCACAAGCTGTGTGCAAGGCTGAGCCACCTCGGTTTAACTTGTGGGTTCATGGAAGGGCAGAGCCCCAAACACCCCCCAGCCCTCAGCATCCCTGCAGGCAGTGCCAAGGCTGCCAAGGGGGGAGCGCAGCAGCTTCCCTCAGACACCTGCATGTCTGGGGCTGTCCACATTTTTCTAACTCCCATAAGGATGTCCAAGGAGGACATAACCCACAACAGGACGTCCATGGAGAGCTCTCTACTGAATCGGCCTTTTCTCTTTCCTCTGACACTGCAGCCAGCCCTTGGCTGTCCTGAGGACACCTTGTCCACTTGGGATCCCCTTCCCAGGAACAGAAAACTTCAGCTACCACCAAGCAGCCCGGCCAAACAAGAGTCCTCACCACTTCGCTTGCGGGTTGCAGGCTCAGGGGACTCCCTTCCCCTGAGTCACAAATAGGGCTATTAGCAGCATTTCTCCCCTATCCTTTTCTGCAGCATCATTCTCCTGGGAAATTAATAAAAATCCTACTCTTCTCCACAAGGAGACTCGCCAAATTTCAATATAAATAGTTCCCTCCCTCCTCCTCCTCCCGCAATCTCCGCTAGGGAAGGGTAATAACATTAAAGAAAATGATTTTCGAAAAAAGTCAGACATGATGCAGCACAAAAAAAAATTAATATAATATCACACAGAGCAGTTTATATCGTTGCAACCAGTGGAGAGTAAAACCAAGAGGACACACTGCTCCCATCAGAGGTGCTTCGGATAAAAATAACAAAGAAAATGAGTAAGATGACAGCTTGGCGCTGCCTCAGATGTTCAGAAAATTGCTACTATCAATGAAGTCATGTGTTGCCAGGGTTGAGCTGTGTCTTTTCATAATGTATATTCACTTAACAGGCAGAGAGTAATTTTTTCAGGAGGCGCCTGTGACAGCTTGCTTGGGAATCAAGCAACATGTACGACACGGCCAAGGAAATAATAAGGGCATCATCCTGCAGGCTAACAAAGAGCTTTTCATTTACTGTCCATTACACGGGGGCTGCCCGATTCTTGACAGCTCCAGAGGAGGAGCTCGAGCCTGTTTATGCGGCTAGGAATAAGACATTAGCAGCTCCCTGCACTATTAATCTGAATTTTAAACTGCCCGAGCATAACGCTGAGCCACTCTCCTAGTTTCAGATAAGCACCAAGCTGCCTTTATGCACCCGAGTGGTTTTCCTAGTGGGGAAAAACAGCACATTTTTAAATGATCTATTATGCAAAAGAAGAATCCAGTAGCAAAACGGAAATAAAATTCACACCAGAAATTTGATTTGTTTGAAGGAATGTCTTCACAGATCTTCAGGTTTGTTAGTAACAGAATCATTGTAGCTGTTATTGTGTTTCCCTGCCAACTACAGACCCTTTGAAACATGTTCAAGGTTGTATTTCTAATACAACTAAACATATAAACTGAGAGCTTATTTCTGATGCTCCTATAAATAACACAGAAAGTGTTGCCAGAAGTGATTGTTCTGTGATTAAAAACAAAAAAGAAAATCATTCCCTGCTTATATTTGTATTTGTAGCAAAGAGAAATTACAGCTGACATTCAGAGAACTCTTACACTTGACACGATATATGGCATGAAGAGGACCAGGTCCAGCAATCAGCTGAAAACATGGGTACACACAAACTTCTGCATAAATTGTGTTGCCATCTGCATTTCATATATCCCTCATACCCCACGGCACACCAGCTACTCCAGAATACTTAAAACTTATTCACATCATGCAAGCCTGCAGGGTCAACCCCAAAGCAAAAAAAATAGCACAGCTCCATTAAAAACACTGCCCTTCTTTTTTTACCAATTAATTTTGCTTAAACACAAGAACATTATTATTATTGTTATTGTTATTATTGTCGTCATCATCATGGCAAAAAGCATCCTTTATTTTAAGAGTTCGAAGCATTAGGAAGAGGATTTACATTATCAAATACTCTTACCAAATAAGACAGGTCCATAACCAAACACATACACTCTAAAGCAAAAATTTATACAGAGCTCATACAGCTTGGACATATAAATTACCATTTGCAAATATGCAGACATATATAAATATGTAATATGCAAGTGGAAAGATTCTCTGTAGTGTTCAACATACAGAGAAAGTAGCTTAACTTCCTAACTGAAATGCCTTTACATTAGCCGTCAATTAAATGCAATACCATAGAAGTTAATGAATTTTGTATGAGGTTCCAGAGAACAGTTTGAGATGGGTCTTTTTGATAGATTTATGGAAATCTACCTTGTGCATTAAAAACAAAGCAAAGCAAAACCCACCAGTGTCTAATAATGAAGACAGCATTCGATAGCTGTAAATTATTTCCAAAATAATCACAATTGAAGACACAAAATTGTAGGAACACTGCAATATCAGTGGTGCAGCAAACCATGTGCAGCTAGCAATGAAAACACAGAGTAATATCTAGGCATTTTAATTCAGATTTGATCAGATACCAAAATTACTGATGGACTAAAATAGACAACTAAACAAAACCTCTTTTTTTCAAATTGTTCAATAGCCTTCTGGCAAACGCAATGACATTGTCTCTAGAAAAATAAAAGAAACCTTTTTGCTATTCCAGGAAGGTTGGAGACGTACAAAAATCTGCTTTATATATATAGAAATCAGTCATGCAAGACAAGAAAAGCCATAATCAATAAATATTAACAGACGAAAGATTGGAGCTATAGGTGGTCCTTGCTAGGTTACAAGTCTATTGTATCAGATTCATGACTTTGTTAAACTGAAACAAATGCTTATAGACTCTTAGCATCTTAAATAACACATATTCAGATGCCTAAAGACATCATGAAGATGAAAAACTAAATGAAACTGAAGTTTCCAAAATAACAGTTGGAAGCAAAAGTAAACACTACAGCTGAAAACCTGGCCTTGCTCACATACACGTGACATTTGCCTTTGCTTTTCCTAAAGCCAGCATAGAAACACAAACATCAGTGATAAAGGAAACATCTACACAAAAGAGCAGAACTAAGCAAAAGCAATATAAAAAGGAGCATTTATCTCTACACAGACCTCGCCTCCACCAACTATTTTGTCATCTATACTTTAACGTTGATGGAGTCCTCTCAGAAGTCACTGTGCTGAAACACCATAAGGAAGCTGAGGTTTAGGCTGACACTGTTATGAAATCCTGGGGACTGCCCGGGCGAGCACAGGGTGCCGTGTGTGCAAGCGGTGAGGGGCAGATGCTAATGCCATCAACAGAGGCCTTGGGCTCTCCCAGAGCCCAGAACTGTGGATCTGCTGCTCACTTTGGGCAAGGAACACAGGGAAATCCTCATGGAAGCAACAGCAGCAAATCTACCTGCTGGGCTCTGCCTTAGGAGTGATGGTAACACAGGTGGCTTGGGCTTGCTCCTGAGAACAAGTGAGAATAATCAGGCCAGAAACCAGTTTTCCTTGTGTGCCCTGCAAAGCAAAGCCTACTTTTCTTGTGTTTTATTCCTAAGTTTCTTCTCCTAAGAGCACAGTAGCCCTATATTAGAGCCTGCAAAAACAGAAATAGCCACTGAAACATCAAAAGCTCCTTTGCAGAGGAGCTTTAGTCCACACTAAAAGACAGGCATGACCCATGCCCTGAACTCAGGCTGCTCCCTGAGTGTGCCCAGGCTTCAGACAAAAATCACTACGTAAACCCCGGGGCACAAGGCAGGCCAGGGCAGAACCTCTCCCATGCTGCTCCCGTCATTGACACGATGGGACTGCAAAGTTGCCAGTGCTGATTCAATCAGACTCGAAACTCCCAGGATAACACAGAGCAGATGGCTGGAACTGCACCATACACGCGCGCCCCTTCATTATTCATCCTGAAGTCCCTCTTGACTAAACTGTAATTTTCAGGAAATTGCAATGATAATTGTAGGTAAACGAACAAAAAAAAATTAAGCCTAATGCAAATCAATCTCATCCATAAAATATGATTCATTTTGGAGTCCACTATTTTAATATCAGCTGTAACTGGTCTGCTATTGCATGCAAAAAAGAGCAGATATCCATACACATTAACATAAAAATGCAAGAATTACACAAACATAAAAGCTCACAGTGTTGGCACTGCAAGCAAGACGGATCATCATTTGCATCCTACTCTTCTCAAAAAATCACCCTTTCCATTTGATAGAGGTTGATAGAACCATAATTAGGTGACGTTTGTTTGGTGGAGGTTGTTGTGGTGTCACCCGTGTGGATTGATCTTCCATGAGGCCAACAAAGAGCAGCAACTCATAGAGAGCCTAATAATCTTCAGAGGATTTTGCAGCCAATAAAGTTCTATTCCATGGGACTGAAGTGCTGTCACACACAAACCTGTCTAGAACTGCACCTAAGTCAATTTGAAGTACTATTATATGTAAGAAAAAAGAAAGTCTCAATCTATTTTGAAAGTTTCTTATTATTAACCAGGGTGGATGGACAGATTTTACACATGGAGATTACCAAGTCACTGAACTTTAACTGCATGTGACTTGCAAAGCTGGAAGTTTAAAAGCAGCACTATTATTGAAAAGGGAATAAGGTAATTTAATAACTTCAAACATAGCCGAGTAGTTGTAGTACACAAAAAATGTTATAAAACAAATAGCAATATTTTCTAACGTCATCCTTGAAAAGGAAATACATATAAAAATGTTTGTCTTTGTAAATCACTTTGTTTGACCACAGCATTATTCCTGCTGGAATTACTGCTATTTCTCCACATCACTCTTGGCTATCACTTTCTCCAATGGTCCAGAAAGCATCTACTATAAAGCCCTGTTGGTTGAGATTTATTATTCTCCTTTTATTCTACGG
Source organism: Nothura maculosa (assembly GCA_032353885.1). Taxonomy (NCBI): domain Eukaryota; kingdom Metazoa; phylum Chordata; class Aves; order Tinamiformes; family Tinamidae; genus Nothura; species Nothura maculosa. The sequence goes on along the minus strand of JAUBOD010000038.1, from coordinate 4,763,392 downwards.
TATTGCCATGAAACTCTATCCAAGACTATCATTTCCTGTGCTAAATGCTGCACAACGAATCACAAATGAAGTCCCCTTCCTGAGAATCTCCACAAAAATCAGTCAGTGTCACGGTGAAATCCACTTAGTGCAGGGGGATCTGATCCACGCTCCTGTTCATCACGTACATTCATGTACAGAGTAGGGCTAGATTTGCAGAGACCTGAAGTACCTAATCACACTGAACACTGATCTTCCGTGCAGATCCTGCCTAATGCCGCCACTGCTCAAGTCTCCAGGGAATTTCAGCTTTCTGTCAATATTCACAAGGCCACCCAAGTCCTGATACTTTCCACCTCTCTGGACATACAAAAAAAAACCCTCAAAATTAATATACTTCTTGAAGGTAGCCTTAGTTCTGTAGAAAGTGCTCGTAACTTCTCACACTCTGGAGCAGGTTATATTTGCCCACACTTACATCCAAAGGTGGCTGGGGGAATAAGGAAAGCCTATATGTGCACTGTGTTCTTCTGAGCACAGCGTTCAGGTTGGATGGAGCGGGCGGAGGTGCAATTCCCAGTGAAGAAATGAGGAGTTCCGCTCATTACATCTCCCACAGAGCAGGAAACAAGCTAAAAATACAGCAACTGAATAGATGGCAGCGATTTAATTTTGACAAGTACACACTTAACCCCACCAAGCCATTTTATGCAAGCTACAAGAAAGGAGTAAATGGCTATCACATTAACCAACACAGATGCTGACACCCAGGAAGAAAGGCCAAGCCACGGGAGAAACCTACAATGAACAGGAGAGCCTAAATTCCCCCAAATGTCTTATTTATAAGTAGGCAAAGAGTGATGGAATAACAAGTTCTGAAGTGGAGATCTTCCCTAAGTCCTCCCAATGCAAGGTTGGAGTACTTGAACAGTACCATGTCTCAAACAGCAGCCATTCACTGACCCTGCACAAGTCAGCATGCCTCCTGAAACACTAGTGCAGGGTGCACTAACAGAGAGGATACAGATAATAAGAGAACTCAGGAGTTTGCTACTTCTCCTACACTTCCTTTTTACACAAGGTAAGAAGTGAAGCACTGCGCATCTGAAGATCTCAGCGCCCCGAATCCCTGGATCTTGGAAGTGATGCTACCTGATCACAGGCAGCTCACACCTCCTTATCAAGCAATGCTCCAAGACCTGCAAGCAACACGGAAGATGCTGTGATTTACACAGCTGCTCTGGGGGCTGCTTTGTGCCAAAACCCTCCTCCCCTAGATTTCTTCCATCATGCCCTGTTTGCTGACTTGTTAGCTTCTTTCTAAAAATACAGCATAACATGTATAATATATAATACCTATATAATTTGTTGAAGGGAAGAACTGTTAAGTTACACTGCAGATGTGTACAGCAGACTGCCATTAACAAAGGCCTTCCAGATTTGAAGGTAGTCAAACTTGTGTTGAGTTTGTATGTCACATTCTACCTGGCAGAAGAGAGGCCCAGAGAGAAGCCCAGGTGCAGCCAGGGAGCCCCATGAGGCTCAGTGGGGCCAGGGCTGCCGGTGACACAGGCAGAGCCAGGAGCTCCTGAGCCCACCCGAGCTCCTCGGCCTGCAGTGGGGCCTACCTCACCATGAGGCCTGATCCCCACCACGCCGGCCTGACAAGTCCTAAGCCAGGCCTACCACTTCAGACGACACTGAGCTCAAGGAGTATGTCAGCCAGGGGGAGCACCTCACATGATGGAGAGGCTGCAACATCATGTGCTGCTATGGAGGACAGCAAGGAGGACGAGCAAAGGAAAAGCTCCTCTCCCTCTGCACCACACACCAGTCACCTGAAGAACTTCAGCCAAAATAAAAGGGTTGTTACTGAAGCATGCCTGACATAAAAAGGAGAATTAGGGGTGATGTTTTCCACTGAAAGCCTGTCCCCAAGCCATGGAAGTGATGGCAGGGAGGATCATTCAGTTCTCTGCTTCTATTTTCTTCAGTAGCCTATGGAGAAGCTCCTGGCCATCATGTCCATTCTCGTTTTATCTTTCATTTCTGTATGCAGTTTATTAACCTCCTGCTCATTTATTTGTTTTTTATCTGACAAAATGATAAAACTCAGATTTGGGTTTCTAGCTTTGACAACAATTTTTATCCCACTGTGCCCCATTTTGCAAGCGCTCTCCTGCTGCAGCTCCATTTTCATTTTCTCTGTGGTTGCAAGAAAGCAGACACTGCATTTTCCTTGTCGTCTAAAGGAGGAGCAACAGGAATTAATTTAGCTCTCTCTATCCACTCTTAATTTCTACTCTATTAATGAGATCACAGCAAATTCACACCCCACTGTGACAGCTTAGTGATTGTAACAGGAATAAAATGTCCACTTCTGAAACATCACGCTGCAACACTGTAAATTAATACTTGAACAGTCCAAAATTCAAAATAATTTACATTTTCATTCTAAAGTATTCCCTGAAATCATTTTTAAATGGACCTATCCTCATAGTATTCGACATCTGAACCGTTTAAACTGGAAACATAAATATAATGGAAAGGGAAGCCAGTGAAAAATACCATTCATTCCTAATATAAATATCTCCCCAGATGGAAGTGTTTCAGCTCATTTACACTCATATGCTAACTAATGACATTCAAATTAGAACAAACCTTACCTTTATGTTTGTTTAAGTGAAACATTGCCGTCTTTTAACATCATGTATTTACTCTGCTAGCACTTGGGCATCCAACCCAGTACCCAACATGGGTTGAGTTTTATATTTTCCTCACCATGAAGAACTAAGTAACAGCAGAAGCTTTAACAGCAATGGTTATGCAAAAGGCAAATACCACCAACCAGCAGCAATGAACAGTTGTTCACTTCGACTGTATTTGAACTTGTCACCATTCTAGGCTCGAAAGCAAGACACAGACAAAGGCTTCAGCCACATGGAGTTCGTTCGCAATATGTGGACCAAATGTTTGCTATATAAACATTTGTAATTCCATGTAAATCAAGTAAATCACACACTGACAGGAATATTTCCTAGTTTCCTAGTCATGTTTGTTTTATACATAGAGTTTTTTTGGTATTTTAAGAAACCTGCCTTTTAATTACAGAAATGAATCATCACATAATTTGAAAAATGAATTCAACATCATAAAGAAACAATACTTGTCTGCAATCCCCAATGGACAAAAACATGCAAGCATTTGTCACATGAATTAACGGCCACACACTTACCAAAGCAAACATTTTGGAAAAATCAAGATGTTTTGGTGATGATGCTAATAAGAGAGAAAAAAACAACAATAACAGGAATAACAGGTGCTTTTGCAGATACGCACTGCACCTGCACACATTTGTATGCCTCACAATACTAAAAACAGAGACATTTGTTTGGTGGAGTCTGGCACACTTGGGGGCCTGCCACAACTAACCTGCTCTTCCTTACTCAAAGGCATTAAAGAGCAGATGACCCTTCCTCAGGTACTCTGCAACCCAGCTCCAGGCCCTCAATGGACTTCTCTCTAATAAGAAGGAAGTTGACTCAAGAAATGCTACTCTTAACCCATATGGAAGAACAAGGGTAATTTTTCTTCTGCAGGAAGTTATGCAGTCAATTATGGAGACTCTCAAGCAATAGGATAAATAAATAAAGTTGGCATAAATAAATAAATAAAGGTTGACCTATCCATTACTCACCAAAATTCTGCTTCTCCAAAGGCAAGGGTTGCTCTAGAGCTGTAAGGTACCAGAGTGATAAGCGAAAACCCCAAGGAAAGGTTCTCTAAAATTCAGATATTTGCAAAAAAATTTGCTTCAGAACCAACTTGCCTTTAACAGGGTGACCTTTATATTGTGTTAAAGACATGCAAATATTTGTAAATGTTTCCAGAGTAGAGTAACAGGTTGGAATTTTAATTTAAACAGTCTTTTGAATGCACAGGTAATCTTTTACTAGTCCTTAATTCTATTGTCATGGATTAAAATAAATCATGAAGATAAACCTCTAGAAGACTTAACACTCTTTAAAGGCAATGAAGTATATTCAAATAAAGCACACAGTGATCACACCAATGCATTATCATGTGGCTTGGGAAAAAAACAGTATAAATATTGTTTCACTAAACAGAGTCAACTGCTGAGCCAGTTTCCTACAGACTGCTGGAAAAGAAAGTTGTTAGTGCAACAATACTTGCAACTATTGAAATATTACAGCTCTGCTTAGCACTTACACAGATCAGTGCTGGCTTTGAGACTTTGAGTTTTACATCCTTTTCTGGGAAAAAGTTTCTTGCTCTTCCACTACAAGTAAGCCAGAATGTATCTATCACCATTGCTATAACAGCATAGAGAAAATCCCTGTGATATGATACAATATAGTATGTTCATTTCCAAATAAGCACACCCAACAAGATTGGTTAAGATCTATTAATTCCTACTCAGGAGGTGAAAATCAGCCCAAAATGAGTAAATAATCTTTCTGTGGGGGGAGGAAAAAAAGAAGTGAACTTTCAAAAACGAAATAAATAATCGGATTTACAATAGAAAGGAAAATCTGACTGCAAATGTGGCCTTTAAGATTTCTGAATAGTTGTTGCAAATTCGTCTTCAATCTATCAAGGTCAAGAATTTTCCATACCAGGCAGCTTTTACTCCCCTGGCTAATTATTTGGTGCATGACTATATGATATGTGAAGGCAGGAAAAAGCTACTTATAGGCAGGCTAAATCACAGTAGTTTTACTGAAATCCTTGATAACCCAATGAGCTCATAAGAAATGGTTTTCTTGGATGGAAAAAAAATATCATTTCCACATACCATTTCCTTGAGTATCTTTATCAGCCAGTTGCTTTTCATCATCTGGCAGTACAAAGTCTAAATTGCAGGATGGGGTTACCAGAAAAACACTCTGAACAATGCAGTTCAGTCAATTTGAAACTAATGGTTTATTCCATGGCCGTACTTCATTTTGCCCTGTGGTATATTAGTAAAGATTCATATAACTTGATTCTGAGGAATGCCAGATCACACCTTCAAGAGATCTTGGGGACCCATATTAGACAGACCATCTTAGTTTTCATGAGATTAAAATCAGTAACTTATGACAGAGTAACGCACACTTTGAGAAATTTATCCAACCAAGACACATGGCCAAAAACGCTCATTTCATTTCCACAGTTTAAGTCTTTGTTGACAGGGCGCAAATCAAATGAAATGCAGAATTAATAAGAATTCAACCCTCAGGCAATGAAAAGAAAGCCAGAAACTGATGAGGAATCGAGTGCATTTTTCATAAAGCAAAACTAGAAGATGGTGTTTCTCATTAGAAACAGCAGGCTCTCTTGTGATGGGAATAACCTTAATCCTCAGGATAAACAAAGACAGAAAGATTTATTTAACCAGCAGTAGCATCAGGTACTTTTACAGGTTTTTTATACTAGAGTTAAAAAATGCTACAGAAGGTTTCTAAAGAACTCAGCTCTTTCTTTCTCTAGGAGGAGCTCAGTTCTGCAACCTAAGCAGACACTGTCATTTCAGATCATTCTAGCCAACTTACTCTTTTTCACATCTTAAGTAATAAAGAAAGCAATAATCATTGTGAATGATGCCTACCCACACTTAAATTATTAATTGCAATCATTTCTTAATTTTCCCATATTGCTTCAAATAAAGTGTGAATACATTTTGCATTAATCTATAAATGTTTGAAAAAATATTTCATAAATAATTCATTTAGTAATAATTCCTCCAATCAATCACAGAATGATCTGAATACATTTGACTATTGTTAGACTAACTCTGTTCATTACTGCTTCCCTGAACTCCATGTACATAGAAATATGCCAAAATTGTTCCAAAGTCTTCTATTATTAGCGACTAGAATTATTCTTGCACCAGGATTTCCTGCTCAGAGAACAGAAACTCACATTGGCTGCATACAAATGCGCTATCGCTATCCAAATACATATAAAAATAAATAACTATGTGTCTCTGGGGGGAAATGGGAGGTCTCCTGTCAGATTTGAGGATGCAGGCTCTGTGGGAGAGATGCGCGTTCCAAATCCATTCTCATCCAAACAAACCCCAAGCTTTTGTGTGCACGTCCTCCCATTGTGGCTTTCAAAGTTTACCCCTTGGAGCATACCTGGCAGCGGCTGAAAATGGTAAGTGCTCCAAATCCGTTTTCCATAATCACAACCGTGACCTCCCTGCCTCTGTCCTCCAGGAAGGCTTCTGAGGAGCACACCAAGGGAGGGGAACGGCAACCAAATTGATTATTCATTTGTGTTGTCGTCCTCCCCTCCTGGATTAAAAGACAGGCTCCTATTACATGGCAGACTTCTGCTTCACTAAATCCTGTTTTTTACTTTGCGTCTTCGGATTCATTTTTAGCCTTCTTTTCCCCTTCTTGTGCAAGTCTTATTGTCTTCCTTTTCAAACGCAATTATCACTTTTCAATACTAATCCTTTCCCAAGCGGCCTAAATTTTCACCCTTTATACTAAACCAGATTCTTCACCATTTGATCCAGTAACTGGCTTATTTTACCTTCTAATCCCTTATTTGCCACCTCTGCACACAACCTGGATCTTTCCCTACCTAAACAAGCCATTTTCCACACTCTCATTACCTCTTTCTTTGTACTTCTCACCTCATCTTCTCTACTGTATAGGATTATCAGTTCCGTTTCTGTTCATTAAACCTTGTTCTTTTCTTGTTTTACTTCTAATCTTATTTTCTCAAAATACATTTCAAGTCCTTTTTTTTTTCCTATTTAATTCATGCTTAATGTTCAGCCTTCAGATGAGCCTTTTGAGCTGTACCACACAGTTGCTTTGTGCACTGGAACAAAGGCAATCAACAGTAATAGCAAAGCATAAGAAAATGCACAAAATAGAAATATTAGAGATTTGTTCCATCAGTTGTATTCACACATATACTCTGTGGTGTAAGCCACACTATCGCTCCATTGCAGCCTGATGAACCTCTGTAGTGGAACATATAATAGGAAAAATATTCTTTGCTGTGTTGTGTAAGCATAGAAAGACGGGATTTTTGATGCCTTGCATTTGCTTAAAATCACCAGCTGCTTGTGAGAGTGGTACTGTTTTCATATTGCAAATGGCCACATTCGGATCACAGAGCCAGCATCACCTAAAAGGGACCATTTGAATCGCAACACAGTCAAGTTCATTAAAGAACACGGAGTTGTCCTTGCAGCTGGGACGTAACCGATATTTTCCCCCTGCCATAATATAGCTTCCGTGTAGATGAGGAAAAATACACAGAGAGCAGCTAACCCAGACAATGAAGCGTTTCTGTATTTAACTGGCACAAGGGTTTTACACACAGGTTTCTTTCAGCGACAGAGAGAAGAGCCTTGTCCACTTTCCTGGCAGGAGAGGCATTAACGACGTGGCGAAGGACTCGCCACCTTTGGGCCCAGGGCCTCAGGCCAAGGCAGGGGGCAGATGCCAAGGCAGCCACG
>JAUBOD010000038.1:4729623-4743982 GCA_032353885.1 Nothura maculosa | reverse complement strand
CATCCAGGCGGGTTGGGAAGATCTCCAGAGAAGGAGACGCCACAGCCTCCCTGGGCAGCCTGTGCCAGGGCTCTGGCACCCTCACAGGACAGAAGTTCCTCCTCATGTGGAGATGGAACTGCCTGGGTTTCAACTTATACCCATTACCCCTTGTCCTATCACTGGCGACCAGTGAGAAGAGTTTGGCCCCAGCCTCTCTACATTCTCCCCTCAGGTATTTATACATATTAATCAATCAGATCCGCTCTCAACCTTTTTTTCTCCAGGCTAAAGAGGCCCAGTTCACACAGCCTTTCCTCATACAATAGATGCTTCAGTTCCTTAATCATCTTTGTTGCTCTAAACTTGATCTTCACAGATTAAAACTACTTCTTGTAAAAAAGAAAGTGATGGGTTATTGGCTGAAGTTTTTCAGAAAAAGTCACAACAATCTCAATAGTCAGGTCCAGCCCAGTATCTCCACAACTCTCTGCCTCAAATTGAAATTTTACAGGAAATAAAGACATGGAGAGCAGCCAGCTAATGTGTATTGTTAGTCATGTATTACAATCTGGTTCCAATTTCCAGATATGATATAAGTTTCCTATCTCCAAGTTAAGATATTTATATTCCCTGGCCCCTGCAGAGATTCCAAATCAGTCTTCTGACAGGCTAAGCTACTACAGTGATAGGGGAAACACAAATGTCTTCACATTAAAAAAATATCCAAATCAAGGGTTACCACAAATGAACACTACTTCTCCATGCTATTCATATAATTCTGTAGCTGTAGGAGAAGTCTGCAATAAAAATTAAAAATAATAAAAATATTTTTTTAAAAAGAAAATAAGTATCTGAAGTGCCCAGAAAGCACTTAAGGGGCCTGTTTTTCAGACCACAAGTTTCCATCTTCATATACAAAATTGAACATAATCCATTTTGTACAGAGCAACTCTTAATAAAATCTATACACAGCATAAATTCTACATTTGAAGATGTGAAAACAATTCGTTTAAAGATCTTCTTTGAGAACAAATTTTATATGCAGCACATACGCAAGTTAAAAGTTCAAAGTCCTTTTAAAGTGCATCTTCCAATCAAAACTAGGAGACCCAGATAAAAAACTGACTTCAGATATCTACAGAGCACCACACATTCCCTTTTGTTAGTAACAATAATAATAATAGCTCTTTGCATACAAATGACAGAGAGGCTCCTTCTGTTTGATTGCTTTGTTTTCTCCTTTTAGAAAAGGATGGTTATTATCTATTTTTCTTCTTTTCTCTTCCTCTCTTCCCTTTTTAGAAGAAGAACAGTACTGTTGTTCACAACTAGTAATGATACAACTAATATTATCTAATGGTAGATCATCATACTTCAATAGTGCTAACTATTTGTCTTTTTTTCTGATTCCATGCATCTATGTAACTTTATTATGTTCCACATTTTTCTTCTTCAACAGGAGAGCTATAAATCTTACCAATGATTTTGGCACTGTCAGCACTATCAGTTAATTTAAAGTCAGATTTGCACCTAGTTTCTGATTGCTAGCACCCATTTACAAGTTTAAATCAATGAAACCTATTAGCATGTTCACTGCGATGCACTTTAATTTTTTATAGTAATGTATTATTAATGTAATCATCTCAACAAGCTTTATACCACATCAAAAGGAAAACTTGGAAGGTTTCCTCCACACTACAGAAATTTAATAAGATGAGAAGTTATTTTACTCTGTGACACTTGAATACTAAAATGTAAATAGTTTGGTGAATGTTCCCTGTAACCTATATAATTGAATAATCTTCTCCAATGGAATCTATGCAAACAGATTATTCTGTGTGAACAGAGCTTCAGATTTTACTGTTACAGGATTTCTATGCTGAAGCAAATGGAGTCCTGCACCAAAGCCATGCATGTACAGTGCACATATTAGATACTCCAGTTGTTCTACATTACCTGCACTTGACAAAGGGTAATTCCTTTTACAGAAGAAGATAAGGTAGGTTACTGATGAAACTCCCTTAATAGATTCATTACATAAGGAGAAGCAAGGAAATAATTTAATTCAAAACACGGTTTCTGAAAGGCAGGAACTGAGGACTGTCATTCAGACCACTGTGAGAGAGTCCCATGTACCTGTTAGTGTCTGAAAGCTGCTCACTGCTTTGTGGTCCCAGATTCGGTGACCTGAGGAGCAAGCTCGCCGCAATGATTTCTTTGTCAGACTTTAAGACAATCTCTTATTTCTAGAAACAGGATTTCATTGCTTTTACTTCTAATTCACGTAGGGGTGCACCTTCCAATCACCACAGCCCTCCTGCTCTTCCCCTCTTACTGAAGGGATAGTTGTCTAACTACATTCCTCACATAGTCTGCGTTCAGCGAACAAGCATCTTCAAATAAAGGTCAAAATTTGCTCTTTGGTAGGGTAAGCAAGGCTGCTGAAAATTAAAATAAAGCATGTGATAAATTCACGTTTTAAACTCCAAATCCTTCTCTAAAGCTGGGCTTTCACCATTAAGATTAATTAGGCTTTGAATGTTGTGGGCCATCACTGGCCAAACTCCCTGTTAACTGGCTTCAGTTCAAGCAGCTGGGCCTCTCTGGAGATGGCAGGGCGGGAAACACAACCATGTATCTCATCCTCGGGGCAATAAGAACAGCACAACCTGAGCGCTGCGGCACGGGAAGCCAGGTCACCCTGGGCAGAGCACGGCCTGTGCCGGCCATGTCCCCTCCCAGGTGAGGGCACCACGCGCGAGGCCTGCGTGTGCACAGGAGCTTCTGCCATGGTGCACAACCCCACTGCCAAGGATGGTGGGCAGCTTGATCCTTACGGCTCGGAGCCCACGGGCCAGCTTGCATCCTCCAGAGCTGCCTGCCCTTCCTTGGCTGCTGAACAGGGCCAAGAGCTGCAGGTTGGGGGCGATACAAAGGATCCTTTCGGAGGGTGTGACGGTCCTGACACTCCTTCAGAGGTACGGGGAAACAAGCACGATCTGCTTGAGACAAGTGAATCCTTACAGAGGAATGAATGTCCAAACTATCTGAACTGAAAACAAGCAAAAGTAGCCATTACCAGAAATTATAGAAGTCCTGGCTCACAGAAGCTCTCAGTACCAATCAAATTTGCTCTGTGAAGAAGGGAAAGGAAGGATGCTGAGATCAATGCAAGTACCCACTGCTTTTTGGTAACTTAAAGTTGATGCTGAGCATGCAAGCCAGTGTGCCTTGCTACCTCTAGCCCATGCTGCCCAGCACTGCCATGAAACACGGTCTCTATTGCTCGAAAGCCAGGCCAATCAATTACATACATTTTCCTATTTCTTAAAAGTCAGACCAACCAATACATTACCCATTCTTACCAACTCTTTATTTTTTTTTCTCTCTGTTAGAACCAAGATTTGGGAAAAGGGTTGGCAAATCTCAGAGACAACCTGAAAAACTCCAGATATGGAAGAGAAAGTTCCTGCATTTGCTGTGGCCTAAAATGACAACTTCACCAATGTTTTCTCACCAGACTTGCCGTCTGCAGTCGTTGAAGAATAGTTCATAAAAAATTCAAAAGAAGACAAAACAGTCTACATTATTTCAGAGACAAAATCCAAAACCAGGTATCTATTGAATAAAGATGAATTCAAACAAATCTTTCCAGCATGACCTACCACTTTCAAGCAGTCTCCAAATTAGTGAGACTTCTGAGACTAAGGCTGCATCTGAATCAGCGTATTAGTATCTCCTGTAAAGTCCCATTTATCTGTCATTTCCCCCTTATATCCTTTTATACTTTTGACCTACTCAACATCCTAGTGCAATTAACGGTACAGATATGAGTGAGGTGTCTGAAAGTTCAGAATAAAGTAACAGACAGGTTCAAATGCATGACTTTTGAATGCATATGAAATTTTTTGAATGTCTTCAAGTCCTTGTGACTGATAATGCTATGCAAATACGCTGACTAAAATATATTCATAAAAAATAAGAAAAAAAAGGGATTACTTCCCCATCTACATTCATTGAAATCACAACAATCACAAGGAAAATGAATCATTAGGAAAGGCCCTACAAACATAAGTCACAACACGGGAAAAAGAAATCAATGCATGTGGAATATCTAAAAGTCTGGCTCATTCATAAAAGCTTGTTTGGCTAACAACAACTGAAAGCTAATCAGGGATCCCATACAATCTCAGGAGCAAGTAACAGGATTTTATTCATTCTCTCTTGTAATATCTATCCAATCTCATTCCCTCTCCTGACCCTTTTCCTGTGCTCTGATTTATTCAGGAACACATTGCCAGAGGTAGTGCTGGAGGCCAGAAAGGTTAGACACTATTTATTCTATTACCTAAGTAGGAGAGGGAAAACAGGAGCCTAATACTATCCACCTTGACCCCCCAGCCCTCCACATGCATCTGATTTAGCGTTTCAATCAGAGTGTGCACAGGAATATGGGGAGCCGCTCGATGCGACCTTGTATGTGCACAGAGCAAGGGGGATGAAGAGACGGGTGCCTGAGGGTTCGTAATCAGCACCGAGAATTGAATTTACTTCTTGTTTTTAAAATGAATGTGCAAAACATATTTGAAAGTTGCAACTGTGCAGAGAAGAAAGGAATTAAAAAGGTTCATGGGGAGAGGAGAGGGAATATTGGATCTAGGGAGAATATCTTGACAAGAAGCCAGAGTGCAGGGAAAAGGAGGAAAAACAAAAGCCTTATCAGGTGTGGGAAGATAAGGAAAAAGGGGTGAAGAAGGGGCTGAAAAGAACAATTAAAATCTTAAAATCACTGGAGACTGCAAAAGAGAACACAGCACTGCAGTTTTATTTATTTATTTTTATAGCAGCAGCAGTGAAGAAGAAATGAAAGAACAAAGGGAACAAATGTGAGAATAATAGACACTGAAAAACAGAAGAAAAGATGAGATAAGAATAACAAAAAGTGTAAGGTGAAAAGAATGGACGCAAAAATAAACAGTCTATTGCATTTTGTACAAAACAAGCACAAAGCATGGTGGGTTTTTGTTTGTTTGTTTGTTTGTTCTGATTCAGGATGAATCTACTAAGTAACCCTACGGGCAACTATTTAAAATTTCAGACAGGGCCATCTCCTCCCTCCCTAAATCCCGGTTCCTCTGGCTGCTCTCCGCTCCCATCAGCCGCTCACCGAGCAGCGAGCCAGTCACACAGCATTTCCCAGGCACCGTGCACATGTTCTGAGCACAACACACGTTCTCCATGTCTGCTACTTCTCTGGACCTGAAAGAGATGCCAGTCATGCAGGAGGGGCCTGTTTTAGAATTTACAGTCCTTTGCAAGGGCCAATTTTACAGTCTTACCAATATCATCCTAATACACAGATAATTGCTCTGTGCTCACTAAACAATTCCTATAATGGTCTACAGATCAAGGAATATAAACATTCTTCCTTTCCATGCCCCCATTCTTCGGAACAACTTAATACTTGCCTGCTAATGTTTACCGTAACAAAGAATATTTTCATATTTGAAATAGGCTGCATATTGTCCCTCTTAGCCAAATCCCGAATCACTTTCTGATTTTGAGCTCTTCAAAAGCCAAGGATCCTACTCAATGATGCAGGTTGCTGGACAAGCTCCATAGGGAGCAGCTTGGCCGCTTCCAGCAGGCGTAATCTGTGAAACTGCTGCTCTTCCTCACACCTGGGAGCAGAGGCGAGGGGAGCAGAGCAAGGTGAGGCCACACAATGGGCAGCAGCACTCACCTCAGCCCTTATTCTAAGGGCTTAAGCCCTGAGCCTTACCTTAAGATAAGGTCGGCAGCACTGACCTTGGCCTGGGCTGATCACACACACGTAGTCCTTGTCACTGGGACTGGTCGAAAGATCTGAAGCAGTGAATGAAAATAAGGATGCTGGCAGAAATCTTTGCAGTTTTCCTCAGCCTACACCAAGGCTGCCTAAATCCCACACCCACTCAGAAGACTGATTGATCCCCCTTTGGCAATTGGAAACACTGCACTGCATCCCCACGTTCGCACAACTCCACCAGTCATGACTGTAGCAGTTACACCGCACACCTGGAGTCCTGATTTGTGGGTACCTGAAACCTTTCCTCACTGCAGTGACACTTAGGAATTTCTGTTCACATTTTATCGTTGCTTTAAGCCATCTAAGTACCTCTCTTCTTCTCTAGACATGTGGAAGAAGTGCTGGGTTTTAAAATCTAGTTTTAAATCTCTTCCACGTTCACTGCTACCAGCTTTTGATGTTCAGCTAGTTGGTCGTTTGCGTGTTTCACCTCATTACCACAGAATGCAGAGCCCCTAGTGAATAATTAGCCAGCGTAGGATCCTTGCATCTCACATACGCATTCTTAATTTGACATTTAAATTAACATCAGATTACGGTCGCTTCACTCAAAAGTGACACACAAAACCAGTGGCAACCTACACAAGAATACACCCGCTGAAAATCTGTCTGCCAGAAACTCTGCACAAAAGTGCTAAGTTATTTATGGAATTAATTCTATTGCACTGTTCAAGGAGAAACAGATTGAGGCTGTGCCCAAAAATAAATCAAGAGGAGGGGAAACCTGTCACAAGGCAGCAAACAAGTGTTATTCTTTTTTTTTTTTTCCAGTGTGCACAGCAATGGGTGATCCACTTTGCATGACGAGCAGTTCTGAGGAAGATATCCTGAGCTGTCTCTAAAAGCATTAAGGCGATTATGTCCCTCGAATGAAGAATCTTTTAGCAAATTCACTTGTGTCCTGGCAAAGAACTGCTTCCTAACTTGCCAACACAGCTCCAAGTCTTACCATTTTCAAACTACCACAATCTCAATAGTCAAATCAAGCCAACAATGTTTCCCATTCACCTATTTCCAGTAATAACTCAAAGGAATCATGGAAATTTTAGATCTTATTTCACATCCACAGCTTCAATATTGCTTTTTCCAATTTCTGTTGAGAAGCCACAGATCTCAATAAAAAGATAACTTTGAAGATGGCTGTACTGCTGTATGTTGAGCTATTACTGCTTAATTATATCTGTATGGGATAAGCGGGCAAATCAGAACATGCACATTTTGGATCAGCAGCGTGGAAGGGTGATTTCAGCAGTTCATGGCATCTCCTGATCCATAATCCCAGTGCCAGAGGCCCTGGATGCTGCATGGGAACCATCCAACTCGCCAGATTACAGAGGGATGAGCTGCGAAGGTGTGAAGAGCTGCAGCTCTGCCTGCACATTCAGCCGGCCTGTTTCCTTCCAGGCCTGATCCAAAACGTGGAATTGACGGGATCATAAATCCAACTGTCACACCTGGGCTCAATCTTCAGGGCCTTCATGACATAAATCACCCAATCTAAACTCAAACAATTCTGACAGTTTACGTTGTACAGCTGCTTTACGCCAGATAAGGTATCGCCTCTTCTGTGATACTTTATCAGGCCCTGTATCTGGCATAAAAAACGTGAGACAAGAATAAACCTCAGTCCTGTTTTCTGACTAATGCGGCAAGAATGTGACTGCTGCTGCAAGCCTGTGATACAAGCAGGCAGGCACAATACCTCGTCTTGCAAACTCCTGGTTTTCTTCACATCCCCACAGCATCCCTTTCCCCCTGCTGTTTATTAGATCCTCTTTGCAGGGCCGAGTGTACAGACAGTAATTTGCAGACTGCTGGGCTGAGTGGTGACTGGGGAAGGCTTGGAAACACAAGGAGCCTGAAAAGGCAAAGCCTGCCCATCTGCCCCTCCGTTCAGCAGCAATGCGAGAGCTGCACCTCAGACTTCTTAGTTTACAGAAACTTTGAAATCCTATCTGGAGAATGGGAAAATCATACATGACAAGCTGAGAGGCGGAAAGGCCCGTGTCGAGTCAGAGAACCCCCAAGAGGGGCACTGAGCCCCACAGAGGAGACATGCCTACACAAAGGCATCCCTCGGGCCCACGGGAATTCAAGGAGTAAAAAGAAGTGAGTTAACACTTAGGAAAGAGCCCTTCAGCCCCAACCACCAGAAACAGGGGGACAGGCAGGATTTCAGAGTTTGTGCAGCTGTTTTTAAAAGGCTAGAAACGCAGCAGCCGTGTGCTGTGACACCCTCAGTGCGGGTCTGATGGCACCTCCTGGTTCAGGAGACCAAGCAGCTCATGGGATTTGGGACTTCTCTGTGGACACGGTGCACCCAAAGTAAGGAGAACGCCCTTGAGATGCCAAAGTCAGAAAGAAACGTGAAACAGCCTCTGCTGCACACTACCCAGGTAGCAAAACTGTAAAATAAGTGGAAAGTGGCAGAGACTTTTTCTTCTGGTTCTTTTACTGTGGCAGTTAATCCAGAAAGTCATGACTAAAAGGAGCCGTGCCCTGTCCTACCCAAATGATCCACAAAGCAGAACGCAAAGTTCACGCAGAGAAGAGGCATTCCAGTGACAAGGCATTCTGGTGCCTTGCACCTAGTGACAAAAGAGTTTCCCTCTTGGCCTCAATAACTGTGTATTTGTATAAAAACAGCAAGAAATTCCTCCACTCTTAGTCTTGCATTTCCTCAGCTTAGATGCTCCAACAGGAGCTCCCTTGGGGGCTGAGGTGCCTTGGTGCACAGTGCACCACAGGGCCACCCCTACCCGCCAGGGGAAAGGCCCCTTCCACCTACACAGCATTGTTATCAGGAGGGTTCCCCGCTCCCAATGGACCTTTGAAACAGGGATTTGGAAATGCTGATTACTGCTACGGATACTATGGAGAAGCTGAGGTTGGAAACAGGAGGGGGAGCTCTCACTGCACCGAGCTGGAGGATGAACCTGTCCAAGGGGGTCCTCAGAGCCTCCCGAGGGCTGGGGCAGCATCTGCTGGGCTTCAGCAAGCACGGCCATGCAGGGATGGCAGTGTCACTCCCCCAGCTATCCTGGGAGCTGGATGGCATTCCCCATTTGCCATAACCATAACTTTAAATTAATTTTTTAACATTATTTCCTCTCCCGGGGTGGCATTTGGCTGCATGGAAGCAGTGCTGAAGAGGAGCGAGGAGGGCGGCCTCCTCCTCTCGCTGCCGGCAGGGAGGACCTCTGTGCGTTTGGCTCTCTGTTAGGGCCAAGTGGTCTCATTTTCCATCATTTGTCGTGAGTAATTCTTGTTTTATCATCCCACTTAGTGAATTAAACCAAACAAAACAGACAGGATCCGTGTCTGGCACCCTACTAGGATTTTGCATTTAAAGGCAATTCAGTCACCCTGCATGTGTGTATTAACACATCAGAGCCTAGTGGTACTGAACACACAGCACCAGTGCAGTGCAAGCAGCTAAGAACCATATAGTTGCTTTGGTAACCACCACTTTGAATTTCCTGACTTCTTTTTTCAGCTCTTGCATTTAAATTCTCTGCCATAATTCTACATTAACTCAGGTGTCTGCATCGATACTCACAGCATTTAAATTAAATATAATTTCCCCAATGCTACGGCCTGCCATTTCAAACGTTCTCATTCATGGCACATTCCCGGGTACATTTCCACCTGTGAGCTGAGGCAGGAACTGAACGTGGAGCCAGATGCAGCTCCGGCGCTTGGCTGGTCGGTGCAAACACAAACAAGGAGCAGCTTCAGAAGCGCTTTGTGCCTCTCCTGCCGGCGCCTTCGCTCCGAGGAGCAGAGATGAAAACCCAGGCCGGCTCCATGCCCATCCAAAGGCAGAGCCGCACTTCCCACCTGCCTGGAGCTGCTGCTCATCCCGCAGATCCTGCGGAGGCTGCCAAAAATACCCACCTTGCCAGGGAAAGGGGCACCTTCCACCTGTAATGGACGCGGGTGCTTTCTTCTTTCACAGAAGATTCATGTGCTCAGTTTTAATTATCAGCTATTCGACTGGCTTGTGAAAAGCAACCACCGCGTTGCACCAAATTAATCAAGGATCCTTTTAACCGAGATTTCCTTTATCTGTGGAACGTCAGGGCTCTGCTGCTGCAAAAATTACCGAAATGTTCAGACACTAATAAGAAAGGGTTCCTCAAAGAATGAAGATATCAAGCACGAGGGAAAGGCTTTTAACAGAGTCAACACGGAAATGCTATTTATAGCTGATGTGGATCAAGGAGAATGAGAGCAAATTAACTGTTTACAGAATTTCTGCCTCAGATGGTTTACATAGGAATGGATAAAAACGGGCAGCGACTCCAGAATACTACATGTCTTCTGTGCTGCACAGGCAACCTGATCTTCTCTTAAATAAAATCTTCATGGCCAGGAATGAATCTTACTGGGAGAAAAAACAGCAAAAGCAGCGAGTCACACTTCTCTGCATTACACAAGATCCCTTATTCCCCCGGTTGCAAATCATTCAGCTGCAGCTTGCAGAGCCTCGATGCTGCCAGGGCCGCACTCAGCTCTGTGAGAGCTCCCCCAGACACAACCGGCCAGGAGTGAAATCCCGCTTGTCCGGAAGGCTGCGGGAATGGGGATCCCTGGCTCCAGGGGGAGGCAGGAGAGGCTGTGGGGCAGAGCGCTCCAGGATGTGGCACGAACGGGAATGTGGGAAGGCGCGAGGCCCCTCCGCGGTCGCCTTCCCGCTCAACCTGCATCCCAGGAAGGAGCCGCGGAAGGAGCCTCCAGCCTAGGAGGCTCCGCGGCTCGGGCTGTCACTGTAAAGGTTACGTTAACCTTTAAAAACCGCATGCAGTCAATATGGAAAAAAAAGGCAGTTTTTCCACAGACAGGGCTGGAGTTTGCGGGCAGGGCAGAGGCAAATGGACCCCTTGTGCTCCTTGTAACAGGCAAACATGAATTCCCGTGCCAGGCTCCGTGCACCATGCAGAGCTCGTCCTAACGCAACGCGCAGCACGGTCTGCAGGTTCACCCCCCGCAGTACGACAGAAACCAAGGTGAATTCCTTCAAAGCTGCATTTGAGAGGCAGCGAGGGGAGCTGGCCTTGCTCCCTTCAGCAGAGCCTCCATTGGCAGCCTCGTGAAGGGAGGATATGGATAAACCTCCCCTGTGCTGGTGCCTCCTTCCATGGCAGAGCCCATGGGAGCCTCCCGAGAGGGAGCCCGGGCCACCACTGCTCTTCTACCTGGGGATCCATCTCCTGGATAACAGGACAACACCTGGAAGTGGTCCCAAATCGGAGCCTTCCAGCCTGCTTGCAAACTGAGGAGGCCCCCGGATGAGGAGCAGCGCGACGCCCAAGCAGCTCCTGGCCCTGTCCTTCCCCAAGGAACTTATTTGAAAACCCCTCTCGTTTTACAAATCTCTTCTATAACCACCATGTTTTTTTTAGAAACCTCCTGACATGCGGAGCTCAAAGCTGTTGGTTCAAGTCTTGCTTCTACTGCCTTACTAATACAATAGCACATATCAAAATAGATTAAGAAGACTAATGCAGAATTATGCAAAATTCAGTAATACAGAATTAGAGTGGGAAAATCAAGTACTTTATCAAACTGTCTATACAGAACTTGGAAGTATCTGGGGCATGTGCTAGATAATAAAGAGTGAACAATTTTTTTTCCACAGAACCATCCATCACAGCCTTTAGAATCTCACAAACGACATATATAGATAAAATGTTTCCACATAAATATTTTATTCATTGAAAAATGCCATTAGGACGGTCAAGATGGTCCACAAGCTCACATTTTGCTTGGTGAATAACCCTGGCTGAGCAGCGAGCCCAGCTTTTAAAAGACGACCCCTGTGGAAATGTTTCCCTCCTCAGGTTGGTTTCACGTGGGAACAGAGAATCCACCTGGGACAGGGGGCCCCATCCATGGCACTCAGAGCCTGTGGAGCCGTCCTGGTGCTCCCGGTGGGTCCTCATGCCTGGGGCCTCCCTGTCTCCATCCTGCAGCTCCGCTCCACGGACACCGCTGCTTCCATCGCTCCTGACTCCTTCCCGCTAACGCAGCCCATTCCATAGGTGCCCATCAGCACCCGAGCCTCACATGGAGGCTGGTGCTGGCAGGAGCTCAGCATAAACCTCCCCATCCGACGCAGATCTGCGTCCCGCTGTGTGTGACACCCTGCACCCACAGCGCTGCACGTGCCCCCTCGGTTGTGCTTTACAGACTCAACGAGGTTTCTGCAACAAAACAACACAGCGAATTTCTGGGGGATTTGTATCATAGCTATAGATTTTATAGATTTATTTTCCTGATAAAAGCTGTTATTTTTCCGGAAACTGACTATTAATTCTGGAGGAGTAAAGTCTCTCCCTTCTTCCAGTTTCACCCCAGTGGAGGCACCAATCCAGATGTACCGGTCCCTGTCCAGGTGAAGCCCCAGCCACCCGCCCTCTCCACCTCCTTGCAGCTACTCCCCCAGCCGCCAGCACTCACCCCCTGCAGCCGCTGTACAAACCCAGGAGGCACAGGCTCACATAAAACACCTCCTTGGTAGGTAAAGAAAACAACAGGGTGTCTTGTGCCACATGTAACTCGCACCCCTGCAATGCCCTAAGACGTATTCCAGTTATTTTGCAGCCAATGCACTGTCCCTCGTTATGCACGGAGCTACTTACTCCTGTTTTCTGCCCCTGGCGGCGGCAGTGACGCTGCTCTCTGCACATCAAAGCAGGTAGCTTTGCACCCAGGCTTATTACTCACACCTAGACCTCAGTGCGTAGCGGAACCAGGCTGAGTCATACAGAGATTTTATTAAACAGCCTCTCTAGCTAAGGAATTACACAGTGGTATAAATGACTTTATTATACACGTGTAACACTCGTGACAAGGCAGGCTGATCCTGTTAACTGCACACAAATTATCTTGCCCAATCCCACCTGCCGCAGGCCGGCAAAGGGAAGCGATGCCGAGGGACGGCTCCATTGGCTGCGGCGCAGGTCCCAAGCGCCGCGTGACGGGGCATCAGTAACAGCTTTTGGTACGGCTGAACATAGGTGACCTTTAGGAGATCTGGAATAGAAATATCAAACTGAAGATTTGCCCTTTTTCATAATCCAAAGAGCAGGGAGAAGCAGATGAAACATTTCACAGGACTCCACTGCAGAGGAGCTCCTGAATGTGATTCAAGGCAGGTGGATGCGGCAATTTCCCGGGAGTGGGCAGAAGAAGAAAATTTAGGATTTCCTCCACACCCCTTTCCAGCCAGGAAAGGAAATCCAATTTGTTTGGTGTCTGGGGCAGGGGAGCAAGGCACTTAGCCAGTTCGCGCGGGTGCTAGGAGCTGGGAGCATCTCTGAGACCAGCAACATGCACAGGCAATTCCCCATCACATACATGGCCAGAGCAAGGTCTGAATAGCCCTTTGGGGCAGCCTGAGACAGTAGAACGGCCTCTTTCCTCGAAACCTCAAATAGAAATAACAGCAGATCATGCTAGCCTTTATTTTGATGAGCAAACAGGACGGTAGGCATATTAGCAAAGTGGGTCAGTGCAAGCAGGAAATTTAAAGAAAGGAAAATTAAAGCTGTGAAAGACTAAGTGAAAAATTAATGAAAAACACAAGTATATGTTTTAACGTGCTGCAGTTTCTTACTTGTGGTGAAAACAGCAGTAAACATTAGGAAATATTTATCAGATGTTAGCACTAACTGGAACTAAAGGTATGCCAGCCCTACTAGCTCACCCCGAAAAGAAAAGACCAAGCCAAGCAAGCAAAAACTAGGGGATAAATTTACTAGTGACTTTAATAAATAGCTAAAAACATATTCATATGCATTGTCCAAACTCTACTAATATTCCAAAAGCTGCTCCCCTCCTCAGGAACTCCCTCCTCAGTCCTGGAGATGTTTATTGGAGTATCTCAGTTATATGGAGACTGGATCTCCTTAACTCATAATGGATGTACTTGCAGGAAACCAGACCTAGAGTCCAGAAAACCCAACCTGGGGGGTTCTGAGGGACAAGCCAGTTTTCTTATTGTCAGTTATAAACATGTCATGGAGGAAAAAATATCCTCAGTTACACCAATGCAACTCTGACCTCCTCAGCATCATCAATCAGTTATATTGTGCAGTTTGACTAAGGTTGGACAGAATTTAGCTCTACAACTGCAAATTAATGATCAGTTTTAGTAATTTATTTTAAAGCAAAACAGAATCCATTCTTTAGTATATTAATTTTACTAATCGACAGAGATAAAAACAGTGAAAGATGACTCTGTGTCATTAAAATTAGCAAACGAAACTTAGACTAAAAATACAGAGATGAGACCTCCTGGGGGTAAAGGTACAATTTTCTGGTCATGTTTCAGTTTAGAACCTCACTGAAAATGAAGTTAATGTTTCACAAAGCTCAGTTAATATTCTCAGCTCAATGTACCTTTCCAATTTCTTCTAAGACTCTCCTGACAAATTAAGTAAAAAGACCAATAGACTTGCAAAAACCAGGAGAATTTTAAAAGTAATGACATATGAAATAATTCTAGTTACCATAGTAGAGAGT
>JAUBOD010000038.1:4695006-4705150 GCA_032353885.1 Nothura maculosa | reverse complement strand
GGGAAAGCCAGATCCGAGCGGCTGACTGCTCTTGGACAGCAACACGCTTTTGCCCCGGTAATTTATTCATTGCAAAGTCTAATCCTGATGCCAATAAGTCAATATCCAATCAGCAGAAACCCGTAATGATGTTTGAGGACGGGAGCAGGGAAGCATGGCCGAGCCAGCTCCCGCTTTGTCACAAACCATTCCAAGGCTCCTTTGTTTTCGTTTTTTCCCTGGAAGCTCAAGGTTAGTGTCTAGCCTTTCAGCAGAGAGTGGATTAAGCAGGGCCTTTTCTCTGTCAGCATTATTAGTCAAGGATGAATTTTATAGCTTAAAAACATGGATAAGTGACATTAAAAATGAATGAGAAGGTGGAAAGAGCTCTGCTTTACAGCAGTGATGATAGGAAAGAGAGATGCAGTTTGACATTGTCTTTTCCGTAGCTGAAGCCTCTACTAATCTGGACACTATTAGGACTAAACTGAATAATATGCCATATATACACGCAGAAACAGACAAATCTAGGAAGTTTCTCTAAAATAGCCTTAGCTTTCACGATTTGAGTATTTTTATTCTTGTATAACAATATTTCCACCCTAAAGCAAAATTTTCCAAAAATTTAAAGAAGGGGCCAAATCGCATTGGGCTTGTCGCAGGTTTTGCTTTCAGTGCCCACATCAGCACCTCGCCTTAGCTCCACAAAGACTTGCAGCAGTCTCCTTAAGGAGTAATTTTATTAGTTAAGCTGCTGAAGTGCAGGTTTGTTGCCTGGAAATCCTTAAAAAGCCTTTGGTCAACTCTCCTTCCCAGAGCCCACTTCAGAACCCTCCTCTGCAAGCAGATTCCGAAAGACTCCAAGAACCACCCCAAGGAACCCCAAAAAGCCAGAATTCCCCCTGGCTTCCCTCCCACACCCAGGTCTATCTACAGGGACACAGTGCTGGCTCTCATTCCCTTCCTGGGCTCTCGGGATGCTTTCCAGACAGAAACAGCCTCCGTTAGAGCACCGGTGTCTTGGTTAAAAAGGTTAAAAGGTATCTGACTGTTTTCCAACGTAGCTGTCAGGCACCGCTGCCCCCCTGGCAAAAAGATCACCAGGAAACTGCCACATCTTCTCCCTAGCACCATGCCGACTATAAATCCTGCTCCAGTGTCAGGATTTTTCTTTTTTACTCTTTTTTGTTGTTGTTTGTTTTTTTTAAAAAATACCCTTGTATGATGAAAAAAATAGCATGAGACACCTAGCTGATCCAGGGTGTTTTAAGGAGCCATTCACATACTGCAATTGAATGAACCTGCAGATTAGAGACTCATCTCCAGCCAGATCTCTTTGATCCGGTGCGCATCAGTTAATTACCTAGCCCAAGCAGCTGCTATTTTCCAGAGGGAAAGAAGGGCTTTGTAACAGGCAGGGAGGAAGGAAGGAACAAACAGAAGCAGCAGATCAGTGGAGTGAAGGAGATAGTGGCAGGCAGTGAAACAGCTACTATTAAGTATGGAGAACACAGAACATCCCGGCACAGGACACATGAGCTGGGTCTCCGGAGGCCAAGCAGGGGATGTTTCACTTGCACAGTACAAAGCAAGTAGATCATGTGGAGCAAAAAGGAATGGGATCAGCATCACATGCACCCACAGTTTATTTTATCATATTAATTTAACTGAGACTTGAAAAGAGGAAAAGAGCAGAAAGCAAAACAAAGATAAGTCCCAAGGATTACAGTGTGTCCTAAAGGGTTTCAGAAGAAAGAGGCAAGAAACATATAAAGAAGTCCTCAGCAAAGACCATCTCCATACAGGACTGACCTAGAAGGCCACCTCAGGTATCTGCCAGATCTTAGGCATTTTCTATCATACCCTTGTCTTCACCATCAGATCCGCATTTCAGCATCATCTGACATTGTCCAGAATTAGTCTCAATGCAACAGTGTGTTCTGCATAGTCTATGCTTTTATACTAAAGTATCAGACTTTATTAGTGTATTTTGTTATGTATATGTTCAAGTTAAAAACGTGATTTTTCAAGGTTCTGAACATGAAGCACTGAATAAAAGTTTATTTCACATATGCTTAAAGCAAATATTGCGATCTCAGTGAAATACGGTGCTTAAAAAAAAGTAAAAGTAATGAGAAAGGGAGATTGTCTTTGATTGCTTTTTTTCTTTTTTTTTTTTTCTCTTCCTTTTGGAAACAAAACTGTTTCTATTTGAAGTACTGAGTTCTGCTCTCCGCTACAGACATATTAACCTGGAATCATTAATGATGCTAGTGAAGATCTTTTTAGCTGATCTGGTCCTCAGGGTTCTGCAAAGAATAAAAGTGCTGATCTCTAGTAGCTCTGCTTTATTCCTACCTTTTTTTTTTCTCTCATTTTTAGCTAACTGTACTAAAATCTCACACCCTTTAAGAAAGTACTTTACTTGTTTGACACAGATTCCACTGACCAGCTATGAACATTAGAAAAAGGAACAGCACATATGAGATCTTTGAAAAATATTACTATAGAATTGTAGCCAATTAAAGCTAAGTGAAGGGGGGCATTGATGTTTCTCCTAAGCAGAAATACAAGAAAAAAAATCATAAAAAATAAAGTTTTTTTAAAGATAAACCTGCCATCTTAAGAATGATTTAATTTATTCAGCTGGATTATTCAAACACAGCCAGCTTCAAGAAAACGTAATTTCACTCCTAAGGTCTATGCACATTTCTACGTCCAGGAATTAATCATTTGTTTTTTATCACAGCAAATGGCAGAATACATGTAATAAATAGCATAGGTGCAAATGCAAGAGCTTCTAAGCTGAATGCCTATAATTAAGTTATCATTTCTAATTAAAATTACAAAGGAACAGACAAGAAGCTTGAGTTTTATTAAAAAATAATAGAACAAGAAACCCACACAGCACATTTCAGGTTAATCTGTTATACTTTTTAAAAAAATCTGTGGTTTTGAAAGCATAGGAGAAAGTGAGTAAATATTAGATTAGGCTTAAAAAGAGAAATATTGGAAAGGGAAAAAAACATCTTAAGACTGAGAAACAGAGAAGTATTGAATAAAAAGTTTCCAGGGACTCGAGACACCAGTTAGAACCACATGTATAAGCAACTAGGTAGTTTTTATCAGGCTCCAAGCCCCCACTGAGCCTCACTGTTTTCAAAACAAATCAAAATCAAAGCAGCTCCCTCAGAGAGCTCAGATGTGGGAAGAGGTGAGAGGGAGAGAGGAGGAGTTTGGAGAGTGGAATAACAAGAAAGCCGGGGGCGCAGCAGTGGTGGGGCTGACAGGCTCCCAGCTCCGCACACCAGCGAACTGTTGTTTTTGATAGCAGAGGGGCACGTTTTGAGGAGGCATCTGGGGCAGAACAGAAAAAACAGGTCAGCAGATGCTGCCAGATGAGGCACTGCTGCCAAGGGAGGGCAGTAGGAAACCTAAGAGTTACTTACTTGATTTGCAAAGGAGTCCTACAAAGAGCTTGATAAGGGCAGTAATCAGCCTCCATTCGCCACAGGAAACATTATTTGGAGAGCCTAGGAAAGGCTTTGGGAGCAGGGAGAAGCACCTTCAAATCAACGCTAAACAACAAATACCAACAGGAATAAGAAAAGTAGATTGCAAAAGATGCTGAGAGAAAAGTGGGGAGAGAAAACAAGACTTCCAAGGAACAAGTTCATTTTAGAGAAGATGAATGCTATTGAAGAAAATAGATATTTTCCCTCTCATGAGAGACAAAGGGATCTTTTCTCCACCAAAAACCCAAGAGGGTGCTGCCAAAATGGCACCACACACTGATGTAACTCATGCTAAGCCCTTGGGCCATCACCTGGCCTGCTGGAGAGGCCCTGAAGTCCTGTGGTACTCTGAAGCACAGATGAGGCCCTGAAGGTCTCTGGACTTCCTGGAAGAAGTCTCAGGACTTCCCAGGGACTAGAAGGAAAGGAGCACATAGGGCTGCCTGGGCTGGGGGTATCTTCAGGGAAGAGCTGATTTCCCTCAGCATTTTGGTAAGTTCTTATCTGTGATCTCTCCTGCGGTTGCTGCTCTAGAAAGAACTGCACAGGAGCAACCATAGTTGGGTACCAGCAGAGCCCTTCCCTCTTCCCTCCCGTGCCACTCACATGGACTCTCCTTCCCCTTAATAACCAAATAAAACCCCAGTCCTACTCTGGAACTGCTGTGGGGCAAAACAACAGGCCAGATCCATACCTACCACATGAAAGAAACAGGGAGAGATCTGTCAGCCTTTAGCAGCCTGACCTGCCCCACAAAAATATCAGCCTTGAATATAGAGCAGATATCCATGGGCTAAAGACAAGCTATTTTGAGACTGATATTTAAACAAATGCTTGGAGAATTTAGGGCATGGCTGACTAGTGAGCTTCATATTAGTTTTAGAGGAAAATGGCAGCCCGAACTGGGACTCCCCTCAGAGCTGAAGCGGATCCACAGGCGCCCAGATGGCCCAGGCCAGTGAGGCATGAGCCCTGAGGATGCAGGAGAGGGAGCCTGCAGGCCCAACCCTGCATGTTAATGGATTGGGTTGGTAAATTCAGCTTGGTGCAACCCAGGAATCTGCCCGTTTTCAGTGCAAGGAACTGCCACAAGCTGCGGGTCGCTGAGCAGAGAGGAGGCACCCACAGCGCCCACGGCCTTCCACTCAGCAAGCGCCGAGTTCAACCCTTCCAGACGCATTTGTGCTGCTGACCAGCCACCAACAACAACCTCAGGGAAAACCAGGAAAAACACTGCACAGTGAAGAGCACTTGACAGCTCCTCCTCACTCTGCAGTTCTGCTAAGAATCACCCAAAAATAAGAGAACAAAACCAGCAAAAGACACAGTTTTTAGAAGAAACAGGGCCCTTAAGCACATGTAAATCCCAAGCTGACAAAACTGAAGGGGATCACAAAGAAATCACAGAGAACTGTGCAGGCAAGCAGAAGCCCTTGTGGTTCACAAGACTTGGGAAATTATCACCTTAATTTTCATTTTTTCAGTAACTGAGACATGTATATTTTTAAGGGACTTTTATTAGCAGACATCAAAGGAGGTCTGAATCAGTGGCAAGGTTAATTACCTCTGATAAAAGGAATGAGATGTATGAGAGGACATAAATTTCAGTTATCAATCAGCAGAGATATTTATATTGAGCGTGCAGCGTTCATGGATGAATGTAGCTGGGTATAAAACTAGGCAGATGTCTGTTCAAGCCCTCCTTCTGGTGCTATATCTAGTGTCAGATACTCCGGCCAGCCAACATGCTGTTAAAACTATTTAGCATTTTCCTCATCAGCAGAGTCCATCTTTGCTTTAAGCACAAATCAATCTCTTCATATTATCCAGTCTATTAAAATACTTTAGTGTGGAAAAGGAATATAAATGACTATAATCGGTCATTTAAATATCACAGAAAAATCAATTTGGAAATGAATTTAAGATTTTCAGTACCAAGCACTGCTGACCACTACCAGCACATTTACTCAGTGAAGTTGACATATATGAGTTATAAAAGTCCCCTCCAAAAAGGTTTAGAAATCTTTCTTATAAACAAATCAAAATGCCTGATTATATGTGTTCAAACCTCTCAGTGCCTGTTTCTTGGGTGGAAAGGATTCAATTCTGGCCCTTGCCAACCAAGTTTCCCCAAACAGAAATGGCTGCCAAGAGATGCAACCTTAAGGCTGACAGCATGCAAGATTTTTTCTTATTATTTATTCACTTGGGAGAGTTATCACACGAGCACTTGCCTCTAGCAACTATTCCAAAGCACACTGTGATCATTTCTCATTTTCATACAGACTGGAAACAATAATGTCTACTCTGCATAGCCACTGTCTCATTATTTTCCTTTTTAGGGGTCTGACCTTGAACACAGTTAGTTAAAAACATGGGTTCTTTCATTCCTCTTGCTTTGATTATCACCCACCACCACATAATTCACAACTGCAGCCCTTGCCTCCATCTTCTCTAAGTCTCATTACTGGATATTCTCCACAGAGAAAAAGCCCTAGAAGAATGACCTGTGCCGACTTGATTTATGCTGCTGTCCACCTTTCCTTAAAACACTCTATTTCACTCAGCAGCTTAGGTGTGCATGACAGGGAATGTCAATGACTTGATTTGTTAATGAAGTATCTTACAAGAGGACTTCAAAATAGCACACACAGCGTGGGGTGCTCCCTCCTACAACACCGGCAGATTAATTTTGTTTCCATGGAAGAGGCTGTTGTTAGTGGTGCTTTAGTGAAATCTCCTACAGATGACAGCACCAACATGTTGGAGCTTTCCCCTTCCCATATACTCTTTACATTTATCCCCGCTACGTAGCAAACCCGCCTGCCTCAGCCCTGAGGTATCAACCCACGGGCCCTTCTAATTGTGCTCCCAATATGAGACTTTCTTGGACCCCAGCATCTATGTCTATGTGACCTACCCAATCCATTCAGTTTTTGAGTTTCATATATACTGCTGGTCAGAACCACCCTTCACCACAGAGTACTGAATGAATCACAACCCAGACTGTGTTTACTTTTCCAAAAAGCATCTATCTCATTTTTCTTTTCCCTAACTTTCCTTCCTCGAAAGTTTAGGCTGGTGACAGTCTCCCATGCCATTTAAGCCTGACCTGTCTGGCTACCCACATTGTCCCCCCCCCTTCCTATGCTCTGGAAGCAGAGCTGTCATTGATTCCCTTTACAAGGGATGACTTACCTCAACCGGGACATCTGGAGCACGAGTGTTCTTTTCAACTGGAAAAAAAAATCTTCAAACAAAATAAAACTTCTTCCAGCATTTCAGTGCATTCAGGATTTTATTAGAATTCTTTAAGCCATATTTCATTTTAAAACTGAAACACTGAGCTATTATTGACTGCTCAGTAGCACATGTGTATTAATAACACTGGAAAATACATTACAGGGCTCTGTAACTGCAAAAACATGGATAATAGTTTTGTTCTCTGCCCTTTATCAATGTTTACACATTCTAGCATATACACTGATAGAAAGCCTTCCTGGATTATCAGGGTAGTGAAAACTCCTACAGAGTCACTGGCTTCTTATTATTGCAATATTGCTGGAATCTGATGGAGTAAAGCCAATAATACTATGAAAACAAAAAATCTTCCTGGCAGCAGCATGCAGAGATGTAGAGAGAGAACAAAATTCAACAGCTACCCAAATGACAATGTAAAAAATGTGTCAGAATCATCAAGAAGACAAAGGCAATTCATAAAAAAAAAAAAAAAAAAAGAAAGATTCCTTGCATTCTATAACTGTGTTCTTCAAACCTCCTATTTAGTGCATTAGGATTTCTGGACTATGTAATCTCTTTAGCAGTTTCACTTTTGTAATGCACAGAATGTAAAAATGACTGACTGAATCAGTACAGCTATTAATGATGACAGGCTACCACATAAGCTATATATGCTAAAAAGGACAGCACTGAAGTAGCTGAGCAAACCTCATGCTTAGAATTATCAAAGCACTATGTTTCAGAGTTAATAAACTTAAATGAGCTTCTCCTATTTCAGGTTGTCCAGATCAGCAGAGAGGACACATATTCATTCATTTTTTTAAAAGGCTTTCTTTGAAGCAATAAAAGTTATAGATAACTTTCTTCTTTAAATGAAAGATCATGCTCCAGCACTGAATTTTTTGTCAAGGGAGGAATTTTTAAGATGTTGAATTCTAAAAAACAGAAAGATTTCCACTAAATGATCTACTGTGTAGGAACAAGTCAGCATTTTCTTTCAATGTCTTAGCATCTTTCTAGGAAAGTTTATTTGAACATAGTTCTTTTTATGAAACAATAACAAGTTTCCCTCAGGCAAATTTTTAATTTCTCATAGCCATAAACTGCCCAAAGAAAATGATAAGTGGTTTTCTAACAAGAACTGAAACCATCTGTTTGTCCAAAGACACATACATCTACTCAAATCTCAGTTCAGACAGAGCTTTAGGACTGTGAAAACATGAATGCTTATTGGGTTTCTACTCAATAGCCTAGCCAAGAACCAATGTTTCAAGCAAAGCTTTAGCCCTGACCTGCCAAAGAAAGTGAACTTTACTGCTTTCAAGCAATTGTGGTCTGGAAAGCAACACTCACCAACATGTATCACCATCAAATCCTTAAGCAAAAACACATTCTCCCTTCTCAGATTTTCCTTCTTGCCATGCCATGTAATGCACAACATTTCAGCACTCCTGCCCACGGCCCTGCATTACAATGCTGATCCTCACACCGTGAGACTAAATCCTCGTAGTTTAGTGCTGTGCTATAAGGAAGTTAAGGAAGATAACCACGTTTTTGAAGATCAGCCTTCTCTACAGAACATATTGCTTCATAATTTCACCAGCTGCAGCATTGCTGTGATGGCAGCCTAAGCCAGAAGCCAACGCTTTTCTTTCTCCTCTCTTTCACTTACATCTTAGGCATAAGCTAGTTAAGATCCACATGCTGGAGTCCTCATTTGTGTGCTGGTCACAATAAAGTGGAAATACCTATATTTTCAAAGGAAGTATCACTGAAGCAGACGAGTCATTTACATATCCTCACACATTAGCAAGCAGTTAATGGGACACAGGTCTGTATAGGCAAGATCTTCTTCATTGCAAAACAGCACATTTGGGGAAGGAAACTGAACTATCAATCAGGCATACCAGTCTGCACTACTCTGTAAGGAAAACATTCCTTCCTCCCAAAGAATTCCAACCACACTATATATATATATATTTGCACCTTGAAAAAAATGCACAATAGAACATAAAACCCACCAAGAGAAAGGACCAAAAAAAAAAAAGAAACTCCAATTCTGCAGCACAGTGCTCTCTACTCCTAAGTGCTCCCAACACAACCCCCTTACCCCAAATCAGCAACTTGGGACCAGCATGTGAAATAGCCCCTCTCTTAAAGACAAGACCGGTCAAGGCTGGCCCTGCAGCAGTGTTTGCCATGATATGTCCTTATAGTTGCCAGAAACAATACTGCAAGAAAAGAACTTGATACAGCAGTGAGCAGAGAAGGCTGTGAGTGTGCTGAAACACTGCCTGCCTCTAGAGGGTCCCACTTCCATCTCTGCATTTACCCCTTGGAAGAAAGTCCAGGTTTAACTGTGGGAGGGGAGAAGGGGCAGCAGACTTCTGGTTTGGGGCTTCCCATTTTCAATGACTAGTAAGGTTTAAATAGTATGTGTTGTCATCATGTGTTGATCACACAAACCACACTCATTATGACCAACCAATATTATTCCTCACAGGGCAGAAAACAATTTTCCAGATAACCATTTTTTTCCAGCAGGTAAAGCACTTAACAACTGTGGCATGATACAGTTTTTGGCCAAATATGTTGCTACAGTCAGGATACCAGCAGTTCTTCAGCTGGTTTTCTAATGTTTAATATACTATACGATATTCTGAGTTTAGAGAAGGAAAAAGGAGCTTTCAAACTACAGATCACTAGAGCTCTTTTAGCAGGGAAGATGTGATGAGTGATACTACAAGGCATCAGAAGTGGTTTCAAAATGAGTAGCATCTTTTCTAGGCAAGAAGCTCCTTTTCAAAAAGCACTGGGCTACTAGCATATTAGTTGCTGCATTGCATTTTGCCCCCATCTTTCTCCAGAAAAATAAAGATAATTATGCAGTAATCCCTTAGCAGATGTGAGGCGGGGGACAGAGTCTCTCCTGTATCTGCTCCATCTAACAACAAGCAGGCAGCTTCAATCAAGCCAGAAGTGGAGGTCTAAAACATACGAAGCTCATACAGTGTTTTTGAAGGCAGATATCAGAGCAGAGGAGTTCAATTTGATCAGCACGCGACTGACAGGAAGGCTAAAGGCCAAGTGTGGCTTCTAACAGACAAAGAAGAACCTGCTCAGAAGAGACACATTACAAATAAATCAGCTCTGCCTACCATGAAGGCAATCAGATCTCACACCTAATAAAGGATCCAGTAAAGAATCCAGCCACACACCTACACATCTTCTCTTAAACCGGGCTTGATGATCTCTAGGAGGCCCCTTCCCACCTTAACCACTCAGTGATCCCTGCTCATACGCCTACAAAAGCAGCAGGGGTTTCTTGCATGCCTCAAATGGCAGAGGCATTTTAGGCTTGCACACAGCATTCATATTGGGCTGACTTCAGAAAGCTGGAGGACAAGCTA
>JAUBOD010000038.1:4681081-4694906 GCA_032353885.1 Nothura maculosa | reverse complement strand
TCCTCCACACAAAACAACAACACGCCTCGAATAGCCTGCTTGGTCTGTAATTATCGCATTTGCTGACAGGGAGACAATCCCGCAATTTTGAACGACTTCCTGACCTCGCTCTGGGCCGCCACGTTACAAAAGGGGGTGTCTCACAAGGCACCAGTCCCTTGTAGGGCACGAGGGCATGAAGGGCACTACACCAAACTGTGCGGTGTCAACAGGGAAATCACCAGGAAGAGGTGATGAGCTCGAAGCCGAACCCAGCCCTCGGCTCGGGAGGCCCCATGGGCCTTGTGGTTGCCATGGCAATCAGGTGACAGCTTGGGATTTATCACGCGGTGGGGAAGGTTCCTCCGCCGCCTTCTGCGCTCCTTGCAGAGGCGAGAGCAAGGCGGTGATAAATGCCCCCCATCCAAAAGATATATTCAAGGGGCTATAAAGCAGGGGAGCAGTGCTTTAAATGCAAATTACGCGCTTTTTGCCCTCTTCAGAATATTAAAGAGTGATTTCAAAGGGATGAAAACAAAGAACTCTGACCCCTGGCACCATGATTCTTCGCTGAACAGATCACAATTTTCTGTGGGATCGGCTCCTGCATATTTAAGTAGCGTGAAACTGAAAATGAGGTAATAAATTCCACCGAAGATAGTCTGAGTAACGCATTGATTATGAAAATATGCATACGACTGAGCAATTACTGGAGCAGGCAGGCATGGGGTCTTGTTCAGTATATTTAGATCATTTTGTAATCATTAGAAATTAAATTATTTCATTACATCTAATTTGCATCCCTTTATATTTTCAATAACCCCAAAGAATATTGTTATGTGGAATAAATATGATGAACCATTACTATTCAAATATTCACATACTACGCCATAAAGAGCCTGCATTAGTGCTACCAGATTGCATTAGATTTCAGTTTACCTCTCTGATGGACTTTAAAAGAAAACACTGATAATTTGCCTTTTATTGCTACGCTAAATATTCCTTGCTCTTCTGTTCAGCCATGTCTTGAAAAGATCAACTTCTACTCTTGTTAGTAAACATCACAATTCATGAAATATTCCATTTTGCTTTGCTGGATTGTTTGTGTCCGTAATTCTCTTTGATTGCCCAGCAATAAAAGACTGAGAGAATACAAGCTTTCGCAGCAAGCGCAGAAGCACCAGGCACTAATTTGTGTATTAGCAATTCCCACGTGGATACTGCATTATTGATTCTGCCATCTAAATTCCACTGTTTGACAGGAAGGATATTGTGTGTAGGATTAATAAAATGATCTCCTGGAGCAGTGTTTTTTAAAGCAGTGGTTGTGTACTGTTAGTTCTTATAGGGGTATGTTATAACATGCGAATAAAGTGCCAACAATTCTGTAATATGCCGGATAATAAAATATCCGGATAAAGGATAAGTCCAGAGGAAGATGCACACCTTTTATACAGTTAGTTCATGTAAAAGCACATAGCAGTGTTTTCTGGTTAATGACTGTTAATTTTGCAAGTATCCCAAAGACAAGCAACAGAAGGTTCACAGCCTGCTGTTCTAAAAACACACATGAAGCCCAAATCTTGTGAGTTTTGTACTGCAGAAACAGAGCCTCATTTTTAAGTATTTGCTTTTATAGGCATTATCAGAAGAGTCATCTCTGGCTCTGTGAGAATAATAGAGGGGGATTTGGGTTTGCTCGTGGTGTCACAGGCACCACTGGGCTGACCTCCTGCAGGAGGCGCTGCAAGAGGCTGTTGCACATGAGCAGAGGGGCCATTTGTTTTGATGAAACCCTGGCTGTCCACTCGGGCTGCTGCGCCTGCAAGGACACCTGCCCTGGCTGGAACCACCACTCTGGAAGCATCTTCTAATGCCAAACCTTTCAGCTCTGAAGTGCAGCTTGGAACAAATATACACTGGTATGAAGATGTAAAGGTCTCTGCTTTTCAGAAAAGCAGGGAACAAAGCAGGTGTAGCCTGCTTTGCAGGTGACCTGCTAACTCATTTAGCCTGTGAGTCTAAGGACTTCCTCCCTGCAGATTACAGTACAGTGGATTTATATTTACAAGGCTGCTGAAGCCACAGAGTGTATTTTTTACTGTCCATTACTATCTTTAGAAAGCATGTGTTGTGAGAAGGACCAAGAGTTCCCTCCACACCCCGGTCACTATGTCAAATAAATGGCAAGTTCAATCCCAGAGACATTTGTAGGATGTGACAGTTCCCACAAAATTCATTTCTTAACACCCAGAATCAGGGCTTATTAACACTGGAGGCTGGCCTTATCTCCACATACACAGCAGAAACAGATCAAATATTCAACAGTTTGTAGTCAGTGGATTCCTGTTTCTATTTAGACACTCTCACATGCTTTGATCAATTGTTCTAATAACCTCACCTAGAAGTGCTTCCATGCAGCATATTTTAACTCACAAAAAAATGTTTATTCCTATTGTCTATATGCATGATTAATAAGCATATATACAACCTCTATACGTATACCTTTTTCTCTGCCTCTTCTCTCAAGAAACAACTTTATTTCTGCCTCTGAGGCAGGAAAGCTTTAGAGACTCCCTATGGGCCATTCCCTGAGTGCAAGACCAGCCCTGTGACACCATCGGGCAGCAAGACTTGCTGACATCATCCCCCCTTTAATGTCATTTTCTGTACCTCAGTTATTGGGAGCCATTTAACTAATGAGCTTGTCAACTAAAACAGAACTCAGTAGACCCCAACCTTCAGCCACAACTTTGCATATACTTAACAGACTGGGAAAAATCTCCATCTAGGCTTGATTCAGAGCTTAGTAAAGTGCTATTAATCATGCTGCAGATGATAAAAAATAGATTTTTTTGCACTGTGCAGGCAATTACATGAAATCATGAGATGCAACGTGAACTGAAAGACCCTGGCTGCAGATCGCAGCCTTCGCACTGAATCAGATGCTATTTGGAAACCACAAGCTTTCTCCCTGGTAGGAAAAAACACTGACCTAAGTAGAAAATGCCGGCTTTGGGTATCTTGCTGCTGACTCGTCACAATGTTTTGGTTGGCTTGGTACATCTCAGCACTGACATCATATATGATCAGAGAGACTGAAGCTGTCAGCAGTAACAGAACCAGGCAGTAAAAGGCCATGAGTAAGAATATCTTTTGGGGGAGGAGAGGTTGTTCCTATGCAGGGTGGCCAGGGAAGGAAAGCAGAAGCCACAGGGGTCTTCTCACAAGCAGCAAACAAGAAGGATCAGCACATTATGTCTTCTTGGGGAAAGCTCTGCAGTATCAAAAATAGCCAGGGGATCCATCTCTTCTTCCTAGGAAGACCTGAGGATCTCTCCAGAAAAAGAAACCGTAGAAATATCATCGCGCCTGTTGTCGTGCCCAGCAGTTTTGAGGTAAGTGGAGAAACAGCAATAAATACATAAACACCAAGTCAGTATAACTTGGCAGGCTAACACTCGTAGGCTGCAATTTGCTGGTCTAATTGGCTCCTGATGTAGTATTTTTAAATGACTTATCAACAGCAAACATTTTCTGAATTAAAATCAAATGTACAGATAATTTCAGGAATCAACAGTAATGCAAAAGCATCTGTTGGCAAAGAAACAGGCAAAAAATTGTCCGATTCTGAACTCAATGTAAAGATGTATATTACTGATTATACCAGTTTATCAAGGGCTTTTTCACATCTCTACTCATGTACCTTAAGCCAGTCCTGTTCCTGTCCATACTACACAGATAATTTTGTTTCTTTCAGAACGTGAAGCGACACAGTCATGGCTCTTCCCTGCCAGGAGAGGGACGTGCCTCCTTCCCAGCAAGCAATCTAGATGCACCTCACATACGAACGGGGCCTTTGATCATACTGAGGAGACCAGAGTTTAGGACAAGCTGCTTTCCAGTTTGCTCATCATTTCAATGACCCCTAAAGTCTGAAACCATTAAAATAGTGTGATGTTCACAGGCAACTGAGGTAGAATATCAGCCAGGTAATATTTTCTTCCAGGTTTAATAGCAATACAGGTACACTCAGCTCCACCTGAACATTTTATAACACACAGTAGTAGAGGGGATCCTTTGGGTTGAGAAACTGAGGCAGGAGGGCTAGAGAAGCTATCAGCATATGAGCAGAGGGAACAAAATCATTTTGCATGAGCTGATATCTTGGATTATTCATAATGCAGCAAGTGAAACAGCAGCCAGGACACAGACTCTCACTGCACTTCTGCCTTCTTTCTGCCTCTGACTTAGTGAAGATGCTCGTTGTGCCGGTAACCTCTGCGCTGGGGGGTATGTGAGGGACGCTGCCCTCCTTCCCCCCACTCTGCACCAGGGGGATCTTGGATCTTGGCTTCAAAAGCTTTAACGTGGCTCGTACAAGCAGAATACATATGAGGAGGATAAGGGGCGAGGATGAATGGGATGCAGCTAACTGCAAACCTGCTCCTTTCTGTCTGATGCTGAAAAGACTTCCTAAGAACAGGAGTGCTCAGCTCATCCACATTCAAGTCCTGGGAGAGACTATTTTTCACAGCTTCTTAGCTGTAGTGGGAGAACAGCCTGCAGGAGAGTTAACACGTTCGTTGTTCCCAGGGCCTGAATTTAACAAAATTTTCTTAGGCAAAAAAACTGAGGATTCACATTTTTTTCTTACTAACTACCTTTATTCTTTTTATCTAGCACATCTTTCCTCACCGATAGCAGCTTTGTGAAATGTCCTCAAAAAACAAAGCAAGTCAACAATAAAGGCAATATACTTGAAAATGCAGTGCTTATTTTCTTTATCCGCTGCTTAGCATAAAACTAAGTTTTGGTACTTATATTTCATCTTCAAAACAGTCAGGCACTTCACAAAAAAAAACCTATATTATTTTGGAAATAAATTCTATTCTAGCTGTTTATTGCCTTTATTAAAAAGGGACAGCGTCAGCATTTTGGGACTTGGATAAAGCAGCAGATTTCTGAATTGCTTGTGGCACCAAAACTACTTTAAAACTCTTTAAAAAGCAGCTAGCTTTTTTAGCAGATTTTAGCTTGCTGATTTTAGCAGATTACGATTTGGTTATATAGAAAAAAATATTTATATTAAGAATACTTACTCTTTTGTTATGGCCTGAAATTACTGTATTGTGCCATTCTTCCTGCTAATAATAATGGCAGCATTTGACAAGTACAACATGATGCAAAACATTCACTTGCTATTTTATCAAGAATGCAAATGCTAGAACTATTATCTCAAAGTCAGAAAATACCAAATACCTGAAATGTGCTGGAGGAATAGAAAGGCAATTTCTCAAAGTGGGTCACCCATTAAATACCCCTCAAAATCTTTGCAGGTCATTGCTATTTGCTAGGATAATTTGAAACAGGGTTAACTTCACAGCACACAAAACCATGCTGAACTAAGAAACCAAGTGGAGTCTGATTCAGCTAACAGTAAACTAATATGCTGCCCATCTGCACACAAGAGAACATTGTTACATTCTTGATGCTGTTGGTTGAGCAAGGAACACAATTCTGGTGTAATTGAACAGAGAGAGAGAGAAAAACCTTTTTGAGTCCAGCATATATGGACAGAGAGACAGCACTTTGGAGCTGCTGGTCTGTGGCTGGAAAGATCAGACAGCAGTTATGTGGATTTAGCATTATATGAAGCAGCCTTTCTTTGCGATTTACATAGCGTGTCAGATACAGACCTATTGCTATCCAGCTTTTCTTTGCATGTAAGCTGGTTCTTGAACAAGAATTGTCCTGACTCCTTCAAAATGGCCCAATAAGTATAATAATCATCATGCAAATTTCAGTATTAAGTCATTTATTATCATTTCCTCATAATAACAGGTTACTTTTGGACAATTTTTTACAACATGATTGGGGTCATCTTAAAAAGGCTTCAATCTGTCTGAGAGCATGGGTGAAAATTAGGTCCCTTATTAATTACCTCAAGTGCCTACCAACTACCAAAGAAGGCAAAGGCAGTCCCCCTGAGACACCACTGCAACACACAGGCATTTGATGGGGACTCAGCACCAAAGTATGGTGTCCATACAAAACATCAACCACAAAGAAGTCTTCCTGAATACCAGAGAGATGGGTATTGCAATGGGAACAGCAGGTCTCCT
This sequence comes from Nothura maculosa, assembly GCA_032353885.1. NCBI lineage: Eukaryota > Metazoa > Chordata > Aves > Tinamiformes > Tinamidae > Nothura > Nothura maculosa. Next base: position 4,688,802 of record JAUBOD010000038.1, on the reverse strand, counting down.
TTTGAACTTTGCTGTGTCAAGGCCTAAGTTATTCAAAGTCTGCTGAACAGGACAGCATAGACTGAGCATAAAGAAGACGGGCCAACTTTTAACATGTTATTTTTAACATGTTATTCCTGGTAATGACTCTTTAACATACAACTACTTTTTAAAGTTTACAGCAATCTATGATTTACACTAACAGTCTATATGACACTACTCATAGAGTAGACCAACTTCCAGTCACTTCAGACCATGGGAGCACCATGATGAAAAAAATCACAGTAATATTTGCTATTGCTAAACATTAAAATAAATAAACAAACAACCATCAGTGTGACTTTCAACTCCCAGAGGGGTGAAATTGTTTTTTGCAAATATTTTCTGCCTATGCATGTACATTATTTTCAAGTCTTCAAAATAAGAACACAAAACAATGCTGTCCTTTACCTTGTACCCATGAGTTTTCAGAAGAGCTGGCAAAAGCCACCCCAACACAAAGCGCCGTAGGGGTGAGCTCCAGTTCCTCCCCTATCCCAAACAAAAGATCTTACAAGAATACAACCCAAGCTGATTTCAGACCTGCCGCTGCCCATGATACCCACAGGCTGAACCCTAATGTTCAGCTGCACCAAACCCCTGATGTTAGACAGAGATGAAGACACGGAGCGTTTCTTCTTCTATGCACAAGATGCAGCAGGCAGGTTCATTCTACTAGAAACAAGCACCACTCACTCAGTCGAGTCTTAGGCCTTCTTGGCTGACATATGAAACTGCTCATTGAGCAAAGGAGTGTTCCTCTCTCTGTCCTACAGGAGCTTGTCCACTATTCATTAGTGCATTGATATCCAGATATCTCCACTAGCGTTTGGACTGTGGATTCCCTTCCTGCTCCTGCAACTTCTTTGCCTGAAGTTCTGCATCCTCATGCAGTGCATTGCCAGAGCTGACAGTTTTCCACACTTAGTTCAGTGCACTTTATGAAAAAAGGCATGTTTTCTTCATACTTCCACACCACATCGCCTTCACACTGCCACTACCATACAGAGAGTTACAACAACCAGCAAACTCGGCATTGCGTGACCTCAGCCAAGAGCCTCGCATGCCCTTCCTGGCAGGCTTCTAGGAAGATTCTCCTCACAAACACTCAGATGGCCGTCACGGCTGGGCCTGCTCGCAACGGGAGAACCGGCTGCCCATGACGTAGCTGAAGGCGAGGAGCAAGGCACAGGACAGCAACATGGAGGAGAGAGGAGGGAGGCAAATATGAAGCAGCAGCAGCCGTCAGTGCTGCCTGCGCAGGTGCTCCTGTGTCGGGGCTGCTGGATGCACCTGAGCTAAGAGCTTCCTCCTGCTCTGCCGCTCATCACACAGCAGCACCAAGCTGAGAATGAAGCCCAAAGCCCAGCAAAGACGTTCTGCAGATACCCAGCAAGAGCTGGGCTGCTTCAGGCACCCGAGCTGGGGTGCAGAGACCAAGCGTAAAACTCCTGCCCTTCTAGGATCACTACTTGACACGTGGCATGCGGTAAAACACCCACAGCTGCAGGTGAGCAGGGCACTTGCTGCAGCATCCACTCCTGCCAGAAGGACCAAAGTGCAGGGCCAGAGCAGGCCCGGGCCAGCACGGTCCTGCTGTGACATTACAGTGACGATACCTTCCCACAGCCCTTGGCCCATGGTGGCGAGATGCAGGATAGGGTAAAGGCAGAGCCAATACACTAGCAACGTGGAAGATGTTAGTAGAGACGTCAGCAAAGAACAGCCCATGAGGGAGGGTCAGAACGGATTGTGCAGAATGGAGATAAGGGATATCTTAAAACTTCTTTTTGCAGATATATTATCTCCATGATATATAGGCTTTGCCTTGTTTGTGTGAATACAGAAGAAACTCCTTGAAGTAAAAGGGCAAGATAAACACCACATGTGCTTTTCCTCTCAATAATATTTTTAAAAGAACCAAACCACTGCTGTTACTACAACCATAAAGACCTACTGGAAGCCCTGAACCCCTACATTACAGTAGAGGCACACACTGCACAAATGTAAACCAATAAAAATATCCACTTCTCACAGCATTAGTTCTCCCATAGCTACAATAAAATGTGCTAAATTTTGGAGAGAAAATAAAAAAAGGAAAAGGCCCGCTTTGCATTGTAAGCCCTGCTTCCTCATGTAGAAACAGGTAATCCTTCAAAAGCCCCAAGTGACTTCTGGGCATGTGTCCCATTCACTTGTCATTGGGAGGGGGCAGTTTAGGAGATTTGGTCAATCATCATCTTTTTCTGAGTTTCTTGAGGCTAAAGCTACATGCCAGAAAGCAAAGGTTTGTTTACAGGGACTTGCAAATCTCACCCAATCTTTTCCAGACTGTACATAAATATATAGGAGTGTGTTATGCAATGTCACGAAGCCCAGCTCAAGCTGCGGCACAGCAAGCTAAATGTATAAGTATTAAAGTTTAGCTGAGTTGACCTATTTAGCACAGCATCAGTTTCTGCCCATAGGATACTGTGACCTCTAGAGCACAGCTGATCTCCCCCTTTAATCCTACTTGGCTAACAGGGACACCGCTCTGCTCTCAGCAGAACTTGAGTGATGACCCCTCAAAATAGCCTTTAGTTTACCTGCAGGTTTGTGATAGCTAAAAACCTGGTAGTTAAACTTGTGGCACCATGCAAGTCTCATCCTACAAATAACAAAACTAATTGAAAAACACATTTTTTCCACTTTTTAATGAAAAAGTAGGAAAGATACCTACTTTTAATCTTGTACAGAGGTACACTGACATTATTGCTCCATCCTTTTCCTCTTCTCACTCTGTTCCTTAGAAATAAATTAATTTGGATCTGTCTTCTAGGGAGGGAATATTTACAGGGAAATTTTTGTTTTTCACAGAGCTTTGTGAGTAGAACTAGGCTCACCTTGACTCTGCTGGTTGCTCAATCCATGCTCAGAGCATCCTCTGATTTTGCGTTCCAGTTCCACATGGTCTTATAATGAGTCCAGCATCTTTTTTCAGCTTGTGTCTCTTGGCTGAAATCAGAAAGATGCTCCCTAAAACAGGTCCTAATTCCTCAAAGCACGAATATCAGAGCCTTGACACTCAGAAGGAAATTCAGAAAGAAATGGGGAGCTAGTGGAGAGTGCAGAGCATTAATGCTATATCTTCCTAATAGTCTTTCTTCCTCAAAAGATATGCCACTGTGGAATCGCTATGGAAGTTTTACCAATGGCTTTCATCTTCTATATGTCTAGGGCCTCCACCATGCTGACCTAAATTTAAAGTTTTCAAAAATCAGAATGATTAGCAGATTTTGCTTCACACCCCCAGTACTTCCAATTGCCTTGAAGGATTCATTTGTCCCTACTCTGCAACCTCTGTCAGCAATAAGCAGTCCAAACCCCAGCACTCCCACACATCTAGCTGTACTTTTCACATTTCCCATTCACTAAAAGCTTTATAATAAACCCAAAAAAAGGCACTCTGCTACTTCTTCCACTGTATCTATTTAAAATCCACCATTAAAAGATTAATTATAATTCAGAGCAGGAAAAAAAAATCAAAATCATTACTTGGAATGGGCATTAAATTCTTCTGTTTTACAAGCAGCATAATCAAACTTTAGCAAAGACCAAGTAAGGCTTGAAAATCTATACTGGACATAGAAATTTACATAAATATCACATATTAATATCTCATATTTACATAAATAAAGCTGTATGTTGTGCAAATAAAATCTGTAAGACTAAACAACATTTCATCATGCTACTTTTCCAGCCCAGGGCTCTTTGTAGGTGAGTGCGGATGAAGTGTTTCACTCCTAGAATGCAAGAGAGAATACCAATAGAAAAGATGCCAAATATCGCTATCCTATTTTAGAAATCTGATCTAAGGATTGTAGGCAAACAATGATTGTTTCCTTTAGGCTTAAAAATTCACAGCTGCCAAAGGGATCCAAACAATTCAACAAGAACTGGCTACCCAGACCTTAAGCAGCTTTAAAACGTATCTGATCCATAACATCCCACACCTAGGAGAGTATTTGTGTTTTTAAGAGTCTTATGTAAAATACCAACCCTGAGCAAGCTGCACTGAACAAAATTAATCTGCTTTGGGAAAATAAGGCTGATGTCCTAACAAAGGTAACAACTCGCTAGTCTGGGAGCTAAGATGGGAAATGCGGTAACGCCAGCAGCTCCAGAAGATCCACCCAAGTCATTCGTTCTGGAGCTGGCAGGTCTAGGCTCTCATCCCTGGTTTTAGAAGCCAAACCCTGCTCCTTAAAGCATCCACGTGGCTCCCACTAGAACCAACAAGCGCCCTGCACCTGCAGAGGAGTCAGAATTCTGTTCAATATTCAAGATAGCACTTACTCCATAAAGAGGAAAAGGAATCTGGAAACGCAAACATGGGATCTTCAGGAATATTTCAACCACAAATAAATAAATAGAAGGGCAAGGAGAACCAGCACTTCCTGTAGCCAAGTGCACTGTATTGTGCAAGGTCACCCTCGTAATTCACAGAATTCAGTTAATCCCCTAGACAAAGGCAGCACATGTTGTACTCCAAATGACAGCCTATAGGCTCCAAATAAGGGACCGTCAACTACTACTATGGATGTAATCAAATAGCTGCCAGTTTGAACAGCACCTTTCAATTTTAGCTTTTCCAACAAATAAACAGAATAAAGAGAAATGTTTCATGGAAGGTGTGTGCTGTTTAAAAGGCCAAAAGGTGCCTCTCCTCCTAAATTTTAAAACTATTAATCAGTCATGAAACAAACAACATGTGCAAGTCAAAGGTTAATATACCACGGTCTTTAATGTGCGATTACCACCCACTTCTTTTCCATTAACACCATCACCTCCTCCTCATCTTTTAACACCCCCCAACTATTCTTGCCTCTATCCCACTGACTCACACAACTGAAAAGTAGTAATTATTTAGCACTTAATCTTCAGAAAACTGCTCCACAGAAAACAAGATTTGCCTTCTGTTCCAAAGTCTAAAGGGGGTGACCTTGGGAGAGAAGCAATTGTTCCGTTTCTCCTCTGCAGAGTGAGGCTCTTCCTTTTTCTTAAGGGACAACAGACTAGTTTCACTTGCACTTTGATGACATCGGTATCAGGCACACATTAAAAACAGTGTAAGCCAGAGCACTATGGAGCAGATACTGATTTCAGAGATAACAATGTTAGCCAAGATAGAGTTCACTGATTCAAATAACGTGACTGTAGACATTCGCCAGTGCTTCTGAGCACAGAGCAGGGCTCTAATTACATCTAAACAATTAATCTTTACAACCTTGCTGTTTAGCATGTTTCTCTGAATGGATGTACTCTTAATAATTGGAAAATTAATTAAAATTACTATCTGAAGGGGTCAAAAGTCCTCAATAAAAGAATGAGTCGGGGTGGCAACAGCACAAAACAGCTACTACAAGTGCATTTTCTATTAGAAATGGACAAAAAAAAAGGAAAACTATAACACTGAGTAGAGCGTTTGTCATTCATGTATATTCTTTCCATATCCATATCTTGTCAGGCCAATGAGCAAAAGAAAATAGAAAAGGTTAACCAGTTAACACAGAATTTGTTTCCGTATTATTTTCTGCAAGGCAGAATGAACCTACTGGTATAATTCCACTTCTCTGAAAATAAATTTTCTTGAATAGCAAGCAGGTTCTTCAAGTGTAGCCCTTTACACCAAACTCTTTGATTTTAGTAGACAGGCACCAACGGATCTGACATCTGATCATTTCCATACAAGCATCTTGGTGAATATCCACAGATGACAATTTATAATCATGACCACACGTGAGTCTAATGTGATTCCAGAATGGATCTCCACAGCACTTCTGGACTTACTTAACCAACCTACTGGTCAGAGCTGTTAACTTTACCACTGCCATTCCCTGCAGCATGGAATCACTCCGCATTACTGTGCATGGGGAGGCTAGCAAGGAACATGCAGCCCATGCAGGGCAGGAGATGGGACACCTGGGCCTGACTTAGTCTAGCAACATCCATAGTTCTAGAAAACCTTACAGGTGTCAGCAAGGAGGTTCTTTCATAGTGCACAGGAAGAAAATAGCTCATTCCATGTGGGGGGCCTCCTCCTCCTCGGCGCAGCTCGGAGAGCACCCCGGGCCTGCAGCCCGGGCCTGCAGCAGCGTTCAGACACTGAAAATCAAATCCCCAGCCACGCCGCAACTGGTGGGAGCGAGTTACCCAGCTGGGAAAAGAATGATCTTGGGCCATGTTTTATCTGGCCATTACTCATTGCTTCCCCAAATCCCCTTTTTTTTGTGTGTTTCTGTGCTGCTTCTCTTTCTTTAAAAGTGTGACAGAAATACATCAAAGCACACACACACTCAGAAAACTAATTTGCAGATCTCTCAGTACTAAATTCAAAAGCAGTTCATATCCACTTTAAATAACTGCTTTAAGATCAGGCTAATTTTGACCTATGCAGTACTTTGTGGCATATACTGAAAATCCTACACACGAGTGCAGCGATAAAAGAGCAGTGAGCAGCCTGTAGGCCTAGCAGCACGTTGCACAGGCATGACTGCAAGTGGAGCTTCCCACAGGGACAGCATGGAGACCCTGCAAGGGGCAGGAGCTGAGCGGGCAGATGATGCTGGGACCATCGTTACTGTGTCCCAGCCTAGGACCAACCCTGCCTGTTGCCCCTGTGGAGACACTGTCACCTCTGGAGAGCTCCCAGCATTGACCCCATCTTGTCCCACATGCTGTGCAAGGAGTGAGACACGAGTCCCATGGCTCTGGCCAGGCAAAGATCTCCCCGTGCGAGCTGGAGCATCCGAACCCTGGTCTGCCGCTGGGATAACGCGCTGCTGGCTGTGCAGATACTTGAGAGTCTTTGCCACCTAATGGCTGAAATAAATCAGGACTTCACTTACTCATGCTGACGGATCGTCACGCAAGGAAGATGGCTGGAAGTCAGCCCTGAAGAGCTCTGTGTGAAGCAGGAATGTGGCGTTACTAGAAACAGCCCAGGTTTGGGAGTGGAAGTAGCACAGAATGGAAATGGATGTAATCTGCAGGTAAATCTCAGCTCTATGCAGCTTATGAGCTCAACTCCCTTGCTACTTCTGAAACTGAAATCATGAGATTTATTAATATTTAATAAAAAGAAATATACTGTGAGAGGGAAGGGAATGAAACATCCCATTTTAATATCACTGAGTTATGTGCCATAAAGGTACTGCACCAAAGAAGTTTTCACCAGTGTGCCAGCATGAGGCAGTAACAGCTTGTGGCTGTATTAGAAGCAATGCTTTAAAAATTGCCTATTAGTTTTTACACTTGGGAATTTCATGGGCCCGCACCTGGTCTCAGCATGATCTTTAATCACATCAGTGATGGTAGCACAGAGCCTTAAGAACTAGAGGAGCTGGTTTTACCTTGTAATTCAGAAGGTTCAGATTTAAGGGCTATGCACAATCCTGATAACAAACAGAAAAACCAAATGTTTCAGAATGTAGAACATGGGGCCAAACATTAACTTTACTCATCCCTGATTTTTGTCTGTTGGCTTTAACATTATGAAATACGACACAGTTCAAGGAATGCACACAGGACTAATCATGTTATGCTGTGTCTATGGACATGTGAATGAAGTGACTGCTTTATGGAGTAACACAACACTGGGAGAACTCCAGTCACCTGGGAATAAAGGGACTATGTATGAGAGGCTGCAACGGCACCATCAT
>JAUBOD010000038.1:4658727-4672161 GCA_032353885.1 Nothura maculosa | reverse complement strand
GCGCAGCGGCAGCCCCGGCCCCGGCGCCGCCAGCGGTGCTGCCCCCCCCTACGCCCGGCCGCACAGCTGGAATTTAAAGGGACCGCGCGCGGCGGAGCCGCTGCCCGCAGCCGCAGGCGGCCCCCCCTGCCTGGGGTGCGGAGGGGAAGGGGGGGTTCTCTGGGAGCGCCTTATGGAACCCCAGAGTTTCCCGCAGGGGCTGCGCCCGCCGCGCGGGGAGCGGGAGCGAAGCGGCGCGGGGCGTTATCGGCACGGGCGGCGGGAGCGCAGGGCCGCGCTGCGGGAACGCCGCGCACAGCCCCGGCTGCCACGAGCTGGAAACGGGAGCGGAGCACGGACAAAAGAAAGAAAGGAGTCCCAATGGGAGCGAGGGGACAAAAACTTCCTAAACCCCCAAGACTGCTGCCTAGAATATTTTACCTAGCATGAAAAGAAATACAGCAAAGCCGAGGAACAGCGTTGAAGCAGAGCATCCTCCCTGCATCCCTTACCTGAGGCGAGTGCCCAGCATGTCAGCGCTGCCAAGGGAGCCTCTCCTGCCGGACAGCGCGGCATCCTCCAGTGCCACGGCGGGCCCTCTGGAAAGGCAGGCTACAGGCAGGCCGCTCTGCGGGATGCAGCTTGGGATGCGGGGTGCAGCTTGGGATGCGGGATGCAGCTTGGGATGCGGAGCGGGCTGTGGTGCGGGCAGAGCCCGGTGCTGCTGCTGCCCTGGCCGCCGCCGCCGCAGGGGCTGCGCTACCCACAGGCGATGAGTTCCCTGCTCATGGGGGAAGGGGCTTCGGAGCGGTTTGTGCTTGGAAAAATGCCTGGCTGCAGGGCAGGTGAAAGTGCCACGGCTGCAGCACCTTATGTGCTCCAACCCCTAAAGAAGGGGACACTAAGAAACACACTCGTCAAGTGACTGACTTCATGCACCTGGGAGGAAAAGGAGGGCAAGCCTGGGAGGGAGAAAAGGAAGACCCATGAGCTACGTGCAAGACACAACAAGTTAGGATGCCTCCCACTGAGTAAAAATGTGAATTTCTTTCCTCCTTTCTTCCTGTAAGAGCTGGAGGAGAAAGAATATGTTGCTGGCAATAAGACTAGGGAGGATCATTTGCGGTTAGTAGCCCCTCAACATCTACCTGTCCTTGAAAAACCTTCTCCTTGCAGCCCATTGCAGCCAGCTAGGCCGCAGAGATGCTTGTTTTGCTCAGGATGACCAGGCCTGCTGGTCAGCGAAGCTGCAATTGAATCACTGAAGCCTTGAGCAATTTGCAGTGGAGCAGATCCAAATTGATAGTGGAGTCTGAGGTGGGAGAATTATCCAAAAGAGCCTTGTTTCCATGCAGGACACTGAAATAAATAAAACAAACAGAAGAAACAACCCTCCTACTGAATGGGAGTATTTGTCTGTTCCAAATAATTCCTGGTATTTCAGCTCACCATTTCTGTTAAAGAAAACTAGAGGTGTGAAATACATGACCACTAGCAGTCCAACAAGAGCTTAATATTCAGAAATAACAAAGGTTATTTTGAAGACCTGAACAAAGGGCTGGAGATGGTCATAATCTTCAATTTCTTCAATTTTTTTTATCTCTCCAAATTTCACTATAACTTCCAGTATAGCAGCTATCCTACCAAAATGAAGCAAAACAGATTTTGCCCATAGTTTACAAAGCACAATAAAATATCATAGGGTAATGGACATTTGCCATTAAGAATGCCTTTTCTGAATGGAACGGGACAAGATGGAAGCTGACTGTCTTTAAATGGTAATAGCAGAGCAATCTGCGAGAGGAAACTCCAGGTCTTCTAGAAAAGACGGTCCCCAAACTTCACGTTGTTTCCCTAAGTGTGTCAAGGTGCCGAACAGTGAGTTATCCTGGTGGTGTCTCTGCTCTGAGACTTCTTCATGAGAAGTTAATTGGGTTAGAGATGTGATTTTTATCCAGTACAATATGCTAGCAGAGGCCTTTAATGTAGATGCAGTTTATGTTGACACAATTACAGTTTTGTTAGCGTAACATTTTTCACCATGGTGTGCAGTAATTTCATTAGGCCTGTGCAAAGATCAGACTTAGTGCTCTGGCTGCATCTGCTTCACTCACTTTGTCACCGCATCCAAACAGATGGCAGCACACACTGTTCTCTGACTTATTATTATTATTTTTTTATCCACAACTAATCTGTAACTGTTGTTTTTCAAAAAAACTTTTGCAAATATACCTTTCTCCCGGACAGCATATTTTGCTGTTTCTTAGGCTCAATGCTTCCTCTTATGCCTCAAGCAGTTCCAGAAGCCTTCTGCAGGAGATGGCACAATAGCAACCATTTCAAGCTCTATAGAAAGGAATATTCACTCAAAGTAAGTATCTGGAGACAGTTTATTTACTAGCGAGAGTTTTCTGCAATGACTTTCACCATTTTTCAGAGAATATATCTAATTCATTCTGGTTTTTTTTTCCATTTATTACAAATGTCCAGTGTGTGTCTAACGAAGCATAGTAGAAAAATTAAAGAGCCCACACTACGACACTTTTGAAATAAACCACAAAATTTTGCCACTATCATACTGAAAATCCTTCTTTAGCAAAGTCCACAAAAATGTTGTAAATATTCTCAAGGTATCTGAATCAGCCTAAATTTTTGAAAAGAAAGATATTAGTTATATTGTTATATATTTCCCTTCATGAGATTTAAATAGGGATGTTTAAAGGAAAGGATGAGGTTAAATGCAAATTTATTTCAGTGATATTTAGGGTAGCTGCAGTGATACATCAATTTGAAATTGCAGTATCTTGGCTTGTGTGTTTAAATGAGATCAATTATCTCAGCTAACATACGCTCATGTAAGTGGAATGGCAAAACAATGACTAGCACACAAAGGCAGACTGCTATATTGTCCCTGCGGACCATGGACTTTCAGTCCTTTCAAAATGACATCACCATATGACATGTGACCTTGCCACAAAGCCTGGAGGAGTCTCCTACCAGCCGTAAAGAATTATAGGACATTGCCTTTCAAATACATTAGCACTTCTTGTTTGCTAAATCCTCCTCTCAGACAAAACCCTGTGTTGTGAGTCTCTTGAGTCAACTAACTGCAAAAGCGTGTGCTTCTTCATCCCAAAAAATGGTGTATTTAGAGTTTACTTTATCTGAAATGTTAAAAGCTTGAAAATGTCAATCACTAATGTTTTTCTCAATAGGTTATCTCAGCCTGCTGCACATTCTGTCCACTTAATGGTGAAAAAATAAAATGTAAACGCCTTTCATGCTCACCGTAGAAAGTATGGTGACCTGGTGACACATATCACATGCTCACATGGCCAAATGGAAAATTTCTTCTTAACCCTTAATATCTGAGAAAAAAATAATTAAAATGAAGATTATTAACTCCTAGGAATTTCATGTATAGATAGTGAACCTATGGGTGCAGGGACCTTTCTTCTTTAGTTGCAAATTCTCCAGGATGCCTGTTGTGGCTATTCCTAAGCACTTGTACCCGTTTCCACATTTTCTCGAGCAGGGTCCCAGCCTTCTCTCTCCTTTTCCATGAGCCGGGAAGCTCCTCTCCTTTCATAGTGTCTCTCCTCAGCAGGCACCAGTAGCCATGGAGTGGACCACCAGCCCAGTGCCCTGGTCCTTCACTTGCTGGGGCCAGGCCCAGCATCCATGGGGGATCCCAGAGAGATACCAGGAGGCCACTACACTCCAAAACCACTAGTCCAAGCTCCAGACTGCAGAACTGGAGGTTTCCTGTGGGAATTTGTCCTCAGCAGGAGTAGGAATGCTGAACTGAGAGCAGCCTCTTGCCCCGTGAGTGACGTTCTCTGTACTCTGCAAAACCTGTAGGCACAATGTGCTCAGAAGGGATGTACTGAACATGCTTCAGGGAAAAAGCAAGTGCCTCAAAAAAAATCAGGTGTTTTCATCAAAAGTAGCCAGACTCTTGCTTGCTAAGCCATTTTAGATCATGTTTGCTGTTTGGATTGTCATTTAAGTGCAGATGTTTGGTAAGCACAGTCCACTTGCTCAGGCTTCAATAGAAGCCTCATTTCGGCATCAATTTTAGAAGGAAATTTTTCAGCACTTTATCATAAATCAGCAAGTGGGCCTGTTATCAAGTTTGCTGAAACACTGCTAATGCAAGTATTCTGTGGCTGTATTCCCCAAAGGGAAGCACTGTTCTTTTTTCAGCCTTACTTTGCAATCACTTTTCACTAATTTGTTTACAAGGACATGTAGAAACCTGCAGCATAAGTAGCCCCTCTCTGGAGAAACTTAATGTTGGGTTGTGTGACAGGGGACATCCCCTCACAGGGGAAGAATTGCCTGGTAAATGAATTGCAGCCTTTTGCTGTGTCCTCAGGTATGGGTGAGCTTATATGACTGCTGCATGGATAGCGTAGAGGAGAAGTAGAGAAATTCTACTTCCCATTGGAAAAAATAGTAAAAATAGCCTTTCCTGGTTTGTATTAGTATGCTGGTATGGCTTCTGTATTCTAGGAATCTCTTGGTTAAACTGACATGTTTTATCAATTTGCATTTTCCATGAGACCTGCAGGACCCATGTTCTTTCTTCAAAGCTCAGAGTAAGATCCCTAAAAGGTGCTAATCCTTGAAGCAAATCTTGTATGTTGATCCTATATTTACAGGCAATTCAGCTCATACATGCAAACATAAATAAGAAAAATACAAAGTCAAGTACTCCTGAATTAGGAAGTGGCACAATTAAAGTTGCCTGCTTATTTTAATTTGTCCCTGCATACCCAGGCATATTCTTAAATGAACTCATTAGATTTGGTGTACTTATTGGATAATGCTCATTTAATGAGCTTCTCTTCAATACTGTAATGCTTTATCTTAATTTCTCACAATATAATCTTATACTGCATATATCCTACTTTGCAGGGGAAATTGCTCATTTCTGTGGCCCTCATTGCTGTAGGCAGAAAGATTTCATAAATACAGATTTATTTCTCTTCAGCACAGGCAACATGGGGATAACTGGCAGCAAGGGAACTGCTAAGAATACAGGAAAGAAACGCATCCTCCCTGACTTCTGACATTGGCATCACCTTGGAGTGGAGCCACATGTTCAGCAAAAGGCAACTGTGCTGAACTGTGCTTGGAGCAGAGTGGAAAGGGATCGGGTCCCTGTCCCCTGTGGGACTGGCACAGTCTGTAGAGGTGCTCAGGATCACTCTGTGAAGGCCGAGCCTGTGCAAATGCCTGTTTTTGCTCAGATTGAGAAAATTTGGAGGGTTTTCCCAGTAAAGACAGAGCCATTGGTGCCTTGACTGTTTAACCTCAACATGAACGTCAAAGACAGGCTGTTGGAATTTTTCAAGGGCTTATAAAATGGCCCAAACTGGGCAGTATCTATGAAATGGTGAAAGGTGTAGCTCTAATGCAAAGATACTTTGCAACTACTTTTTTTTAAAATACCTGCTCCAAAAGAAGAGTTATTCAAATAAAAAAGCAGAACGAATTTGAACATGGGTAAAGTAGCATTGCTTACTGCAGTCTCATTTTCACACACAGCTTAAATTTTCTGCTATTTCATTTTTATCACATTGTGGCAGTAAAACGGCAACCCAAATGGTCAGAAATGAGTAATATTAGGACTGCCTAAAAATGGGCTTTTTATAGGAAAAAAAAAAAGAGTGAAACACGCATTTCCGTTTGTATCAGCAGAGGGGAAAGCTTCCAATCCTTTGAGTCAAATTTGCAGCTTCTTTAGTAACATGCTGAAATCTTTTTATGATTTTAGTGTTTCTGGAAAATTCAGTTTTTTTAATTTTTGCTGTTTCCATCAGCCCCAGACGTTATATATTTTATACCTTCTATATTCAACTGAAGGGATACCCAACTGGGGATACAAATTGGCTGCTGAATAGCCGTCTCTGACTTCATGCTGTTGCTTTCAAACTCAGATGGCACAAAAAATACTCTCTAGTTTACCTTGTTTCCGCTTATAAAAATAAAAAACTTATAAAACAGAGGGAAATGGATTTATTTAAGGTTAAATAGCACTGCAAAACACTTATACCACGAATATAGCAATCAGAAGGCATTATAAAAGTCAGTTTCTCACAACACAGAGCAAAAAATCAGAATGAAGGAAGGAAAGAAGGAAAGAAGGTTTTCCAGCCTGAACTGTTACCAAGTCGAGTTCTTGTGCTCAGGCTGAGCAGCTGAACAGCTTAATACCACCTCCAACGAGCATCATATGAGAATGTCTCTCTGAGAATGTAATTGGAATAGATGCATTTGTTTGTGTAATTGCCAGGGTAGATGCAAGAGTTTGTGTAATCTACCAGGGTAGAAGTCTGTACTTTTTGTGCCACTGCAATTATTTTCATGGGAATGAAGCATCTGAATTGTAATATCTCATACATTCAGTGCAACACTGCATATTACAATATCCTGACCTTTTCAGTGTTCTATAAATTGATTGTCTGGTCATTCCAGTTCTCCTCTGTTTACAGCCTTGGAAACCTTAGAAGAAGAGGTAACATGGGCATCTCTGAATCATATCTTCTGTATCAGCAGCTCCTGACTCACACTGCCAGTCTCCTGAAGGCTCGACAGAAGCTGCATACTGTGCCTGAGGTGCCACAGTGTGTAAGTCATGCCTGAAGAGACAAGCGTAAGAGCGACAGGCTGGCTCATAAGCTCTGGTCCTGGGGAGGTCGCCTTGGTTGACCAGTACTGTATTGTTATCAAATCGTGAACTCTCCAGTGAGACATTCCGGCAGGCAGATAAACCTCCAGCTAAAGAAATAATGTGCAAAATAATGTGCATAACCTTCAACCAACCACATGTAACTGGTTAATTACTGTGTTTTCTAAGTAAATTAGGGGAAAAAAAAGGCTTCTGGTCTTTTAAGAATGAATAAAGTAGAAAATGCAGTATCGCATCTAAACATGAAAGAGAATCTTCTCAAAGCTGAGGATGTAGTGGTAATGAAAAGTAGGAAAATGATTTTTTATTTCCAAACATAGTCTCAATTTAAAAAAAAAAGATAGAAATAGTAAGTAATAAACTGTGTATTCTGTAAAACTGTCTTAGAATCAATTCAAGAGGCCTGATAACAGTTGTCACTTCCTCATCGCTTACCCAAGGTCTGAGAAGGAGGGATCCAGAACAACAACTTTCTAGGACAAAATCTACTCATAACAAGAAATTATATTTTCATTATGACCAAGAATATTTTTAGCTTTTTGCAAGATGTTTAGGAACCTGCACTCAGACACCTTTGAAGGGCTACACTATGGGTCCTTCTCTATCTAGACTACAGTACAGACATAATATTTGATCTCTTCTTGCCGAGGAGGGAAGTGCTAGTGATACAAAGTGCCCACCCCAAAAGCATGTGGAAATGAACAGAAATGCTCTGAGGTGGTTCCAGTTCTTCCTCTAAGACTACATTTTGAGTGTTGCTCTGGAGCAGCTCTTCTACCTCCAGATCTATGCCTATGTGTGCATCAAGGAACCCTCCTCTATTCGAGGAGCAGGAAGGACCAGCACACAGCTTTTGTAGCTTGCAGGCGTACCCCCAAACCTGCCCCACAGCAGCAGAAGGACCTGTTTTCTACCAACCTGTTCAACAGAGCAGGAGGACTATGTAATTACCTATAGTACTCACAGGTGGTGGAGCAGGCAGGCATGACTGCTCCATTGCAGGCCATTACAGGAAAACTACCACCATACTATGATGGTAGTTCATAGTATCATCTGAACTGAACTGAATCATAGTTCAACTGAACTGTCAATGTTTGATTCTGCTTTGAGGAACAATGTGTAGCCCCAAATCCAGTTTGGACCTCGGGATGCTATGAGACCACCCATGTGCCTGAGGCATACAGTGGTTTTCAGTTCCACTTCCCTGCATCCCATGGAGATCAGTGCAGCCTTTCCAGTCTCCTGCTGAAAAGCAATATTACGATGAAAAATAATCTTATATGGATGAATCCAGACAAAACAGAGCAATAGCTTCTGGGAAGAGGAAAATTTTAGGAATTTTCCTTCTCTTTCAAAGGCATAATTTTTAAAATTGTTAAACTATCTCTCATTCTTGAGGTTTTGGACTTGTTAGTTTTGTGTGCCCATATGCCTATGATAGCAAAAGTCATACATTTCTGTCTTTAATTAAGTAAAACATCTTGGAGCAGATAATTAAATCTATGTCTGACAACTGTCAAATGGACATTATTTCCTGCAGTTTGACTACTGGAACTTGAGTTTCATGAACTCTGACCAGCACAATATGCACCAATCTTTTGCTCAGCAACAAAGATCATCATAACCAGATCAACAATGTTATGATCTGCACTTTGTTCTCCTTCTTTGTTAAATATAGAGCCTAAATCATGGCCTCTTTCTGGTAGTCAAAGGCTTCCCTAGTACTAGATTATGTTAATAAGGCATTACCTATGAATATGTTACCAATAACAATTTCTGTCTTAACAGAGTCTGTGCATCATCCCATTAATTTACCAACATATTGAAAAAGGCAACCATGTCAGGAGCCAAAGGAGTATTATTACCCGCATCTTCCAGAGAAGAGAAGAAACTAGACCATATGCTATGGTATAATTTGACTGACAACCAAAAGGTCTGCAGTAGAGTCAAGCTGTGCCTGTTCGTGAAAAAGGCATTGAGAGTAGCGGAAGACGTGTTCCAGAACAGCAAAAGTCAGCATGAGAGGCATGAAAAGATGGAAACCACTAGTGAGAAAGTAACTTTCCATAAAACTGGGGGTAAATTGCTTATATATGTGATTCCTCCAGCATTTCACCACTGGGAAAAATGCGTACTTACAGACCAAACTATGGGATTGTTTGGAGTTTACTTGATGAACAAAATATCAGTTAAATGAACGCTTATGTAATCCTCGCATTATTGTGATATATTACTGTGAGGTATGATGTGTTTACCTAACTTCTCTTACATCAATTAAACTTAGCTAACACTAGAGAGCTGGAGTGGACACACATTATAAGTAAGAGACACTGACTTGGAAAATTTGATATCCAATGGATTGTACAGATGTACAATGAAGAGAAGTGCAGCAAGAAGGAATTTTGCCATGCTTACATGACAGATCTGTGCCAGAGTGAGAAATTGGACAACAAATTCACAGTACTTATATTTGGCAGACAGGTTAGACAATTTATGATTTTTGAAAAGGGACATAATGAAATATTCCCCCTGCTGTCCAAACAGGCTAACACATAAAACTCAGGTTTCTTGCTATTGAAAACAAACAACTAAACAACAAAACAAAACACAAAAGGCCTTATGTATCTGAAAACTTGTCCAGAGATTCTTTCATAATTAAAAATAGTGTTTTGTTTTTGAGATGTAAGCCATTTTCCTGCTTTTCCCATAGCCTGTCCTAAGGCCAACATAAACATCTAAAACTCACGGATTTTAAGCCAAGCAAAAAAAAAAAAAAAAAACATGGAGGTCTAAAGAAAGATATTTCTATTTTATTTGCCCTGTCAAGATTTTTCATTGTTTTGTTAGAAGTATTTGGCTAGAAATACTTTAAGAGGATGATGCTTATGAAATTCTGCGTATTTTATTGCTCAAGTTACATTGCCAATACATGACACATTTCAAGATCTTTCAAGTAGTCTGTGCTGAACACACAATAAGGAGGGTTTTACTCATAAAACTTAGTTAAAGGGACGCATACAGTTTTCTTGCAGGAAAAAAAAAGAATGAGTCATCCATGCACGCATTTGATTTCCAGATCCAAGAGTTTGCAGTCTAGACTTATGGTTTTCATTTTTCTGAACACTTAATCTGTCTCTCTGTAGGTTGTTATCCCTGATGTTAAAAGGAGGTTCATGAGGATATGAAAAACAGAAGAGAAGGTACCAGATTTTCCTTCAAGGTGAAAATATATAGTATTTCTCCAGAGCAGCTACCTCCAAGAAAATAGCCTACTATGTTAAAACTGAGGGATCCTTCCATTCTCTCCAAGCTTCATCCTTGCAGAAATGACTACCTTTCCGGATTAAAGTCTCTACAAATTTATTTATATATCTTCAGGGTGAGCAGATTTGCAAATCACTGCCCTCCTCTCAATTAACAACTCTGCAAAATTACTCTCAACTCCACAAACCACCAGAAGATTCAGGGTTAGTTTGCCTAAGAGACAGAATGCAAGTCTGGACAGGTGGAATGAGGGCCTTATAAAATGAGAAATCTCTGGTGATGATGCATGGATGTGCTGCTTTGAACGGATCGTTATTCCTCTTGGATTCCAGATGTGTGGGACAGAAATCTGTGGCAGAGCTGTGTGTGTGTTTTCTCTTTCTCTGGAAATAGGCTACAAAGGCAAAAGATTAAAATAGACATTATCAAATATATATATGCAACCAAAAGTAGTAATTTCTCTAACTAAGAATGTCCTTGGTTATCCTTACATTTTCTGGCTACTCTCTGGCTCATCCATGAAACAACTGGAAGTAGGAATCAATCAAAGCATAAAATCTGTTCAGCTGCCCCGTCTGGGAAGCAGGAAGAGCAGAACCTTTTGCTTCTTTTGGATAAGTCATAGGAGAAAGAATTTATTTCTCTTTCCTCAGAAACTAGATTGCAAAGTGTAGGCATCTATTTTATACGTAAATTAAAACATCCCTAGCTGGTAGGAAAGGGGCACAGGTTTCACAGGTTCCTATATTCCTTGACCAAGAATTGGTTATAACAAAGAAAAAAAAAATCTTCCTCTCAGGTCCTGACAGACGCAGCTAATTAAAAGAAGGGTTTTTTGCTTCTATACTATATATAGGTTCTGCTGTAGTTAAAGACCTGTGATGCTGCCTATATATGCCCTAGCCCTCAGGATGAGTGTGGTTTGGCAGGGCTCTGTCCATTAGCAATGTTTCCTAAAAAGAAAGCACTTTGAAGCCACTTTGCATCCATACCTGTTCAAAAGCTGTCTGTGCACTTGGCCATCGAAGCAGCTCATACCTGCATGGGGCTGCAAGCACAGAACATTGCTTGTCTGGTGACGTCCTGGCAATACTTATGTATATAATCTGTCTTCATCAACTCAGCTGATATTTAGGCTCCAAACAACATATTGATTTATTTATTCACAGCAAAGAACAATGAGTTAGCAGAAAAGAAGAAATTTCAAGCAATAGAAAAGTATGTGCAGAAAAAAGGCCGTGCATGAAGCAGTGAAGAGCAGATTTCCCACCATATCTCCAGCGTGTGAAGATCTGCTCTACAGAAAGGCAGCAGGCAACTGAGCTCTGTGATCTCAAGTACAATGTCACCGCAGCTAGCAGGAAACATCCCACTCTTCCCTGCTTTGCTCAGGATTTCTCACCTGCTCCTGTCCAGGCAGAAACAGTCTGCAATTGCTACTTAAAAAACAAGTCTCTTGGCACCCTCATTCATGGCACCAGTCATTCATGAGTTATTATCCCAAAGTAAAGAAGCACATTTAATCCCCAGTTTGTTGGCTACCATTAGGCTCACTGTGTTGAATTTAATGGAGCAAGATGTTTTCTGCAGGAAATTATTCACAACTCCCAAAACTGACATGAGGCTTGAATGCTGGCATGGGCTGTCAATATTCCCTTTGTATCCTGGAAAACAAGGCCAGCATACAGCCAATTAATCTTTCGAGTCACCCCTGGCAAAGTGCTCCCTTGTTTGCTTTCTTTTTATCTTTGGAGAATTTTCAAACGAGAAACAGGGCAACATTTCTGAAAGCTGGAGGTAATACCTCTGCCTGTGTACATACCCAGGCAGTGTGCTCCCAGAAACGCTGACATTCTGCAAGTTGGTGACAGAATATGATTTTTCTATGATTCACACTCTAATCAGAATATTCAGAAATCATACAATCATACATACAATCATTACGGTTGGAAAAAACCTTCCACATCATCAAGTCCAAACATAAGCCAATCTCCACCATTCCTGTTAAACCACGTCACTAAGTGCCTCATCTAATAACCAAAGAGCTTACAATTCCAAAGCAATATGGGACTTAGGCTATTTATTTTCTATTCACTTTGTATTGCCAATAGTTAGTATTGTATAGCTATTTCATTAGATATTTTCCATGGACAATAAGGTTTGTAGCTCAGCGTTTCATTTCTTTGTTAGTGCTTATCATGTCAGTACAGTTATATAACAAGACATGCGATGCAATCTCTTCTATTAGAACAAACTATACACTTAAGAAAAATGGACAAGCTTTTGGGCTCAGACTCTGCAATATTTATTCTGATCACTGTATTAAATACAGAATGATCTAAACTTGAGGAAAAATACCCCGGCTATTTTTGTCACCAACTTTAAAAAGATAATTAGAGTTATTACAATTCAATTCAAGCTCTTTAAAACGCTGCTTTGCAAATTTTAGTAGTTGTGGCAAGAGAAGTTAGTGCTCTTGATCCTTCAGTATGGCTGCATCATGGCTACAGCTCTTACAAAAAATTTTCAAGCTTCTTATAATGTTTTCCTAAAGTATCCAAGGAACTTGCACCTGCAGCCAACTGCATCTCATAAAGAAATGATGTGAAGTACAAAGCAACAAAGGAGTGATGAGAGATATAGCTGTTTCTTAAAAATAAAATAAAATGCTAGAAATAAAGCACTACTATCCAAGCAGGTTTGTGATATTTTCATCACTATTTCTGTTTTGTCCACAAAAAACCCTTTACATCCTTTACGCACTTGCAGAACAATCAGTTAAATTTTAGACGTCAAAGTTATTATTGTTCTGTGGATGCCTTGTGCTCATATACTGATTTTACTAATTTGACCACACACATTTCTGAAGCAATAGCAGAAGAATTTAAAGTTCACTACGTCTTTCTATTTCTGATACATCCATGCCATGCAAACTGTGCATTCAGCTTAAAGTAATAATGCAAAATCATAATGCCATCCAGTGGTGATGGGTTTATGGTTGGACTCAATGGTTTTGAAAGTCTTTTCCAAGCATAATGATTCTACGATTCTATGAATTTCATATTGAAATTCTTATAAACAATCATGTCAATTGACTGCAATTCTCTCCAGTTATGGGATTCTTTTTATGGGATTTATACTGAAGTATAAGTTTTGGGTGTTTTTTTTTAAGTACATCTTTCACTGAAGACTAGCAATGAAGCAGTTAAATTATGGGATCTGGAAGAACCTCCATGAACTCTTCTAAACTGAAAGCTACAGTTGAAAATGGAATATTTTGTATTTAATTATTGTTTTATTAGAAATCAAAATTCCTGCAGACAGTTATTCATGGTTAAAACTCTACCATGGCCAAAAAAAAAAAAAATCCTGTTAGACACCAAAATGGACACATCCTGATCCATCCTGCGGTGGATCGAGAACTGGCTGGATGGCAGAGCTTAGAGGGTGGTCATAAATGGGGCCGAGTCCAGTTGGAGGCCTGTGGCCAGTGG